>OY282559.1:370612187-371212187 GCA_958295665.1 Tipula vernalis
CACCGCACCTTTCTTATACTCAAATAGTAAATAATTAATTTTTCTTTAATGGTAGCAGAACAAAAAAAATCTTCATTGTTTTGCGAATAAAATAAAAGTTACGGTCCCCGTACATTTTTTGCTTTCTTTTTAATAACTTTTGTTTGCCTGCAAATAATGCAAACAATGAGAAATCGTCGTAAACGTGTTAAAATGTCAAAAAATCAAACAAACAGATGAAACAAAGTTTGCCTTCCTGTCATTAAATTTATTTTGTGTGCGCGCTTGTACACAAAAAAGATAAATTGTTAAAAACTCATTACTTCAATCAAATTGATTCAATTCCCAGAAAATCAACCTCAAACTTTTCCTTTCGTGTCAAATTTTTTTTTTTTTTCGTATACTGACAATACAAATCACGGTCGAAATTCTAAGAAAATTACAACAATAAAATAAAATAAATATCCAGACCTCATTACAAATTACATTTCTATTTAGTTTTTCTTTCATTCTCCTTCATACATACATTCGGAATCAACACCCCAAAAACTAAATGTTGTAAAAAAAAAAAAAAAACTTAACTGCAACAAAATCAAAGTTTTTTTATTATTCCATTAAATAACAAATTATAGTGGATATAATCAACTAAATAATAAATTAGATACAAAACCAAACCAAACCAAAAAATAAAAATAAAGTTTTCTCCCCATAATTTCCCGTACCGAATCATCGTTCTTCTCCTCTTTATGTGTGTGTGTGTGTGTGTGTGTGTGTGTGTGTGTGTGTGTGTGTGTGTGTGTGTGTGTGTGTGTGTGTGTGTGTGTGTGTGTGTGTGTGTGTGTGTGTGTGTTTGTTTTTGTACGGTAGTCGGAAAAAATTTAACTGACTTTTAACAAAGCATATCCGAACAACAAATAATAAACCAAATCAAAAAAAGAAAATCAATATACGGTCGTCGAGTATACCCAGGATATCAGCAGTGTAAACAGTCACTTTATTGCAACAAAAAAAAATTAGATCAGTGTTTCGCAACCTTCCTTCAACATGTTTTTCAATTGGCTAAACTGTAGGACTAAATTTTGGGGACGAAGGTCCACTGTAATATAGTCTTTGTAGACTTAGTAGAATTTTGATAACGATTTCCAGAAGTAATTATTCCAGAAATTAGAAAAATTTGAAGTTTAATGGTTTTAACGAATTAAGAAAATTTGAAATATGAAGATTTGAGTGATTCTTTAAGTTTTCGAATTTTAAGAATTCAACTTAATTTTTTATTGTAAAATTTTATAAAATTTCCAGAAATTTAGATCGAAGTGTTTCGTGAATTGAACAGGGTTTCGTTAATCAATTTGCAGAATCTTATAAATTTTAATTGTTAGAGTAGGATCTGAAGGATTTACAGTACCTTTCCGAAAGTTGAGTTGGTTTTTTGAAGTTAAAAGAAATGAATATTAGGAAAATAATAAAGTTGTTACCATTCCAGAAATGTAGTGATAGCAAAATTTGACGAATTGAAGAAATTTTTTGGAATTTGTTAATTTGGAAGTTATAATGTGGTGGTAAAATAGTATTTTGTGTACTCTTGAGAATCTGTGAAATATAAGGATTTTAATATAGAAAAAATTAGAAATTTGAAAAATTTTATAAATTTATAGTTGAGAAAATTTTAATGAATCAGAAAGAGTTTATTTAAGAATTTCAGGAAATTGAAGAATTTGACAAGGTGCCTGCGGAATTAAAAAAATGGAAGAATGAAGGCGAATTCGGAGAAATTATAAAATTGAAGTACTTTGTGGCGGAGAGAGAAAGGCGAAAAGAACGTTAATGACAAAGAGCAAATACCAATCTAAACCAAATATAAATCAAATCGTTTTACCATCGATAACCGTTTTGGCAAAAGTAAGTAAAACATTAATAAAAGAAATACAACAAATGAATAAATAAAAATAAATTATATGACCAATTTGACAGTACTTCAGATTTTTAAAGGTTTGCCTTTCCTTCTGATGTTCGTCCAGTTAAAGACCACCAGCAATCAGTGGGCCTATTATGAAATTTTTCGAATTCGATTTTTTTTGATATCGAAAAAATTCGCCCTATTATGAAGTTAGGTCAATGCTTTGACTTTTGAGTCAGACTGACGTTTTTTTTTATTCAAAATTAAATTGATTTTTTTCCTGATAACCATCGATTTAAAATTTCGCTAATTATGCTGAAATGTATAACCAGCAAAAAATACCAGTGTCAGTACCGATGATGCCATATCAGAGCGGCCAGATTAAAACAAATAACAGATTAGATTAGATTAGTTACCATAACAAGGAAGTTCGAAATGGTACCACTGGAAGAATTGTATCGCTATGCAGTAGTCTTGCCTATAGATATGCAGGAAATTTATTGCTTTATGGACCTCCACTATATTGACACTTTATTGTGAATGAACTTATGCTGAAAATAAAGTGTCCCAACATTTAAATTGTAAATAAATTAAATAAAACAAAAAAATTCGCAGCGAATTTTTTCGATCGCACATGTTATCGAAAAAATTACCCTATTATGAAACTAAAAAGAAAAAAGGGCATCGAATTTTTCTGAATGCATCGTCAAAATACGACTGCTATTTAGTTGATGGATTTTGTATATGACTGATCGTATTTATCAAACTGTTTAATAATAATTAGTTTTTGTGTAAAAAATATATTCTAAATTATTTTTAAAACTAATAACTAGATGTTCAAATAATAATTATTGAATAAAGTTTATTCAAACAATTTTTTGAGAATTTATTTAAGAAATACAGAAATTACGTTTCTTATCGTGACTTTATAATAAAAATTTCGATGTAAGTTTTATTCTAATTATTTATGTTTAAATTGATTAAGAAATATAAAACACAACTAATAACTTTTTAATTCAAATTTATTTATCAGGACGACGAACCCCAACCAATTTAATGTACTAGTCTCTGTCATAGATAAAAATGTGGGGATAGCAAAAAATTATTTAAATTCGCCTCAATTTAAAGAAACTACTTAGTAACAAATTATGGGCAGATTTGACAAAAGAGCTAATTGTCGAACGCCCTCCAACCAAAACAGTAATTGGTTGGAAAAAAGAATGGATTTCATGAATTGTTCAAATGTTCAAAAGAAAATATTTTTTTTTTATTTTAATTACTATTTTTAATTAACTTTATTAATCACAAACTATTACGCAAAAACCTTTCTATTATGGTTAATAAGAAACCTACATTCATAATAGGACAACTCCGCATCGAACCGAATTTTTTCGATATCGAAACAAATCGAAATCGAAAAATTTCATAATAGGCCCCCAGCATTTATCGAGGCTGAAGCTATTTAACTGCGGGATAACTAACCGGGATTTAAACACAAACAGCATTTACCAATGACGCAGTTGCACTGTGGAGAATTTACTAGCTTTTTTTCGTATATTTTAGAAATCCAAAATATTCTCAGCATCTCAAATGATTTTTGGATACATTTTTGGAATATGACCAATTAGCTTGTAACCGATTATGTTGAAATTTGGAAGGTACGATGTAAATGGAATTGTTAATGGTTTTTGGAAAGACTTTTGAAATATGGCAAATTATTCTATAACTTGGCTATTTTTTAAACAATTATGATGGAATTGACAGATTCGATGGCAATGGGATTCTTTAATGGTTTTCAGATGAAATTAATGGAATTTGGTAATTTTGAATACGATTATGATGAATTTTGAAAGGTATGATCGAAATGGGATTGTTTTCCGATTTTCAGATGAAATTAATAGAACTTATTTATTTTGAAAACGATTTTGATGAAAGTAGACAGGTATTATGGAAATGCAATTGTTAATAAAAATGGAAAATTTGCTTGTAACTTGGCTTGTGATGATGATTGTTGTGGTAGTGATTATCATAGAGATACTGAATGATGGTAGTAATTTTCAGGAGGACGATGATGGTCATGATTGTCTTCGCTATTTGTTAACCAATAATGTTGGAATTTGACAGTTACTAAAATGATTTTTAGGTAAAGTTCTAGAATATAGAAATTCGGAAGGTACTTTGGTTATTTCTTTTCTCGTAAAATAAAATAACCATAAAATAGCTGTAAATTTCCCCTTTTTCGAAATATTTCCTACTTTTCTTAAAATATGTATCTAGAAAAGAGCAGTAAATTGTCTCTTTCCGAAATTATTTTTATAGCATTTTCCTCCATTTTTCCAGTATATGACCTGGCTTTTTCCAGAATATATTACTAGAAGGAGTAGTAAGTTCTATCTTTTTCAAAATATTTTTTAAATAATTTCTCTTAATTTTTTTCCAAAAAATGTCTCAGCTTTTTTCCAAAATATAATACTCGAAAGAGCAGTAAATTCCCTTTTCCAAAATCTCCATTTTCCAGAATATTTAAACAAAAACTTACTTTTATTGTTGCTTATGAATTTCGTAAACCTTTTTACTGTAGAATATCGATTCATACGCTTTACTATGAAGATACCTTGCGTTCTTCGTCCGTGTGATGGAGTTCTAAATGATTCCGTAGGTTAAATTTAAGAACATACTTGATTCCGCACAAGTGGCAATAGTAATCCGATATAACTTCATTCACATTATTCATTTTGATTTTTTTGACAACGGTGGGTATATTGTAGGCGTAGTAGCACAGTATATTTTATCCACAATATATAAATTATTAAAGTAGGTGTGCAAACTGATAGATTTTATGTTACAATTATGCCGAAGAATTATCTCGCTAATTTACACGGAATGCGAAGAAAGTGAAGTAATGCGAAGATGGCGGTGTTTCCAACTTTAAGACAAACACACGTGATACACTGTAGTGCTTGCTGAATAATTAATTACACAATAACGTCACCAATTTGAAGTTACTAATATTTTATTCAATTTTATTTAATGATTATCAAGCGAACTCAAAATCTTGAATGTCCATAAAAAACTTCAAATTTCCCATAAGGTGCAGATTAGTTCGACAAATTACTCCAAGGTTAGTATCGACGCTCACATTCAGGTATCGCATCGATCAATTCTATGTTATTATTGTTGCACTGAACTCCAAATAATGCATTGGAATTCATCCACCATTTGAAAATTTGAGTTGTCATTTTGGAATACATATTTTGATTATTTTGTTAAATATTGAAGATAAGTATAATTGTATTATTTACATTCAAATTACATAAATTATTAATTATTAATTTTATTTTTCAGGATGAAGAAATTTTATACAATAGTAAAGGGTAAGTATTTATTTAATCAACATGTTAATTTACATTCTCTTTTTTTCCTATTTTAGGTTATGGTTATTTATGTTTTCCAGGTTGAGATTTTAGGAACATTAATTTGGTAAGCTTTTTAATTCTATTGTTTAATGGGCGTAAACAGTAGGCATTTGATTATAAATCAATATTTATACGTTTATTTTAGTAAATAAACAAACCAAAATAAGTGTTTTTTAACCCATGACTCAAACCATAATAAGGTATTTGGTGACAAATATGCTGCGTTCCACTTAACGTGGCAAAGTACACACAAATACACACAAGTTCTTTTTTTTGACTGCACGCAGCTACTCTTGCTAAATTTTATGAGTAGTTTGCTTTTCGAATTTATGGCGACTTCGTTACCAGAATATTTAGTACAACTAATCCATATTATTTTAATGCAAAATAATAATGTTTAACAACAAACAATAATGTTTAAAAACAAAATTTTAATGCAATAATAATGTTACGTAATTATTTATTTAAAAAATCGAGCGTCAGACATTTTTACAAAAGTAAAACACACGCCATCTTTTAAGCAAAACCAAATATTTCAGCACTTAGCAGAAACACTGTGTAGTAAATGTAGTACATATGCCCTAACAGAGATGTCACCATATCGACATATTAAAGACACATTTGTTTTGATTGCATAAAACAAACAAATGTATATTAACTACCCGAGGTAGTAAGGTGATGGAGTGGAGTGAAGAAGGTCTGAAGTTCGAATCTAAGCAAAGCCAACGGAAAAGTTTATATATATAGATGAAAAATTTTGAATTGGGGATAATCCGAGAAGATTAAACGGGATCGAGATCGCTACAAAAAAAAAATTTGGTAAAATTCGTGAAAATAAAAAAAAATAAAATTTTTGCTTAAAAAAAAATTAAGCCGGAAGATTGAAGAATCGAACCCCAAACCTTTCGCACACCATTCCTTTATCTTACCACCCAACCACTCATCTCTATATAATTTCTACTCAGTTTTTCGTTTAAATACTGATAAATTCGGACTTGGCGAAAAATCGCATAAAATTTTTTATTATTTTACCAGGCGAACATAATTTAAAAAACAACATAATTGTCAGCAACGTGACATTATTTTGTATCAAAGCGTGCCACTTCAAGCTATGTGACACTTGAACATACAAAATAAAGTCATATTACTGACAATTCTACCTTCTTGTAATTTCTGTTCGCCTGTTAAAATGACAAAATTTTTTTGCGATTTTTGATGAAAAAATTTATTATTTTTTAAATTTCTGCTCACCTGGTAAATAAAAATTAACTTTTTTTAATTAAAAAGGCAATAACTCTAGCAACCACCCTACTAGAAAATTTGGAGATTTTTATTACAAAAAAGAAATCCTTCAGCTGCGAGGATCGAACTCTTACCACAAGAGAGCAGATTAAAACCATAGAGGTCACGAGTTCGATCCCCGCATCTGAAGGAACTTTTTCTCCAGGAAATCTCCAAATTTTCTATTTGTGTGCTTGCTAGAGTTATGATTGCCTTTTTAATTAAAAAAAGTTTATTTTTATTTACCTGGTAAGCAGAAATTTAAGGGCCAAATACAAGGAGTGACGTCATCGCATTTCAAGCCATGACACATTTTTTTAAATAAATTAACAAAAGATAGATGGAGTTAAAATTTGATTTAAAACAATAAAACACTACGATTTTGTTTTATTTCTTACTACCACATACACAAATACTAACGTATATTACTATGCGATATTTTTATTGTTCATTTCGTGTTATGTATTTTTAAATTTTTTTTTCTTATGGATATAAAAATGAAATGTTGTCTGTTTTATGCATATTTTTAAAAAACCGCACAAGCAATCGATATGAAATTTTCACCATGTATGTTTGGTAAGCCAAGGATGGAAATGGGATTCTAAAATTGTTTTTATGTGAATTTCTGGAATATTTCGAATATGAATAGAATTCATTTCACCGATTTATATGAAATTCGATATTAGATATGCAAATTAGATTCCAAAATTACTTTTGTATGAAGTTCGGAAATTTGTCCAATCTGGATGGAACTTGGTCATTTATTAGTCAATTTTGATGAAATCTGATATTTGGGATAATTTAATTATGTGTTTATTTTAACTTTATAGATAAATTCATTTTTTTATATTTTATTTTATACTGTAATTACATTATGTATAAAAAATTTCAATTATAAAGTATTCTAAACTACAAATTTATTTAAAATAATAAAATGTAAATATTTAATTAAAGACGTTTAAATCCGTTTCAGGATTTTCTGGAAAGTCTCTAATTGGCATACTTCTTTGACGACGACCATCTATGATTTCTTTGAGTAAACAGTTAAAATAGAAATTTAATAGTTTTTGTAGCATATTTTGATTGAAGAATTCTGGATTCCGTAGTATACGTATATTTATAAGTCCTTTTGGCGTCCAAATGATAAAGAAGCAGTATTCTCGATTCGATATTTCTAATTGCCCTTATATCTGATAGTA
Source organism: Tipula vernalis (assembly GCA_958295665.1). Lineage (NCBI taxonomy): Eukaryota > Metazoa > Arthropoda > Insecta > Diptera > Tipulidae > Tipula > Tipula vernalis. The sequence continues at coordinate 370,619,960 of OY282559.1, forward strand.
ATAAGGGTGATTTTGTTTAATTGCCACGCTGCCGGTACATTCGTCATACACAAGAAATTCTATTAATTTTGATTTCACAGCATCTAGTGGATGTAAATCTTTTGCATTATAAGGACATTTCACTTCGATTGTTCCATCATTTCCAATCAATCCATCCGGAGTCGCTGCAAGACAACACACCGCATTTCGCTACTTCGACATTATTTTCTTTCGAAAATTGGTCTATTGCGTGTTTTTCATTTTCCAACCCGTTTGTAGGTTTTGAGTAAATGGCAGTTGTATACAAAATATTTGACACCTTGTTTTTCAAAAATTTTGTGTTTTTATTGCGACATATTTCACCAAATTTTGAAACAGTTAAACGGTTCATACGTATTTCATGCCATTTCGTTTCTTTGGACTGATTAATAGTTGATCTTTCAATATTATGATGGTCGACAGCTACATTTTTCAATTTTGCCAAAAAATCGTTCCTTAGTTCTGTGTACTCTTCGGGTGATTTGTCCAAACATTGACATGTTTGGTTTCCATATTCACCATCTTCTCCAGAAAACATTAATTTTTGTTTTCGTCGTTTTGGATGATTTGCGATGGCTCTTTGATTCAGCAGTAATCGTCGATTTTCAATTTGTTTTATCCTTGAATTAGGACTATAATTTGTTGAATATTTTGCTAGATTTTAGTGTCGTCTTTGACTGTTGTGTTGCAATACTGCGAACTTAGCTCGTGACGTGTATGATTGTCCTCGTGAAAAATTTATTCTCTTTCCACCAACTGTTTTTGCAACAATTGCACTATACCCTTCTACAGCATTTGAGTCGACTGGTTTACACCAGACTTTTAGTGTGAAATTTTAGTCTCTTAAATAATTCATTAAATGCCTTGAATAAATCATTTTCCATAAATCTACGATATAATTCAGGTATTTCATAAGATTGCCGGTCACAAAAATATGAGGCACATTTCCTGTGATCTTGAAAAACATGGAAAGGGGTATTTTTCCAATATCAAGCGCAAGGTTCTCAATTTTTTCGGCATGTGAATTATTAGAATGTTTATTTTTTTTGATTGCGCAGAGTACGTCTTTGGAACAACGATTAATTTGATTTCCTAATAGTTTTCGTTGCGTGATAGGATAGGTGCGATTTGTACACAATTTCTTAGCGTGCTTTCGAAAATTGCGAAGTAAATGATTACGGCATTCAATTTTTTCTATATGCGTATTTCTGTACGGTTTAGCCTCTAAAATTTTTACAAATACGCTAGCATCGCCGTCTGCAATTATTTTATGGTATCGAATGCCATATAATTCTTCACTTTTTCTAAAACCTTCGACTAAGGCATTTCGTTCCATTCCAGTTGATGAGCCAGCGTAGTTCGAATTGCATTCATGATTGCGAAATAATTGTTCCTACACCAGAAAGTGAGGAATAATTACTATTATGTCCGTATATTCGTTTAGAATAGCACCCGTCTATTTGAACGCAAACTAGAGGCACGCCATTAAAATCTACACTATTCTTCTCAATTGCAATTTCTTTTGCTTCCACGGCAGCTTTATACATTTCTTTATCACATCCTATTTGAATGTCAAGTTGAGCTTCTTTTTGTAATTTATTAAATGTGTTTGGTGCCAAATATGGTATGTCAATGACGCCAAAAAACTCTTCTATTTGTCGGAATCCGATACCAGTTGAAATACCGGCTAAAACGCTTTGGTAGTTGATTGAATTTGACCCTGGTTTTTGTTCAGTTGAATCTTGAGATGAAATTCTTAACGTTGTATTGCACATTTTACATTTAAAAAAAAAAATGGATTTTAGTCCAATTCTGTGTTCATTTATGAATTGCAAATTTTGTAGCGAACATCCGAAAGCCGTATTGTGGTTGCTCATTTTTACGAGTTGCTTTAAAAAATGATTTATATTTAAAATTCGGTTGCCTTGTATTGATTTGAAATTATCTTGAAAATCGTTTTCTGCTGTTCCAATTTCCATAATAAAATCTTGGTTTTGTTGAGGAAATGTTGATGTTGAATTTACATTTGATGAATCATAAGAATCACTTTTAGTTTGTTGATCAATTGAAATAAGTTCATTCTGGATTTCGTCTGCTTCATCGGTAGCATTTTGTGTTTCCAGTTGAATGGTTTTTTTAACAAAACGCCCTCTGAAAATACATCAAAATATTTTGATTTTTTATACAGTTATGAAAAAACCTATTTCATTATTTTATATATATATATATATACATATATATATATATATATATATATATATATATATATATATATATATATATATATATATATATATATATATATATATATATATATATATATATATATATATATATATATACAGGGTTTCGAACCGAACCCGAACCCGAACCTCGAACCCGCTCCGGTTCAAAGATTTTTAGTAATTTTTTCGAACCTGAACCTGAACCCGAACCCAACATTTCGCGGGTTCGATTCAACCGGGTTCCGGGTTGACAAAAAAAAATCGCATGTTATATATGTATATTATTTATCATAATCCAACAATTTAGACAGCTGGACTAACTTTGAACTAAACGTATAGCAGGAGTTTACTGTTTATGAATCATTTTCACGGGTCCACAAGGAGAAAAATATTATGGAATAATGGGAAAACCATAAAATTGAAATTCCACTTTTATACGAAACTGAAACGTTTTGTTAGCGATTCCTGCAACGAAAGTCAGTGTGGCATGGGCATTTTCGGCTTTAAAGTTTATTTTAGCACCACAAAGGGTACATCTTCAAGAAGAATCATTAAGATATATTCTATTCGTCAAACTAAACGAAATGTTTTTAATGAAATAAATAAATATCGTCATCTCAGTATTTAAGTGATACAAACGCATTTTTGTAATTTTGGAGTGAGAACTGACATTTTACGTAAAAATGTAGACTGTATCGTCAAATCAGTTTCCAATGTAGTTATTATACCACTTCGTCAGTCCAGTGTTTGAGTGACACAGATGAGTTTTAGTCAATTTGCAGTTAGGACCGTCACATTAGATAATGGCAAACCTAACTTCAAAATAATCGTTTGTGGCGCTTGAATACTGAGGTGACGATATATAGATTGTTTTAAATATCTGTGAAGTTTTATTTTTTTGTTAACCCGAACCCGAACCTGAACCCGAACCTGAACCCGAACCTGAACCCGAACCTGAACCCGAACCCAATTATTTTCTTGCTTTGAACCTGAACCCGAACCCGAACCCAAAATTTTGCTGGTTCGAAACCCTGTATATATATATATATATATATATATATATATATATATATATATATATATATATATATATATATATATATATATATATATATATATATACATATATATATATATATATATATATATATATATATATATATATATATATATATATATATATATATATATATATATATATATATATATATATATATATATATATATATATATATATATATATATATGTATATATATATATATATATATATATATATATATATATATATATATATATATATATATATATATATACATATATATATTATTAATTACTATAGCATATTTCCAGAGAAATCAGACAATTTACTGGTCATTTTAAATGTACTTACCTAGATCGTATTGCTTGCCGATTTTTTTGCTTTCTTTTTTCATTTACACAATAATTTTCACTTCCTCCCATATTAAATTTTAATTGTTTATTAAAAATGTATAATTATTTTATCACTTTGTCCAAACAACGAATTGATAGTTACAAGAAGAGTAAAACAATAAACCATATGAACTATGTGACCAGGAAAAGTAAAACAATAAAACAAATTTTTTAACCTGCTATCTATTATTAGTTTACTGAACTAAAAAATAAAACATTTGCACACAGCGGCGCTAAATATTATCACAGACACAATGGTAAAATCAATGATTTTTTAGTTTTTTGCAATTATTTCGATTAATACTTTAAAATTCCAAAAAAGCCACCGTTATTAAATCCAAATTTTTCCCCTACGCATTTTGATATATTATAGTCTTAGTTTCATTGGCTAATTACTGAGAAAAGGTACATTTACTTTTCATAATTTTGTGAAAACCTTACACAATTAAAATAAAATTGCAGGAAAACTAAGTGGAAAATTGGAAAAACGAACCGTTATTAAATAAGTTAAACCCTAATTAAGATTTTAAACTTTAGTTTAGGCTGAAACAATCAGTAATCACCAAGAAAAGGTACACTAAAGTCGAGCATTTTTTCCATTTTTCGTGTATTTGGCCCTTAAATTTTTTTTTTTTTTTTTTTCATCAATAGCAAATAATTTTTGTCATTTTAACAGGCGAACAGAAATTACAAGAAGGTAGAATTGCCAGCAATATGACTTTATTTTGTAAGTTCAAGTGTCACATAACTCGAAGTAACACGCTTTGATACAAAATAATGTCACGTTGCTGACAATTAAAAAAAAATTTTATTTTATTTTTTCAATTAAATTTTATTTTCGCAACTAATTTTCTGCGTTCCATTTACCATCTACTCCCAAGTACTTATTTGTACTTTGGCACGTCAAATGGAACGCAGCAATTGTAAGGTATTTTTTTAGCTAAGACTCAATCCAAAATGTAGTTCACATTAATTCCGCTTTTTAAAAAATGGCGTTTTCAAATGGTATGCCTTTCTAAATGTGTTCCCAAAAATTACTCACACACAAATACTGATAACTCGATGCAACAAAATTCAAGACAAAAATAAATTTAAAAACTTAATTAATGAATATTGAAAAAGAGAAATGTGACAGTTAATTTTATTAATTTAAACTGTACAATAATTTTATTTTCAATTAATTTACTTTTAAATATTGTATATGTGATGTGAACTGGTATAAGACAGTACTAACTAAATATTTTTGTTTTTCCTATAAAACAAAATTCATCTCTGAGGAAAACAAAAACAAAAGATGTATATCGCCTATTCTATCTATCCTTACCTATTAGCAACTCCATCTATGTTTGGAATATACAATCTACTAAAGAATATTTACGATGGTACAGAAATATTTTTCGGTGCTAACTCTTGCACGATGGAACGAAGCTCACCAGTGTCCTAACCAATTTTGTGTTGAAGGAATATTCATTTGGCGAATTGCAGGAATTTAAGAAATTTTGGAATCTAAAAAGTTTAATTTGCAAATTTAGAAACAATTTAGAAACTGGACTGACGGAATTCAGTCAGAAAATTCAAATATCTATTTAGTCTATAAATTATATCGTGAGAGTAAGTATCTGAGGTATATACCTCTGTGTCCTCAGCAAAAGGAGCAATTTCCCAACCCTCAAACTGAGGTACATCCTGCAGAAAAATACAATAGAAGATAGTCACAGAACCATGTGGAACTTCCGAGTTAGTACGCATTAAAGACGAAGTCGAATTCAGAACCTGTACATGAAATTGTCTATCTTCAATCTTTTAATCATTTTCTTTAAATATAATGGGAATTTTAATTGGAATAGTTTATGTAATAGCCTCTTAATCCAAACGGATTCCCAAGCTTTTCCAAGATCTAGAAGCACCGTTCCTGTGGACTTATTTGACTGCCTTTCATGTTAAATAATACGATCAACCTGATGTATTAAGGAATGCTGGTGACGAAAACCAAATTGTTGAGAAATTAGCACTCTATTACAGTAGATTGATAGCTCGGTAGTTATTGACATCTGACGGGGGTTTTTCAGGTTTCAGAACCGCCACCACTTTGGCCGTTTTCCGCGAATTGCGGAAAAATACGAAAGCTTAAAACAGCTGAAAAATAATTATGTCATTTAGACAAACCCAGATTCCGGGAGATGTTTAATGAGAATGGTTGGAATTTTATCTGAACCTGTAGCTTTGAATGAGCGACTGGATTTTATAATATATTTAACCTCTTGAATTGATACATTAAACTTAGAAACATCGGGTTCAATGGAATCGCTAGTACACTGAATATATTGGCGCATATCATTGGATTCTGTAACACCAGATGAGATTTCATATGATTTTTGGAAAAAATTGTGCAAGAATTTTACATTTACCTGAAGTGGCAATTATTTTGCTATTGTCTTGGGGATTGTTTAATGGTGGAATCGCAGAATATTTTTTATTTAAATGTTTAATTGCTTGCCAATTTTGGCATTTGACATTAACAATTTATAACCTGATTTAATAGCCTGATTTTATAACCTGATTTAATAGCTTTACAATATTTTTGTAGAATGGGTTAGCACTTCATCCGAGTGTACAAGTTGATATAGAGATATCTGCCGCTTGTTGAATACAATCTGTGACTTGATTTATGGATTCATCAATTTTATCTGTATTTAATTCACTGTCTTCAAAATCAAAGAAACAAAGTATAGTGCGCTGTCGTCAGATCTGTTTTTTGGAGCAACCTAGGAAAATTTTGTCGGAGTAAGGCCCGCATCTTTGATACACTGTTGAACTTCATTAACTGGAAGGGATGGTATACCAAATAGAATAAATCGCGAAATCATTAGGAAGGGAAATCATTAGGAAGATTCTCTTAGTTTGTTTACAATATTGTCAGCGATATGCGCTGCCTTTCAAACCATATTTCACAGACAATTTTTAGAAAAATTGCATCTGAGCTCAAGTGTGGCTCACTTATTTTGCACCGAAGCTATTTCATTAGCTGCTATGGGCAATTCCACAAGAACAATTCCACTAGACTTAATTCCAATGGACGCAATTCTACTGGAACAATTTTACTTACACAATTTAACTTGCGTTATAACTTTTATAGTTACACAGAAATGCAAACATATACTTTAATATTTTATTGGTCCTATTGAAACTTAATTACGAAGATAATTATAACTATGGATTTTAAATTAATAAAAATTGGACAAAGAAGCTAATTTATAATAAAAGAAGGGTATACCTTTCAAAAAAAATAGTGAAGGTAGCAATGGTAAAAATATTTCCGTTGCTGCCGGTATTCTAGGCCTATTCCACTAGCGTAATTCCACTAGACATAATTCCACTGGATACAATTCCACTGGCACAATTCCACTAAATTAACATTCGTAACTTTCTAGCTTCAACTTTTTTTTATAATTAAACGAATTCAATTTGCATTTAGGGTAGTAAATCGCGCGCGTGATTAAAAAGTTAAATTGTGCAAGTTGCATTGTGCAACTTGAATTGTGCATGTTGAATTGTGCCAGGTGGAATTGTGCCCAGTGGAATTGTGCCAAGTGGAATTGTACCAGTGGAATTGTCTGTAGAGGAATCGTGTCTAGTGGAATTGTGCTAGTGGAATAGGCCTAGAATCATGTATTTAGGATTAATAAAATAGATCATTGTCGATAAGTATTTGGAAGAAAGAACATTAAAATAAAAGAATTCTTACAAACTGTAAGAGTTTTTAGAATTTGCAGATTTAAAATAATTTAGTGAATCCAGTATACTATTGGAAATTTGAGCAATTCGCAGGATTTGCTAGTGACAATTGTTTCCGCAGAAACACGAAGAGTTCTCAGAATTTGAATATAGAATTCCATATAGGAATAATTCTACATATTACAATAATTTTAAGAATATTTTTGAGAAAAAATTCTTTAGCAGATTCTAAAGAATTTGATGAATTTAAATAAATTGTCAATCGAAAGTAGAATTGGCATTTACTAAATAGACAAATACAAGAAATTCGCGCAATTTCAAATATTTAAGATATTTCAGAATGTGAGGATATATTAAAATTTGACCAGTTAAGATTTCGAAAATTTACAAAGCTTTAAAATGAATTCGAATTTGAAAACTTTAAATAATTTAAGAAGTTCATCTAATTTGACGTACTTATATGAATAATTTAAAGATTTTTCTAGCTTTGAAGTTTATTTTTTACATTTGTATTGTCGAATTTGATTAAAACTTTTGAATCACGATTTTAAGGAATGGAACGCTGTAGAGTTCCATGCAGCTCTAGTTAAGAAACACAGCAATACACGTAAAACCAATCCAATTAGAATAACAACAAATAAATAACATAAAAAAAATCTACTGCAATCATTTCTCTTCGGAATATGTCAAATTAATAATCAATTTGACATAAAAAAACAAAAAAAATATATAAAATTTATTGCAAAACTATTTTCCAACAAAGCTAAACGAAATAAAATAAATAAATAATAAAAATTCGGCAAAACTACAAAAAAAAAATCAAAGCTATTTATTTTTAAACAGACAAATGCAGTGGTGGAATCAGCATCTCTCACCACATAAATTTGTCCCTTTTGTTTACTACATATTTGTTTGTTGTTGAAATGTAGAATGGGGACTTCATTTTATATGCTTTAGACTTTTTATGAGCAATGTAATTTTTGTTTGTTTGTTTTGATGGCAGTACAAACCCATCCAATCGGCTCCAATTGGGCGGAAAATTCCTCAATAAAATACTCAACGCTTGTATCATGAGACAATATAATGTAACAAAAAAAAAATAAAATCGAGAGGTAGATAAAACCAATCGATCATTCTCTTAATTCCGAAACAATAAAAATAAACCATATAACAAGTAGATATATCGGTGTTATTGTACCGGATTATTTTGAATTGTGTTTTAATTGTTTAAAAAAAAAAATGATTTACCCCTTCCAATGTATAATCAAAAATAACCGTTGAGACAGAATGTGGTATAATTGCCTCAGGAAATTCAGAATAATTTTTTAATAGTTATACTGTTGTACGAAATTATACGGGAAGCTGGAACCAGTCGTGTAATTAGTTGATTCATAGAAGATGTGTTTCATTTCAATTGCTTTTATATTACATATTCTAGTTTTCTTTTCCGTAATTGTAGAGAAAAAATATTTGATTGAACAAAATATGTTCAATGTTTGTGAATGAAACTATTGATTCTGCTTTCACCAAAAAATAGCGCTCCTTGATTTTTGTTCCTTTTTGCTTCTGGCATGTAAGCTCATCCAAGTCTATCTATAAAATTCTCTGTATCATGTTCGGGTGGGTCTAGACGTGTTAAAAAATGTCTAGAAAATGTTCAACTTGCATGCAATTCCAAAAAGAAAAAGAAAATAATCGATTATTTGCAAGGTCGGGATACTGAAAGCAAGCAGAAAGAGTATTAGCAAGGAAAGTGGTGGCGAAACCGTGAAGAAGTGATGAAACACCTGCCACAAAATAGGCAAAATTATCTAAAAAATAATGAGCTTATTAAAATGTGTCTCTACTAACTGTCTTTCTTTTGTTAAATGTTTGAGTTTCAGGTTTGGGTTCCAGAATTAATTGTTTTGTTCGTCTTGTAATATCTGATATTCTTATATGGTGGTTGTCAAGTAGAATTTTCATTATGTTGCTGGTCTTAAGTTTAATATTCGGCATTTACTAAATTTTTTTTTACTACAGATTTAAAAAATATATTTGACTGCTTATGAATTATGTTTGCCTGTTACAACAATAAATATGCTAGATAAAATTTCCTCATGGAAAATCCGTTTTCTTTAAAATTCTGAACGCCTGTTAATCCGGATTAAATTTGTTTTGTTAAGAGGCGAACAGGACTTGAGCATTGTTGAGGTGGCCAAATCCTTTCATTGGATGTAGCGTTAGCGAAAGGATGGTTTGCTTAAGGTTTATGGACAGAAACCAGATTTTTGAAATTAAGAAAATGAAGTGGGAAAAATGGAATCTCTAAAACATGAAAAAAACCAGGGTCGTTCTGTACCTAGCGGGAGACAACGCATTTATATCACGTTATATCAATGGACACAGAGAAAGAGAGGAATAAAAAACTAGAACATTTAAGTAATATGGCTTCAAGCTGGGGAGTTTCTTTCTTATTTGTGTATTCTGCATTTACTGACATGCCACTAATCACCGCACTAAATATTTAGCGGCATCATTTATGGCAACTCATGTTTGTCAACAACCGTTCATACACCCAATAATACCAAAAAAAAAAAACAATTAATAATACTCCCAGCAAACAGCCATTTTACCAAAATTAACAGTAACCTCTTAGACTCCCTCTTTGTTTAAGACTCTCCCGTTTTATTCTTCACTTCGCGCTTATGTTTTTTTCTGGTTTGAGATATGTCTCACAAAAAGCCATTCCTCTCTCACGACAACCCTGTTGACCATCGTTTCACGTACTATTTTGGTTGCACACCCAATTTTATTTTGAAGATGGTTGCATGCCCAATTATTTGTTTAGTTTATTCCCCTTATTCATCATTTTCAGTGGCTGCTCAGTGGCTTTATGTTGGATTTTATAGACCGTGTAATTAAAAAAGAAGAGATAGAAAGTGGGAAACCTTCCTAATTTGTCATTTTGCGTTTTTGAAAATAATCTTCTTACTACTATGTCAAGGCTCAATACTCTGGATGTGCTAGGTATATGTTAACAACATTTGTCGGGAATCGAGTTAAAAATCAATAAAATCAATAAATCAATGATTAAGAGCAATATCTTACTGACACCAGGTCACTGTTAGTACACTAAATTAAATTTGGCTGATCTATGTTCTAGAGAAAGCTCGCCATTAGTTTTGATATGGTTCCCATTCTCATATATGAACAATGATGAAAAAAATAAAATGTCGTAAAACTAAAGATGCCTTAGTACGTTCGTCTAAAAAAGGCCAGGGGAGAAGAATCTGTCCCGACGGTCTCTGGTTCTGCGGTCCGGTCTGAACTTACCTTCAGGCAGGCTACGGAGTCGGAGATCGTTGGGATCTTGTCCACTGGTTTTCCAGAGGTTGTCCACACTGGAGAGCAGCTTAAGGCTGTCCAGGAGGGCATCCTAGATAAGGTGCTAGAGCAAGAGGCCAAGGAGCTTAAACCTAAGTTCCTTGGCAGTCAGCTTCGGCCTGGTTGGCTGGTTGGACCTGTGCTGACCGGGCCACTGTTCAGTGGCTCAGGGAGGCCATAGGCATTATCAAGCCATGGGAGGGTGCGCAGCTGATCGTGGCCGAGGCGGAAAACCTTACTCGACCCAGGATTGTGTTCGGCACCTTCCCAAAGAGTGCTGAATTGCCACGGAGGAGCTTTTTGGTTTTATAAAAAGCCAAAATGAGGGCACGCAGGCGATCAACTGGAGAGTGATCAGGAGAGAGGCGAAAGGCTCTTCGGCCTTTTTCACGTTCTCTATGGACCACTCTTCAATTGAGAAGCTCAAGCGGGTTGGCTTTAAGGTCAACTATAAGTTTGAGACTGTACAATTGCATCCCAAGAGTGGTCAGAGCGGAGCTAAACCGGCTTCTGTCGGCGCGACCCAAGTGGTGAAGCCTGTAGAAGCTACAGTAGCGGCACCTGTAGCGAAGACCACAGGGGTGACCGCCCTCTCCAGGAGACAGGTGAGGAGAGGTCGGGAAAGGAAAAGGAAGGCGTCAGGGATCCCGCGGGGGAAGGCCTCACAAGGGCTCCCCCCGTGTAAGCCACTGGTTAGGCCTGAAGGCTCTCAGGCAACGGGGACCAGCAGAACGGCGATGGAGGACTCTGGTCAGCCATCGGCCGGACCAAAAAAGCATGCGGGTGGTGGCGGTGCTGAAAAGGAGGCTGAGCAGGGCCTTCAGAAGGGGCCTTTGGTAAATTGAAGGCATACATCGCCTGCCTGCAGATAAACCTGCATCATGCAAAGGCGTCTTCGGACGTCCTTTGTCGTATGTTTATCTGCCAAAACATTGGCATGGCTCTAATTCAGGAGCCATGGGTGATTGGTAACCAGACTAGAGGTATACCAAATCAAGTGGGTAAGTTAATTTATCATAACGGAACTCAGAGTCCAAGAGCGGCTGTGTTGGCCAGTTCGCAAATTAATTGTATTCCCATTTAAGAGTTCATCTCCAGGGACTTGGTTGAAGTAATGGTGGAGGTTCAGGGTGAAAGAGGCAAACAGGGGGCTATAATGGCCTCCGCCTACTTTCCTGGAGACTCAAAGTTAATACTACCACTTGACGTTAGGCGGCTCATAGCTCATTGCAAATGCAATGGGCTGGCCTACCTGATAGGATGCGATGCAAACGCGCACCACACGGTGTGGGGTAGCACCGACATCAATAACAGGGGTAAGTACCTTTTTGAATTTCTGATCTCAAATAATGTAGACATTGTCAATAGAGAAAGGAAACCTACTTTTATAAATGCGATTAGGCAAGAGGTCTTAGATCTGACACTTGCTAGTCCGCATTTCAGCGACTTGGTCAAAAACTGGCATGTGTCTGAAGAGGCCTCATTATCGGATCACTTGCACATCAGATTCGATTTGGCGGCTGAGACCATGCAGCGGCAGGAAATCAGAATTCCAAAACTGACCGACTGGGACAGAAATTCCCTCGGTTGTGGGGAACATAGAGTCTCCAAAGGGTTTGGAGATCTTTTCAAACCAGCTGCATAATTCTATACACTTGGCTTACGAGAACAGCTGCCCAGTTAAGCGAAGAGAGTCCACAAAGATGGTCCCTTGGTGGAACGGGACGCTGGGTAAACTGAGAAAAAATCGAGAAGATTATTCAACAAGGCTAAACGCACCGGTGAATGGGGCGAGTATAAGATGGCCTTGACGGAATATAATCTCGAACTAAGGAGATCCAAGAGGGCTACCTGGAGGAATTTCTGTGACGGAAGCAATGAATTGCCCTCTGCAGCTCGTCTCCAGAAAGTCCTTTCCAGGGATCATTCAAATGGTTTAGGACTTCTCCAGAACCAAGATGGGGAGTTCACTGAAAACCGGAAGGAAACCTTAGAGGTACTGTTAGAGACCCTCTTTCCGGATTCAGTAGTGGTAGGAGCCCAAGAGGACTCGCATAATCCTTCAAGTGAGGTGGCTTATGCGCCACACAGTAGGATGGAGTCTCTCTGTGAAAATTTTCACACCCAGCAAGGTGCGATGGGCTATTGGGTCTTTCAAACCTTTCAAATCCGCTGGAGGGGATGGTATCTTTCCAGCTTTACTTCAAAAAGTTATTGAGGAAATACTCCCCAGCTTGATCCAGATGTTTCGGGCAAGTTATGCTTTTAACTATATTCCGAAACTGTGGAGGAAAGTAAATGTGGTCTTTATACCAAAGGGCGGGGGTCGTCCAGACACCCAGGACAGGGCATATCGGCCAATTAGCCTCACATCGTTTCTTTTGAAGACGATGGAAAAAATCCTGGACTATCAAATAAGAAGTGAGGTCCTTGGAAAGAATCCGCTGCAACGGGACCAGTTTGCGTATCAAACTGGTAAATCCACGGTTATGGCCCTTAGCGGTCTAGTCACGAGGATTGAAAAAGCAGTGACATATAAAGAAATTGCCCTTTGTGCCTTTGTGGACATTGAGGGGTCGTTTGATAATACCTCCTATAGATCTATAGAGAGGGCAGCAAAGGGAAAAAGGGTTCCGCTTTCTACAATTAGGTGGATCCGTTCCATGTTGGAACATCGTGAGATTACTGCCAGACTAGGTGGCGAATCAGTAACCATCAAGGCCGTAAAGGGCTGTCCCCAAGGAGGCGTACTATCTCTTCTTTTGTGGTCATTGGTTATTGACAAACTACTGGTCCTTCTGAGTAGCCATGGGTTTAATGTCCAGGGCTATGCGGCTGATGTGGCTATCATAATCAGAGGCAAGTTTGATGAGGTCATTTCTGATCGCATGCAAAATGCACTCAATATAATATGGCAGTGGTGTTACCAGGAAGGACTCAGTGTCAATCCAAGCAAAACTGTCATTGTTCCTTTTACGAGGAGGAAAAAGCTTGCGCTTACAGCTCCCTCGCTAAACGGTACTACTGTGCCTTTTTCGAGCGAGGTTTAATATCTAGGGGTTATCCTAGATCAAAGACTGAACTGGAACCAACATTTGTAGTAAGTTCAAAATAGAGCCATCAAGGCTCTCTGGGCCTATCAAAGACTCTATGGGCGTACTTGGGAACTACAACCAAAAATGATCTACTGGTCATTTCTTACAATCATTAGGCCTATGGTGACCTACGCATCGGTTGTATGGTGGCCTAAAACTGAGCAGAAGACAACGCAAACCTTATTGAATAAGGTTCAGCGTGTAGCCTGCATCGGTGTTACGGGCTCAATGAAGTCATGTCCAACCGCGGGGGTGGAGACACTTCTAGGACTGACACCCTTACACCTGCATATTAAAAAGGATGCTGCAAGTATGGCCCTGAAAATGCAGGCGGAAGGAAATATCAAACCAGGCAATATGGTGGGTCATCTGGAAATCCTTAAGGAATTTCAGACAGACCCTACCATAGGAATGCCTTCCGACTGTATGCCAGCTAAACTGAACTTCCACAAACCATTCTGTGTTAGGTTACCTGACCGGGATGTGTGGAGGGCAGGTGGACCATCATTTGAGCTAGGGTCCATGGTATGGTTTACAGATGGATCAAAAACGGAAGATGGGGCGGGGATAGGAATACACGGGAGTGGCACTACCCTCTCGAAGTCCTTGGGTACCAATGCTACCGTTTTTCAAGCAGAAGTACATGCTATAGAACTTTGCGCTAGGATAGGCATAGCAAAAGGCCTAAACGATGCAAAGATTTATATTGTATCAGACAGCCAATCTGCCTTAAAAGCTCTTAGGTCTTGTACCGTTGAGTCAAGGATGGTATGGGATTGTCTGAAGGTTATTAAACATCTGGCAGGCTCAAATAAGGTAACACTTATGTGGGTGCCAGGTCATACTGGAATCGAAGGAAACGAGGCAGCTGATGGCCTCGCCCGTAAGGGTTCTGCCTCTCCATTTATTGGACCAGAATCCTTCTGCGGTGTCACTAAGGGGCACCTTAGAGCAGCGATAAAACGCTGGGAGGATGTTCAAAAGTCTTCCTACTGGCGCAGAATTCCAGGTTTACGGCAGGCGAGGAAATGTATATCACCTTCGTCTGTCAGGGTTAAGGAGTGTCTTGAACTTAGGAAACCTGAGCTGAGGCTGCTTACTGGCTTCCTCAAAGGTCATGTCCCCTTAAGGTATCACCATAAGAAGATGGGCCTAAGTACGACAGATGGATGCCGCTTTTGCGGTCTGGAAGCAGAATCAGCGGAACATGTTCTGTGCCATTGTCCAGCCATTTTCCAGCAAAGACTGCAACATCTAGGAGGGAGAACAATGAGCCCGGATAGTATGTATCTTGTACCGGCCAGTAGTATTGTCAGATTCATTAAGAGCCTGAATATTGACTGGACGGATAATTAAGTAGGGTCCAGCACAATAGATCTTTTAGGTCGCAGTGCGAGGTGGCTTATCGCCCACATGGCCCTCCAATAAATAATAATAATAATAGTACGTTCGTCTGTGATGTAAAACAAAGAAGAGTTCGACGGTTCGAGAGTATCGGGTTTACTTCATCACATAAACCTAGTGAGAATCACATTAGGCTCCTTGAGGGTTACAAAGGGTTTATTAAAGAATAAAATATTTTCACTGTGTAATGCACTGATCTTGAAAAATAACAACTCCTTCACGAAAAATTAATTTTTGCAGCAGCTGCAACTTGTAGATCCACAGTTCAATAAACCAGGGAAAATTGTCTAGTATATCTGGCGTTGTTAATTTACACAACCAAACAAAAACAGTCTTCCACAACACGAACAATTATAAAATGAACATCAACATAAATGTAACTTGCATAAAGTTTTGGGAGAATAAAGTGTGGTGGGCTATACGAACAACTGTATTTTAGAAAGGATCATCTAGAAGTTATAAAGCAATAATTTGAGCTTAATAACGTGAAACTATCAAACCCGTAAAGGCATTAAGAGTGTCAAAAAACAGGTCAAGCGATAAATTGTTCACCATAAATAATTTAAAGGAGGAAAAATCAGAGTATAGCTTTTAAACGAGGGGCTACTTTGATCGAACAGACCCTTTTCTATACTATATAAAGCGTTTTTAAGCGCTCCCAAACAGTTCAGAGATACAATTTGAAGACAGTAACATCAGCTTCAATGTTTAAATAAAGTCTTGGAATTAGGTGGTCTCAATCAATCAAAACTCTTTTTCAATTGAACTAAAATTGTATTTAATTTCGAAGAATCGTTAGTACTGGGGGTACAATCTGCTATAAAATCTGTCAGTGAGAAAATTTCTCCAAACACATAGTAATAAAGCTCTTACGAGAGTGTGGATGCAAATGTTTGTAGTGTCTGTTATATAACAATGCAGAACAACATTTCTTCCTGACATTTATTTTAAAAAGCTCGAATTTAAAGTTGGTCATTACAGTAGGGACAACCAAACGTTCAACAAGTGGTGATTCCCACGTGTATCGAACATAGCAGTTTTTTTATAATCTATTCCTAATACTAACATCGAAATATCGAGTAGTAAAAAAATAGGTGTAGGCTGTGGGATTCGACAGAAAAATTTTACGCAGAATACGTCTTATGCCTAGTATAGTCTTGTAGTTGTAGTTTCGAAATAAAGTTATAAAAACGGGGTTTATACTCATTATTCACAAATATACACTCATTATTCACTATTTATTCACTGATGGATTATTTATTATTCACCCTTTATTAACAGCAGATTATCAATCATAATTCATTTATTATTCATTGAGTTATCACTAAATTGTAACATATTATCCACTCTTTAGGCTCTGACGAATGATGCATTCTCCATTTTCTCCCGATTATTACTCAGTATTCACAAGCAGTACTAAATCAGCATATGCTTATCATTATTTACTTAAACGGAGTCACGAAGTCATCCGTGAATAATGAGTGAATAATGACCAATTAACGAGTAAGTAATCAATCGAATGCACTCATTTTTCACTCATTATTCACTACTTTTACAATCAACAATATATGTAGGTTTTAAGTTCGACGAGAAAACCCGCCTCTATATTAAGGGAATATTTGGATATTGTGAAATTTCGTTAAATACTTAAAACGAATCGTTGCCTTTTAGTCTTCTTTATAAACTATATTGATCTAGCCAATTAGATAACACCTTAGTGCGAAGCTAAACTAAGTTTAGTGGGCGCAAGCCGGATCAAAAGTAACGAAACGATGAAATTATTGTATAAAATTTCATCATACGGCTATTCAAATCAGTTATAGCCTTTTCCCAATTTTGTTCAGTTTTTCAGTTATTTTGGATGGAATGGATTTTATTTAGTTTCTTTATCAAAATATCATACCGCGACAATAACGATACTAATGCACGATTCTACTCTTTAAAATGATTTCCTATATGCCTGTTCTTGTTACCATTCAGCTGGCGCTGGTTTTTAACACCGCTCTAGAATATCCTCTATATGATAGGCGACGTAATCGTTTTTTGATAAGTATTCAAGCGACTCGTATATCTAGCGCACACAAATATATCGCCCCATTGTACGAGAGGTTAAAATGAAGAAAAATTGTATCGATATTACACCGGAAGACAAGAACATGTGGCTTTAAGGTGTCACAAGGCAACGACATTGGCTTTAATGTAGCTACGGACCCTCTTCAGTATAATGCAAATATTGCGGGTTTGTCGATTTAAAGGAAAACATCGTCGATGTCCGGGTATTTCAATATCAATAATCATAGAATATCCTCCACATAGCTAGTGGGTGGTTAAAAAGTAGTTGGGTAATCATTTTGCAGAAGAGCATGTTCCTATAGGAATTTATAAAACTCCTGCTAGAATTCGTACGTTTTTTGCTGGTCAGGTACCCGATAGTAAATGGGGTCACAAATGTGACAATGTAGGACGGTAAAGAGACCAGTCGACAGATTCCATATGAGGTTGGAAGAATATTTAGCAAAAGTCTCGGAGATAAACCAACGTAACTGGAATCATCGTATTCCGATATTTCCGACACTGATAGCGTTTCAATCAGTGGTATATTACGCAACTGGAATGACCCCAGATAGACTTTATTTGGAGATAATTTAGAGTTATCTGAACATCTTAAACTGGAAGCTGTTCCATCACTTTTATGTAGCCAGGATTACGTAGACTTGATGAAAGGATGGAATTGAAAGGAATTTCAATAATCTGAGATTTGAATTAATTGGAGAAAAACTGCAAACGGTCGAAACATCTTTAAATTACTTTGTATTGGGGTAATACTCCTTGTGCCGATGCAATACATGCATTGCAAGTGGAAACAAACATGGAGAACTAATTTTTCAACATGATCAAAATAGAAATGGCATGAAGCTGAAATTTTTCCGCATGGTACTGCCAGTAACCTTTCAGATTAGGGAAATATTATCAAAAATTCCGCGACATTAAAGCAAATCACTCGGGCTTGGTATCAAAGATCGATAGAAAATAATTATCCACAGGCTGCTAATACCGACACCAACTGTCTATCGGCCATCCTCAATAAACTGCTAATTGGCCGCTATACGTGGTCGCAAAACAAAATGATTCGTTGCATTCCCGCCGCGACGATAGTGAACTAAACAGTCAAACAACTGCTATTTATTTGCTAAAGGGATCTTTTCAAAAACAGGTTTGTAACTTGCAAAATTGCGGACTCTTCGAGTTCACCGAAGTAACGTTCGCCTTATGTAATGTTCCACAGTTGTTTCAACGATTGATGTGTGACATGTTACTCGAATTTTTCCCATATCCCATCAGATCAAAATAAATGGCTAAACCATCAAGAGCAACTGGCAATCATCGTGGACCAATTACTCCCGTATGGGATTAATTCATATAGGGGACTTAATTTCACAACATTTAGAAGGTATACCGGGGAAGGTATGTAAAAGGTTGTAAGGCCAGCTATAGCTAAGGGTGCGGCAGAAAATTAACAGTAACTCCAGTTCCCCCCTCCTGGGGGAATGTTACTCGAATTTTTCCCATATCCCATCAGATCAAAATAAATGGCTAAACCATCAAGAGCAACTGGCAATCATCGTGGAACGATTACTTCCGTACAGGAGTATTTCATATAGGGGACTTAATTTCAAAACATTTAGAAGGTATACCGGGAGAGGTATGTAAAAGGTTGAAAGGCCAGCTATTGCTAAGGGTGCGGCAGAAAATTAACAGTAACTCCAGTCAATGATCAAGGGAAACTAGAAAAAGGACGCCTCTTGATTGTCATCAGGGCAACGAGACACACCAAAACTTGTCCTTATCATCTGCAATCCAATGAAGATTCAGCCGAGAGAGGGCGAAAATCAAACTTCCAATACATATATTTGGTGAAAATGACCGGTAATTTGTTCAACAACAGACATATAGTCATGCACAACATGGTCTGAATTCACATTATTCAATGCAATCGAAATGTATTCCAGTCACCATATACTCACAAATTGGTCACTTCTCGAGGAATAAGCTACATAATTAAACTCCTCGAAAATCGATTATGTCCCTCAAAAACACACACCAATTACACCACTGCAGTAATTTCCATCCGTAGTTATAACCAAAATTCCAAAATACAAATATACCGTAGTCATACACATACTTACAAATAAATCCATCCATAAAACAAATGTAAACAATATATTATAAAATAGAGCAAAATTAATCAAAACTATAAATTTTTTAAATAAATAAAAGTTTAAATAAAAAAAGCAAAAAAAAAAAATCGTCGCAGTACAGCTACAAAAAATACGAACGCGGAATAAAACAAAAAAAAAAAAAAAATTTAGTCAATGATTAAATTTAAATTGATAAAATATTGACATTGAGATTCAATTTATTTATCAAACAAAAACAGTTACAAAAAAATAAAAAAAAACGAAAAAATGAAATCCAAATTTGCATTAAACAGACAATACGGCACATTAATATTCGTTGCTTTTGAAAAGAATTTAGAATTCAAAATTCTAATGTCTATTTAAAACCACATGGTTTCGTAACCTTTTGCTAAATATGGAACATGCCACAAAATATAAATCATTTTTTACAGTAGGATGTTCTTGTTGCTGAGGCAGTCGTTAAATTTCACAACGACGTTTTTTAGAACATGAAAGAAGTACTAAGAATTCGATATGTAACAATAAATGCCGAAATTATGAATATAAATATTTTGAAAATTTGTACAAATTAAATTTTAGAACATGTACTAAATTTGTAAATGTGTAGATATTTGTTAAAATAACAGTTCTGATTATAATACATATTACATTTTTAACTTTAATGAATGTACCAATTTTAGAACAAGTACTAAATAAAATAAAATTATTATGGCGACTAGCTAAGTATAATACTATACAGCAAATTAATAAATTAGGTTATGTTTCGTGTTAAACCAATTAAGAATCACTGTTCTGTAAATTGTGTGACATTCACAGATTATGTGTGTTTACTGTACGATGGAATAAATTGAAATTTATATGAATTTTAAGTACGAGAGAGGTAATTTAAGAAATTTGTTTTTTTGTTGCTGGGGAAATTTATTTAAATCCAAGAACGCGCGACTCAAGGAAATTTGGGATTACCTTTTTTGACTTCTTCTTTTATTCTCATTCTCCTTCTGTTTTTTTTTTCGTTTGTTTTTCGAATTTTTTATTTTTTTGTTTTTTCTATTTATTAATTTAATCACTGTTCTGTAATTTTACTTACAATTTTAATGGTAATTTTTTATTTTTGTGTATGCGTGTGCGCCTGGTGCGAGATGATGGCTGGGAAATAGGAGATTATACGACAAATTGATAAAGCATACAATTTATCAATCAACTTTAGTCGCCCATTTATTTATTTATTGTGTTAGGAGTATTCTTGGTTTTTTTTTTTTTTTATGTTAAAAACAGATGCAAAATATTAGATTAGGATGGTTTTATATTTGGTACAGGTTTTTGTTTTTGTTGGTGGGGTAGAACAGCGAGTGTTAGATTTGATTTGCACGAAATGATAAATAACTCGAAAAAACACTAATCGATTCAATTTTGTTAGAGTTTAAATTTCTAAATATTGGAAGAGTGCATATAAACTAATTTTTTCTCTTAATTTATCGCACTAAAAGCTTTTTTGAATTAATGAAAATTTAGAAAAGCACTGAACAGTTAATTTTCTATCTCCATATTCAGTGGTTATATCTTCAGCGGTTTTAACTATCCAACTTGGTTTAGTATCAATAGTTTTTATATCATTATTCAGGTTATAATCCTGATTTATTACTTTAATAAATAAACGAAAGTTTTCGACAAAAAATGGTTTGGGGAAAAATACGTGACCTTTTATTCATTCTGAATGATCCATAAATATTGATTTATGAAAAAGCTTTATATACAATAATTGTGATAAAATGTTTCGGCTGAATCTATATTAATGTCCTTTTTCATTAGATTCTGATGATTTTTGTGAGACTGAAGATACATTTTTTTTTTGAAAAATGTTAAAATTTGTGGTGGAACAAAAATTCGTAGATAATCAGATTTTGAGAATTCTGAACGCAGTATCTATAATTGAGACTGCAAACTTATTTGAAATAATTTTAAACGTATAATCAAGAGCTAAACGGCTTGTGGGAGCGCTCTCGTCGATATCAACCACGTCAGACAGTCGGTTCTGGTACTACCTACAACTGACTAGATACAAAAACTGGATATTAGCCAAACTTTCAAACTAATGGTGTTTTTTTCCGATGTTAATATTTTTAGTTTATATTTTTTGACATTCGACTTGATTATATGGGTTGCTTGTCATTCAAATCTTATGTTTTTGCTCTCCTGGTGTAACTTTAACCTTTCGAAACATATTCTGTATGTCTAGTAAAGACTAACGGATGTTTTCCGGAAAATAATTAGTATTAATAGAGGTTTCCGTTTGTTCTTTAAGGCTAAGAATTCTTGTTTGTATTTAACGAAGGTTTATTTCTTGCTGCATTTCGAACATATATTTTCTATAATACCTACAATTGGTGAAATGACATTGTTTGGTCAAATCACACATTGTTTGCCGTAAGCTGTGCAAGGCGAGGTTTATGTCAACGTCGTCTTGAGATTTAGTGTAAGAATGCAAGTTTTGATCTTATTTGCTATCTGCAACAATCCATCCACCTATCAAATTGAGAGGTATTAGTTAGCTGCTGGAGTTCGCGAATTAGTGGTAGCAGCTATAATTGATGCACTAAGCTATTTGATTCCAAAAGTAATAGCTTGGACATTTTATATAATTTATTACTTTGTGCAATTTATTAGTATATCCATCTATTTTTAATATGTCTATATAGATTTAATTTTGAACATGAATTTAACGGTATAGATGTCACAGTAACGTGATTAATGATAAACCATCGGAAGGAGCAGCCACCGATTGTTTCCAAAAATTATGAAAGAAACCAATGGACATGCAATGGTACACTGAAAGTGGTGCAGTGGAGCTGGCTCTCTACACAGAAAATGATTTTTGTTCTCTTCGGAGTGCACAGGCTTAGATGAGGGATATCGTTTCAGTGACACCTACTTATGTTAGAGAAGAATAAGTAAATTTAATAGGATAAAATATAATAGTGGTTGCTAAACTTTTCTTCATTGTACTGGAATAATCTTACTTGAAGAATCATTTTTCTGGAACTTTGGTTTGAGCCTATAAATAACGAAAAAATAAATTAATAAATTGTTGGTATTTGAAACGCGATAGTGTTACGTTTTATTTGGTATACGATTATTAGTAAGTTGAACGTAATGGAGTGAAGTAGTGTGTGATTAAAAAGGTCGATTCTAATTGGGCATACAGTTATGAACTTTATAAACCGGCTAAGAAACAAAATTGTTTTTGGGTGAAGTTTAACGTATGAGAAGCTAGTACGAAATTGTCATCCCGAAAAGGCTTTTTTCAAAATGTGTGTTTTAGCTAAAACTGAAGGAAATTTTGATTCCATTCAGAAAAAATATTCAAAAATTTAACCAAACTGTATTCATGTCGGAAAATAATTTTAGAGATATCGATTAAGATGTGACAGCATTTGGCTTGTTTTTTTATTACATCGGATTGATCAGAGAAATATAAAAAAACCTTTTGCGTTTTGTTTATTTTCACGAATCGATCCGATAATTTTTTTCGCGTTTTTTTAATATATCCGAACAATCACAGATTGCTATTTTTCAATCTGAAATTTATTTCAGATAGTACAGAGTTATACAAAGTTTGACGTTCAAAATGGTGAATACTACAGACTGAGGCAACAACAATGAAAAATTCATTATTTATTAGTTATGCATAGGCAGTTTTCTTGGTCGTAGTGCATTATACAAATGGTGGTTAGCTAAAATCTGAAAAAAACCTTTTCAGATTATAAATTATCTGATTTTTCAGATAATTTATCTCTCTGATCTCTCTGGTCTCTCCGGTCTCTCCGACGTAATAAAACAAAAATAGGCCAATTATAGTAAACTAAATATTTATTAATAGTTCCTTTGGACACAATTTACATTTATAGTTTGTATAAATACTATGCAAACGCAATTTAGAACCAGAGCCTTATTAAGAAATCAAGCATTTTAAGGGTAAAATTAATGACAGCCTTACGTAATTTTTAAAATAAAGCATGGCCCAAATTCTAAATGTCTTTCGCCAATCTCAGAGATGTACCCCTAAAACGACGTATGCTATTCGATTTATCAACACCTCTGCGATTAAAAAGAACCACCTTCATTATGAAACCACGCGGCTTCAGAGTGAAAATGAACCACAACGTAAATGTGTTACATGACATAATACTGCCAATTTCGAAGTTTATTGCACCGACCTTAGAAATGTTCCCTTGAAATGACGTATGCTATTTAACTTCTCAACAGCTATGCACCTATGCAAATAAAAAATTCATCCTCATTAAGAAATCAAGGAACTTAACGGTGAAAACGCAACGTAAATGTTTTACCTAACACAATACTTTCAATGAAACACGGCCAATTTCGAAATTACTTGCGCCTATCTGAGAGATGTCCCACTGAAATGATGTATGGTATCCGACTTCTCAACACTTCCTGAGGATTCACGGGGAAAAACTGCCCTCATTAAAATCAGGGGGGAGGGGGGGAGAGGTATTACGAAATATTACTTCCCATGGACAATTGCCAATTTCGAAAATGTGAGGTGCAAGAAATCTCGAAATTGGCCTGTTCATTGTAATTTGTAAGTATTATGTTTTGTTATACATTTACGTTGCGGTTCCTGTTGCTTATCAACATTCTTGTATTTGGCAAAATGGACAAAATCGGTGGAACGGTTTGGAATTATATGCAAAACAAACAAACAATCACAATTTGAGTTTTTTTTATGTAGATTACAAAAATAAATGGACGGCTTCAGGGTAAAAGGTAACAAGTCATTTTTGTGCACTTTTCAGGAGATAAAAACTTATCAGTTTTAAAATTATTGACCTAAATGTTTTCAGAAATTTTGATTAAAATATTAAAATTAAATATTGCGTTTCAAAATAAAATAATATTTATTCAATTAAACCAAATTATAATCAAGGCTGGGCAAATTACATTACATTGAGTAATTAAAATACTTTTCCGAGTTACAGCAAACTCAGTAATTAAATTACAAGTTACAATTACTTTACATTTGTAAATTGATAAATTTGATTTGACAAAATTCATTTAGTGAAAAAACGTATCATTAGAAAAAGATTATTAAGATTAGGTTTTATGCTGATGACGCTGCAACCAAATTTTAATAAGCCTTGAAAAATGTAAATAAGAAATTTCAAAAACTGGGGAATTTAAGTAATTAAAATACAAGATACTGTAACTTGGAAAATGAGTATTTAAAATACAAATTACAATTTGTAATTTGTATTTTAATTAAGTAACTCAAATACATGTAATTCTTTACTGCCCAGCCTTGCCTAATTAAAAAATCCTAATCCATACGAATCGTTCGTTTAGTAAAAGTTATACAAAATTATATTTTTGAAATCGCACTCAATTCTCAAGGGCTAATACTGGCCATTGCCAACAATGATGACAAAGGTTTTGCACTTGGAATAGGCCCTTTAATTACCACAAGTCAAAGCACTTGCAATAGGCCCTTTAATTACCTAGTCCAAAACCCTAATCCATACGAATCGTTCGTTTAGTAAAAGTTCTACAAAATTATCTTTTTGACATCGCACTCAACACTTAAGGGCCAATATCGGCCATTGCCAACAATGATGACAAAGGTTTGGGTAGCACTTGGAATAGGACCCTTAATTACCTAATTAAAAAACCCTAATTTATACGAATCGTTCATTTAGTAAAAGTTCTACAAAATTATTTTTATGAAATCGCACTCAACACTTAAGAGCCAATATCGGCCATTGCCAACAATGATGACAAAGGTTTGGCTAGCACTTGGAATAGGCCCTTTAATTACCTAGTCAAAAAGCCTAATCCATACGAATCGTTCGTTTAGTAAAAGTTCTACAAAATTATATTTTTGAAATCGCACTCAACGCTTAAGGGCCTATATCGGCCATTGCCAACAATGATGATAAAGGTTTGGCTAGCACATGGAATAGGACCCATAATTAGCTAATTAAAAAAATCCTAATTTATACGAATCGTTCGTTTAGTAAAAGTTCTACAAAATTACATTTTTGAAATAGCACTCAACACTCAAGGGCCAATATCGGCAATTGCCAACAATGATTACAAAGGTTTGGCTAGCACATGGAATAGGCCCTTTTATTACCTAGTCAAAAACACTAATCCATACGAATCGTCCGTTTAGTAAAAGTTCTACAAAATTATATTTTTGAAATCGCACTCAACGCTTAAGTGCCTATATCGGCCATTGCCAACAATGATGATAAAGGTTTGGCTAGCACATGGAATAGGACCCTTAATTAGCTAATTAAAAAATCCTAATCCATACGAATCGTTCGTTTAGTAAAAGTTCTACAAAATTACATTTTTGAAATAGCACTCAACCCTCAAGGGCCAATATCGGCAATTGCCAACAATGATGACACAGGTTTGGCTAGCACTTGGAATAGGCCCTTTAATTACCACAAGTCAAAGCACTTGGAATAGGCCCTTTGATTACCTAGTCAAAAACCCTAATCCATACGAATCTTTCGTTTAGTAAAAGGTCTACAAAATTATCTTTTTGAAATCACACTCAACACTTAAGGGCCAATATCGGCAATTGCCAACAATGATGACAAAGGTTTGGGTAGCACTTGGAATAGGCCCTTTAATTACTACAAGTCAAAGCACTTGGAATAGGCCCTTTAATTACCTAGTCAAAAACCCTAATCCATACGAATCTTTCGTTTAGTAAAAGTTCTACAAAATTATATTTTTGAAATCGCACTTAACTGTTAAGGGCCTATATCGCCCACTGCCAACAATGATGACAAAGGTGTGGCTAGCTCATGGAATAGGACTCTTAATTACCTAATTACAACGCTGGGCAAATTACATTACACTGAGTAATTAAAATACTTTTCCTAGTTACAGCAAACTCAGTAATTAAAATACAAATTACAAATACTTTACATTTGTAAATTGATAAATTTGATTTGACAAAATTCATTTAGTGGAAAAACGTATCATTAGAAAAAGATTATTAAGATTAGGTTTTATGCTGATAAATGACTCTGCAACCAAAATTTAATAAGCCTTGAAAAATGTAAATGAGAAATTTCAAAAACTGTGGTAATTAAAATACAAATTACAATTACTTAGAATTTATGTAATTAAAATAAAAGATACTGTTACTTGGAGAATGAGTAATTAAAATACAAATTACAAATTGTAATTTGTAATTTAATTACGTAATTCAAATACATGTAATTCGTTACTGCCCAGCCTTGATTATAATATATAAAATAAATAAATTATATACTAAACTGTAACATAAACCAAAATTCATTTAATATCCTCTTCGTCGGTGTCAACTATAGGATCAGATTTTATGGAAGCCGTTGGCAGGCTTCTATAAAAATCGTGAAATGTTGGCGCGATATAAGGAAGAAGTGACAAAATGTCCCTTTTTTTCTCTATAGAAATTGGTAAAGAAGCGTTATAACATGTGGAGGGCCTAAGGCAGGGAGTATGACGTTATCTGCGTCGTGACATATCCATAATACTAAATAGATCATCTTCTTTTAGAGACGTTTTGTAAAATACTTTGTATGGTTCACTTTTAATATATCTTAACCATTTGACTTTTTGGCAAACAAATTTATCTCCCGCTTCGTTAAGTTTTTTTTATATGTACTTGGGTTTTCACAAGATATGCGTAATCCAGAAAGTTACACAGACTCATTTCAACTACTTGGAACGGATGTTTTTTCAGCTTTTCATTTTGTCCATGATCAGAATCACATTCCATATGACTGTGGCCGGGCACCATGAATTTGTGATCCAACGTTTCAATGTGATTTTCGTGCATAAGCGACAGACCCATCGTTGC
The DNA here is from genome assembly GCA_958295665.1 of Tipula vernalis. Taxonomy (NCBI): domain Eukaryota; kingdom Metazoa; phylum Arthropoda; class Insecta; order Diptera; family Tipulidae; genus Tipula; species Tipula vernalis. The sequence continues at coordinate 370,647,310 of OY282559.1, forward strand.
AAATGGCGAATTTTTATTTTACCCGGGGCAACAATCGCTATATAAAATTATGTGCCTAATATTACTGTCCAAATTCATAATTGCTTTAAAGAGGCAAGATCCAATCTCATTGGCTCCTCGTTTAGCAATTGTTTCATACCAAATATAGCAGGTGGCTTGATCATCCTTCATGTTATGGACAGTTAAATTAAAGGTCCACAATTGTCTCTTATAAAAAGCTACAGATGTTTCAAGGCTTGGATTTGGAAGGCACTGTTGTAGGTCGAATGATAATACCATCAAATTTAGGTCAGATTTTGCTTTAATTTTATCAGATTTTTTTGTCTCGTATGCTAGTTCAACTTCAGTATGATGATCTTTTTGTTGTTTCGATATTTCAACTGTAGTGACTTCATCTTCGGAATATTTTAGTTTTATTTTCAATTTATCACATGTTTGGCAAGAATCTTTCCTTGGCTTTTTAATACGATGGTTAAGTTCATGAAACATTTTTGCTTATATTGAATAACTCACAGGTGAATCTGTGGCTTCACAATACTTTTCGTTAAATTTTAATCAATGTAAACTGAGGTGGCAAATATCGTTTATTTGTCTCTTGTTCGGCAGTAGTGGCTCTCATAAGATGGAAGAGATGCTAGGTGTTCCTCCACTTTAATTAATTTTGATTTACTTGTTTTATTTAAAGGTTCTCGTCGTCCTCTTTTTATCTGGAGTTGTGTTGCTGTTGGTAGATACTTGTTTGTGTTTATTCAAAATCTCAACAAAATTTCGATGACTCATCGAAAATTTGTAAGAAACATTTCTTGCAAAGTTTCACGTGTTCTCCGCTTACTAGAACTTGATATTGAAATGTTACCTGGGCTAGCATTGGTTTTAGCTGTCTCAGTCAAAGTGGTGTGGAAATATTAATAACTAAAAATCGCTGTTTATTTAATTAAAAAAACATTAAATCTTCCTTTTCCAAAATTTGCCATCATCGCCTATCAAGTGAGACAGCTAAAACCAATCCGTGCCGTTACCTGTCTATTTTCTTGCTTTTCAGGTTTATTAATTCGTCTCTTTCTTGTTGTACAAGTTTTAGAAAAGGTTATCATTCCTGAAAGATATGCAGCCCTTCTGCGCACAAAGCTAAAGTTGCTCAAGCTGCATTAAAGGACTGCGGCTTCGTAGAAATTCCGCATCCACCATACAGTCCAGACTTGGCACCCAGTGACTACTTTCTGTTTCCCAATTTGAAAAAAAAAATTAAGGAGCCGGAAATTTTCCAGTGATTCTGAAGTACAGTTTGTTGTAAAAGAATATTTTGTGGAGGAAAAGAAAACTTTTTTTTAGAGGGCTTAGACAAGTTAATTGATCGATGTGACAAATGTATAAACCATAAAGGAGATTACGTCGAAAAATAAAAATATTGCTGTCTCACTCACTCTTTTTTTCATATGATATTGCAAGACATTTTGATTCGCCCTCGTACATCCTGGGTAGATTATAAGTGATGTTTGGAGCACGTCATCATTGATTAATTAATTTCACTAGCGAGGGCTATGATTTAGTATTGCTAACCATGTAACTGCAGCGACAATTTTAGAAAATAGCTCCAAACTTATTAAAGTGCTAATTTTTTAAAGTAAAAAAATGTAATACTAATGACCTAAATAAAAATGGCACTGTTACAAAAAAAAAAAAGTTTGTGGTTATTTTGTAAAATTCAGGTGATGTATTACTTTTATAAAATCCAAAAATAGTCTCAACAGTTAAAATAAGTTTTAGATACATTTTTGGAATATGGTCAATTAACTGGTAACTTGGCAGGTACGATCGAAATGGGATTCTTAAACGATTTTTAGATAGAGTTATGGAATATAGAAAATCAGGAGGTAATTTGTCTATTTCTTTACTCGTAAAATTAAATAACCATAAAATAGCTGTAATTTCCTCTATTTTCGAGAATATATTCCAAAATATTTCCCTCTTTTTCCCTAATATGTATTTAGAAAAGAGCAGAAAATCTCCCTTTTCCAAAATACTGAAAATATTACTAGTAAGAGCAGAAAATTCAAAGTTATCCAAAACAATTTTCTATTTTATATACAATAATTCCTTTCAGCCATTCTTACGCATTATGTTGTGATGCTGAATCACTTCAGATGCCTTTATGATAAACATGAAATATAAAGGGCTGACACCTCATGAGGTGATCAGAACTTCGGTATTGATTAATTCAACTCCCACATTAATCCCGAAATGAATGTCTTATGTCAATCTTCAGCTTACCCTTCAACTCAATTTACAAATCAGCCTACATTTCAATCGCAACATAACCGCCAACCAAACCCTAAAATCTATCATCAAATCAACCCTAAATCAACTTTCAAAATAACCATTAACCTCTGCTCAACTCATACCATCATACCACTATACCGTCATACCATCATACCATTATACCATCAAATCGTCATCAAAAATCGACTGAATTTTTGAAGTTTTAGAAATTCCTCTGTAGTAACTTTAGACCTGATTATCATATCTCAAGGAGGAGATGAACGTTTGAGATATTAACATTGACCTTTCTTAGGTTAGGTAAGGTTTGGGTGGCGATCTACTACGACCAGGCATAGACACAAAAATGGTCCGTAACCATACCACGAATAATTGTTTCCTCCAACTCATTGGAACCATTTTGAGCTGTTAACAAAGCGCTGGATACTCCTGATGTCCATCCTACAGAGGTCCATCAGGTCTATGAAGAGGGGTGCCCCTTGAAACTTTAGTCTGTTTCTTGCCAGACGAGGGCAGGTGCAAAGAAGATGAAGTACTGTCTCTTCCTCCTCTTTGTCCTCACAACTACGACAGTAGTCATGTGAGAAGACACCAAGTCTACTCGCATGCCTCCCTATGAGACAGTGCCCCGTAATCACTACAACAACCACACTGATCTGACTTCGCTGAAGTGAGATCAGAAGTTTGAATCTCGCCAAGTCCAACTTTGGCCAGACCTGCCGAGTTATCACGCAAGAGGTGATACTTGACCATCTGTCATTCGGCAGTTTGCTAGCTTCTTCCTGAAGCAGCAGTTCGCATACCGTAAGATGCATTTTAATATTCTTTCTGCTTTCTGAGAACTGGTCCGTTGTATCCCGTCGAGCCAGTTCATCGGCATTTGTATTCACTGTACTTATGAAATGTCCTGGAATCCATAAAATGTGGATTTTGAACTGATCCGCCATCTCGTTAAGAGATGAGAGACAGTTCTGCACTACTTTCGACGTGAGGAGGTGTGATGGAAGCGCTTTAATGGCAGCCTGAATATCCATATATATGCGAATATTACAAACCGATATTACATTATACCTCAACCAGTCTACGACTTGCTTTATAGCAGTTACTTCACCTTGAAAAATGCTACAGTAGTAGGGGAGACAGAAGGAGAGATTTAACAGAAGTTCCTCGCAGAACACTCCAGCCCCGACTATCCTGTCCCGTTTTAAACCATCAGTGAAGAAGTTTTTAACTCCTGGTTCCAAAACTGCACTCATCATCCAGTCCTCCCTGGATGGGATCCTAGTCCGGAACTTTGTGTCAAAAGGGAGTGACGGGACAGTATACTCGGTGGTCTTGGGAATTTGTTTGTTGCACAAAATAGATGAGTTCCCTGTATTGTTGCAGGTCCACATTAAGATGGATTTCAGCTATGTGGCAGTAAAAGCTGCCAACTATTTCCCCAGGATATCTAGAGGAGTCCAAAATATCAGTGCACCACTGATCCACTGAGCGATTGTTCTCTGAACTTTTGTCAACAGCTTTTGGTTGACAGTTTTGTACAGAGCAGACCACCAGACTATTACCTCATACAAGAGTAAGGGTCTGACTATTGCGGTATAAAGCCAATGTACGATGCGGGGCTCTAGCCCCCTCCTTTCCCAATGGCATTTTTGCAAGAGTATAGCGCTACCAAAGCTTTCTTTACCCTTTCCAGAATATTTGATTTCCAATTTAATTTGCTATCAAAAAAGAGACCTAGGAACTTCGCTTCAACTGTAAAATCAAGCTGAACCTATTTAAAGTGGGAGGATCGATATGAGGAAGTTTATATGTTCTAGAGAAGAGAACCGATTCAATTTTGTGTGGGTTCACATTCAACCCACAGCCATTGGCCCATAATGAAAGAGTACCCAGGACATTTTGCATAAGCTCACCAAGGGTGCCGGAATATTTACCACGGACACCAATAGCAACATCATCCGCATAGGCAACCACCTTGAAGCCACCGTCCTCCAGTCTCAGCCACAGGTCATTTATGACCAAGTTTTAAAGTAGGGGGAACAGTAAGCCAGCCTGCGGTGTACCTCTGCTTGCAAATCTTCTGACGGAGGATTCACCCAAAACTAGCATTTATGATCCTCCCTCTTAGCATTTGATCTATCCAGTCCTTGAGTGATTCATCTACTCCCAGATCTGAAAGGGCCCAAGTTATAAGTGCTGGAAGCACATTGTTAAAGGCCCCTCAATATCCAAGAAGGTAACCATTGTGTAGTATTTATATTCGAAAGATTTCTCAATGAAATATACACGAGAATGAAGAGAAATCTCTACAGATCTCCCCTTGCAATGGACATGTTGAGATTTAGACAGCTTTTCCGATACAAGCGTGCCTCTAATATAAGCTTCTATTTGTCTTTCCAGTGTTTTAAAGAGGAAGGGAAATAAGCTAATCGGTATAAGGTATCTGGGATTGCAGTATGAGCGTTTCGCGCATTAGGTATGAAAACAACCTTCACTTCTGTCCATTTACTAGGAATCTGACATAGTTCTAGGCTGCCTTTGAAAATCACCGCTAACCAGGAAATTGTTAGATCCGTAGTTTGTTGGATATCCGCAGGGATAATACCATCGAGTCCAGGCGATTTATATGGCTTAAAACTGTTTATCGCCCACAGGATCTTTTTTCTGCTAAAAATTTGGCCTATGAGGCTACTTGCCCTTTTACCTATTGATGTGCTAGGTACAGATTTGGAACAACCAGGAAAATGAGTCTCTATCAGAAGTTCCAGCGATTCATCCGGCCATTGAAGATAACTTGGGATGGAAGGACCAGTTGCTAGTACTTTGCGTAGCCTAGACATCTCCGAAGACTCCTGAACTTTGCCACAGTATAGTCTCCAGGAGCTGTTCTTGGCACTTCTCTATTGATATTTGTAAGTTTTGAGGACTTCCTTATAGGAGTCCCAGTTTACAGCAAATTTTGTTTTCCGTGCTGTTTTGAAGAGTCTTTAGCGTTTTCGACGTGTTTGTTGAATATTCTTGGACCACCAGGGTGGCCGAGATTTACCCCTAGGCCTGCTGAGAGGACTAGAGCCCAGTATCGCTTCGTTAAAAGCGCTGGACAATACGTTCACCAAGCCATCGAGCTCTTGCGCAGTTTCTGGAGGTCTTGGCACCGGAACTGGTAGTGAATTACCCAGAATAGTTCTAAAGGTATCCTAGTTGGTTTCCTCCTGTTTCTATAGATTGGACTTTTTGAAGAAGTCAAGTTCATTTCAAATTAAAGATAACAATGATCAGAAAAGGAGTGGCCCTCCGACATTCTCCAGTTTAATAGAATAATCGTCAAAAGCTTGAGACAAGAGTAATATCCAATACCTCTTGTCTATTACTAGTTATAAAGGTCGGCTTATTGCTTACGTTACATACATGAAGGGTTCTACTTAAAATGTAATCAAGGAGTAACTCACCTCGTTCATTTGTGTCCGTACTTCCCCAGATCGTGTGATGAGCATTTGCCTCGCTCCCAAGGATGACTCCCACCTTGCGCTTCTGAGCCTCCAAGATTAGCTCACCTAGAATGATTGGTGGATTATCCACTTCATCATGAGTTAGGTAAGCTGATACTAGCCAGAGGTTTCGTTTATCGACCTCAATGCTGACAGCTGCTACATCTCCGTTACTGAAATTTGATAGCAGAAAACAACTTATCTTATTTTTAATGAGAATGCACGACCGAACCTTACCTTCTTTTTTCGCGTGCATTAATCTATAATAGGGAGCCTTGAGCCCAAGTGCCCGGTCTTCAGTGGCCCAAGGTTCCTGGATCAAGACGACATCTGTCGCTTCTTCCCATACCTCGCCAAGCAGTCAGTTTCACCGGATTCCTGTGCCAGCCCGACAAGTCGCAGCAGGTCCTGGATTTTCCGACAGGATTTTCAGGTAGGTAGTAGCTAAGGCCCCCTTCCACTTTTCTCCAATTGGCGGGCGTGATACTGCCATCCTCTTGGGATTTTTCAATAACTGCCACAACCCGCTGATCTTAGAATAACTCGTTAAAAGCTCATAGAGGTAGCCTGGAGTTTTGTTCGCTTTGCGATCTTAGGACTTTCCTCCTGAAATCTGTTTCTTTTAAGCTGTGAGCCAGCTGAAGGGCCTTCCAACTCTTTCTCGGTGACTTTTTTCGCCCACGCAAGCGTGGCTTTTTCTTTATTCCGTTTTGTATTCTGGCGAGATATTTTTGATCTTAACCAGGGCCCTCCAGGCCTTCCTCCTAGTATTATAGGTTGATTTTGAGGAGCCAGCTTCATTCGTGCTTTGGTTCCGCTTTGTATTTGTATACTCAGATTTAGTGACCCGAGTGGAGGGACCAAGCTCGTTTGAGTTTATGTCCCGTCGATTAATTGTTGACTTAGTGGCAGGCCTAAAGACCCGAGTCTCGTCGAGCCGGACTCTTTTTGTTGTTGTGACTTTTTGTTTAGATCCATGCTTGGTCCCACGAGTAGCGGAGGAAGAAATGTCCATCTGTGCAGAGATTAGGCTACCTAATCCAGAGGGCGCCAAGTATCCGGATCCACCGTTAGCGACTGAGCTAGTTTTAAAGCTGGGCCCCAGTCTGGTCGATTATTGGCCCAGTACGATTAACACATTAACCCATCCCAGCGATTTGTTTAAGGCTGACTCCTTTAGCACCGTGTTTTAGCCTAGAAGCTAAAGAATCAGCAATCTAGTTACCAGCGGTCACCACGAGTAGGTAACACGAGCACTTGTGGAAGTTGCAAGTTACGGAGCTGGCCGTAAGTGCCAACTTGAATCCCCCGAGCAACTTCACACCTGACCACCTGACCTTTCTTAAGTCTTGAGCAATATTTGTGTAGAGTTTGGTTCAAATCGTTCAATGTGTGTGCATTTGTTTAAATATTACACCTATATAAACATTCACTTTTAAATACAGTGAAACCTCATTTCAACAGATACTCAATTTAGCGGAATCCTCACTTTAACCGACAAACTTTTAAGTCCCATAATACTAAAGTTTTCCAATGAGAACCTCTCTTAGATAAGCTGACACTTTATTAGAGCGGACATGGACAGATATTTCTGTCATGATACAGGTCTGACGAGGTTTAGAAACAAATTTCCATCGCACATTTCAAATTTTATCATAATCGGTTAAGAAATAATCATGTTGCATCTTACTTTGCCATATTTCAGAACTATATCCAAAAATTTCCTTAGAATACCATTTCCATGGTAGATGTCAAATTTCACTCAAATCCGTCAACAAATAGTTAAGTTTCGTCCTTATCTGGCCATATTCAAGAGCTTTATCAAAAAATCCCTAAAACCCTAATCCAACCCCAACTAAAAACCGAAACCGAACCCTAATTCAACTCGCAAACGGAACCCAATTTAACCCTCAACTAAACTTTACGCCCAACTCATACTTCAAACCAGCAGATACTAAACTTCAACTCAATCCGCAAATTGACCCCTAATAGCCGGTCTCCACTCGCCACGACGAAGTAAAATTGGCACGAGCTTGTGGCAATTATTGTTTATTGCGTAAAATTGGTATGAATATATAAACAAATCTGATTGTGCTCATGCGCATTACTCGTGACGAAGAGAACCAAAACATCACAATATCCATCTTTTTTGAAATTTTGTCACGACGAAGTGAGAGCAATTTGTATTTTACCCTCAATTATTTGTGCCATGCCAAAAAAATTTTTGTTTCCTCAAAATCATTAGAGAACTAATAATAATTGTAACAATAACAATAAACATAATTTATTGATAATGAAATGTTACTTTTGAATTATTTAAATTTAATAATGATTTTTGTAACAAGGCTTGGCTTGTACATAATTTTTAATTGACCGAGCAAACGGCGCAGTGGTTAAAGCTGCGGCGTTTGGATCGGGAGGTACCGGATTCGAATCCCGATAGGCGCGGGATGCAAAAGGGATTTTTCATCATCTGAATACGATCGGTGATGACGATGAACACATCTATGACCTCCTGTTGAGAGTGCAGAATCCATGGGCCGACCCACCTTTCATGTCAACACTATAGGTTGGCATGAAGCAATGCAATGTGCAGGTGGTTTATACAAAGCGGGTCTATAGCCGTACGTCCTCGATTTGGCTACTACTGCGTAAAGTAGGACGGTAAAATTAACTGCGAAAGAGTTGGGAGTGCCTTGAGCCCCAGAAAAGATTGCATAGATTAAAAAAAAAAATTTTTAATTGTAATTTCAGTTGGAGAATTTTATTTGATTGCTTATCGGTGGCAAAATGAGCGACATTCATATTATTAAAGGCTTAATACATTTCTTTCAGCTTAACATATTTGTCAGCAGCTTGAATTTAATTTATTTATACATATAAAATAAAAAATCCTAAAGTAAAAACTACAAATATAAATGGGAGGACAAGTCTATATTTGGTTTGAATGAATATTTTATTAATCCAAAATGACACATGTATGTAAATAGATTTCCATTTTATAAACAAAAACAGAGAAAATATATTTATTTGTTATGTTAGTAGTTGTAGGTACAATATATCAATTTTGTCATGACGTCATGCCATTTTTTGTTCGTCGCGACGAATGGAGACTGGCCATTACTTAGCCTTCAAATCAACCTCAAATTCAATGCCCAATTCAATAATCAAATCCGCATATATAAAAAATTGGTAAATATTTCTATAACCAGGTATTTTGAGTCAATTCGTATGGCAAGCACCTCATCCTCTTGACGCACAGGTTCCAAAAGCTTTTCAAATCTCAGCCTTGACCATAAAAATAGATTTGCAAAAAAAAAAACTCTAAATTGAACAAGCCGTTATCGAGATACTGTATGGGTACAGACATACAGACATCCAGACATCCAGACAGACGGACGGACATTTTTTTTTTGGCTTTTTTACGTAAAGTACATATATGTATTTTAAACACATGTAAATTAACAAAGTAGGCATTTGATTATAAATTATACGGAAATGTCAAAAAATAATTCATTTTTATAAAAATAGATGGTTCTTATCTAGCTAAGAAACAGTACGCCTACTAAGACGTCAAATTTATTTTAGCAAAGGCACGAACCAAAATAATGTTCAGTCATTTTGTAAGGTATTTTGGCCCAAGAACCAATCCAAAATATAGTTTATCCTTAACTTCCCTTTAAAAAAAAAAAAAAAAATGGCGTTTTCAAATGGTAGTACGATACTAAAACGTATTCCCGTTGCGAGTACATATGTGTACAAGAAGCACCAATGTTGAACAAACACTAAAAATAAGTGATATCTTGAAAATAGAACAGAAGACAAAAACAAATTTATGTACTCGATTTAAATTTGGTTCGGTTATGTGTTGTGTTGTATGTTATCTAAATGTTAACATATAACATGATGACAAAAATTTATCACCTTTTTCTTTTCCTAATCTCATGACAGCTCTTATCAGTTATTTGCTGCTTCTGTTGCTGCTGTTACAAAATGAGTGTGATAATGATTTTCTTTTACGTCGGTATTTCGTTTATTTTTTTTTTTTTTTTGGAAATTTTATTTTCGTAGATTAAACGCAGAATGAAATAAAATAAAATCTTTACTTTTTTTTTTTCGTTTTCGGAAAAGCTAATAAAGTAAATAACTGGGAGGAAAATATTAGAGTTTTTCATTGCGGAATACTCACTTATATACGAAATTAATATTATGTATTGATGTTGCGTCGGTTGTTGTGGCGTTGTTGTAAATAAAACTCGCTCCACGTTTTTTTTTTTTTTTTTTTTTGGATTTTTACAGCAAATTAAACAGCCAACAGTAATAAAAATCATCATTATAAAACAATGTAACTTATTTTAAAATTATGAAAAATAATGAAAATGCTAATAATAATCAAAATGTAGGAACACTTAAATTTATCTTTGCCTAAGGGCCTTACGTATTAATGAGCTGATACAACAACCCATGATAAAATATAGAGAAGAACGATGCGGGGAAGAGTGTTTTTGTGTTTCAAGTTAGTACATGTGTCGCCCGAGGTTGGTAGTAGATTCGCGAAAGCAATATTATTTCGATCGATTATAATCGATTTGTATAACTTTTGTATTACTTGAAAATGACATACAGTTTTATCTCTTGGGGGCTGAAAAGTGGGACACTTTTATTATTTTATATAAATTAGATGAGGAAACCAGAAACAATTGGGCAAGCAATTGTTTGCTTAACTTCCCGATCATAAATTTACATAGTTTGGCAATTGGACGTTTCAATTCTCCTGTGCTTATTTTCGAGGTGACAACCCGCACACTGCCATCTTGACAAGGATGAACGCCCAAGTCATTGATGAAGCATTTTCGTCTTTGATTAATACGAGCTCGCCTTCCTTAAAATTCTGCTGTTGATGCTGCGATGTGGATCGTTTTTGTAGCGATGTGAGGTATTCTAAATGCGACCTTTTCCAAAAACCTCTTGACATATTTTGTAAAAGTTCACATCTTTCACTTAATTTTAGCTTGATGTCGTCTGTACATTTATCTGGTACTTCGAGAATTGGACAACCGATTAAAAAATGCCCAGGTGTTAAGATGTTTAAATCGTCAGAATCATTAGTAGCTGTTGTGAGTGGCCGAGAATTTACTATTGCTTCTATCTGAATAAGAAGCGTTTGCATTTCTTCGAACGTAGGTGCTGACTCGCCTAATACTCGACGAAAATGGGTTTTTATTGATTTCACCCCCGCTTCCCATAGACCACAGAAATGTGGTGCTGAAGGAGGGATAGTGTGCCACTCAATGTTATGTGACCCAAGATATGCAGATACCTTTTCATTGTGAGTTTTAGAAAATAGAATCTGGAAAAATTCATCGAACTTTCTTCGGGCACCGACCAAATTAGTTGCGTTATCACTGGTTATTGCCTTTGGCAGGCCTCTTCTTCCTGCAATCGCTTCAGTGATGCAACGAACGCATCTGTATGGCCTTTGTTGCCATAAAAACGAACAAACATATGTATACCTTTAGCCTTTTAGACCCTCTACCCTTCTTGGAGCTTATTGTGATAGGGCCAGCGTAGTCAACTTCAACGTTTAAAAATGCCCGTACAAGAGTCAGACTCGGTGAAGGTAAGTTGCCCATAACCTGTTCACCTATTCTTGGATGAATTTTTATGCAAAATACGCAGCTATTGGAGATTTTTTTTTACGATGTCCCTTGCCCCAATTATCCAATGTTTTAGATGTAGGTGTCTAATGAGCATCTCTGTGAATTGTTGCTGCTTTGATAAAATTAGTGGATGCTTCTTTGAATACCCAACATTCGAGTTTTTTTAAGCGGCCACCTTCTCGTAGTAAACCATCCTCATCGATAATTGGGAAAAGTGACAATAATTTGTTTCTTCTTTTAATTGGTTTGCTTTTCTGAAGTTGTTGTATTTCTTCCTGAAACGCATCGTGTTGAACATATTTGTTGGCTGGATATATATAGAACTTTTATTTTACAATCTGCAATCTTGATAAGAAGTTTTGTTAAAATGACGGCTCCACATAATTCCAGGCGGCAAATTGAAAGTTGTTTCAATAGCGAAACCTTGGTTTTAGCTGCAATTAAATGGACGTGGAGACGTATGGAGACGTTACCATTTGATTTGGTTGACCTCGCATATACTACTGCTGAATAAGCCTTCTCGGACGCGTCATAAAAACCATGAAATTTAACGTTATGTATTGGACTCTGCATCTGAAGAAATCGTGGAATACGTATGCCGGAGAGCCAAATTAATTCGTTTCTTGTGGTCGACCATGTGCGATTAATGTGATCTGGCATTGAGTCATCCCATCCTATTTTGGTCAACCAAAGCGACTGAAGTAAGATTTTGAACGTAATGGTGGCTGGAGATAGCCATCCAAGCGGATCAAATATTTTACCACATTCGGACAATAGCCTTCGTTTGGTTGATGGTTCAACTCGTAATTCCGAAACACTGAAGGTGAGGCGTCATCGTTCGTCAACCAGCAAATTCCCAATGTTTTGATATACACTTCAGGATCTTCAAATGAAATGAAACTTCTTCCTCGTTTTTCGTTGGGTATTTTGCTTAACAGCTCAGGACAGTTTAAACTCCACTGCCGTAGTGTGAAACCAGCATGCGATAGAGTGGTTGACAAATCCGAATAAAGTCTAATGGCTTCTTCTATACTGTCACAACCTGACAGTAAATCGTTCATATAAAAGTCGGATTTAATTATTTTGCTCAATTTGCAGGATAATTTATCGTTGTCCTTTGGTATTTGATGTGAAGACCTGATGGCAAGGTAGGCCGAATAGGTCACCCCGTATGTGACTGTCGTTAGTTTAAAATGCTGCATCTCGCTATTTGGATATTCTCGCCATACAATCCTCTGATAGTTTTGGTGTATTGGATGAACCGCTATCTTGTGAGTATTGAATAAAGATCATCTTGAATGGTTAAGCCGGTCATCAGAACATCATTTAAAGATAGGCCCATGGTCGACTTGCATGAACCATTAAAGACAACTCTTATCTTTTTAGACGTTGTGCTTTCTTTAAATATGGCATGGTGTGGTAATTAATAGACTTTGCTATTTTCGGTTAACATTTCTCGGTCAGGAATGCGTGACATGTGACCAAGTTTTTCGTATTCTCGCATAAATTTTGTGTATTCGTCCCTAAGTTGCGTGTCTTTCTGAAATTTACGTTCCATTGCGACCATTCGGGATGTTGCCGCTTTAAGGCGTTCGCTAAATTGTTCAGAATTGCTCTTTAGTGGTAGTTCTACAATGTAACGGCCATTGGCGAATTTATGTGTGCTGGAGAAATGCTCTTCACATTGTCGTCTCTGGTTGGAATATCACTCGAGATTTCTTCCACTTCCAAAACCACTGCAAAAATTTGCAAATGTCTTCGGAATTTACTTGAACATTGTAACATCCAGTCGTGGAATTAGTTTGTTGATCAGCAGAACCATCCACAATCCAACCGAATAGACTGTCTAGAAAGAATAGATTTGGTTCTAGCATTATCCGCCTCTCCTTCACAATGTTGTAGAATACGTACATAGAATTCTGGATCAGCGAGACCAAACTCATGAATTTTGGCCATATGGTTCTCTTGGGGTATTATTGCCTGAGACGGTAAGGAGTTAGTCAACTTACCTAATATTGAAGCGTATACTTCTACAAATTGCTCTTCGTTGTATCTGGATGATAATTTAATGTTGATTTTCCCTCTAGTCACGCCAGCTGAAATTGAAGCTAAACCGTTTATTGTTACGGAAGCTTGTGTACGCTTTAATCCCAGTTTTTTGTGAGTGCTTCTGTAATGAACAAAGATTCCGATCCCGAATCTAACAACGCTCGAACATTATCAATATTGCCGTGTGTATCAACTGTATCAACTGTAGACATAATTACAGTTGGGAATATTGCCTGTTTATTTCCGCTTACTGGTTTATTTGTAATGGTGTAGCTTTGTGAATCCGCACCTGCCGCTGTACTAGAAACTGGTGACTCAGTTTTAATATCGATATTGTTGGCGATATTTGCATTTATGTTTATTTAGTTAGGATTGCAAAATCGTGCAATATCGTGTGGTGTTTTTCCTTGCATTTGAAACATGTATTTGTCGAGGGATAGCTGAGAACCGAATGCACTCCTTTTAGGCAATTAGTGCATAAATCGTGTTTGTTAATAAACCTTTTACGAAATTCTGTATCATATCGTTGAAATTTATAGCATCTGTGAATGAGATGGGGTTTGTTACAATATGTACACTCCACCTTTGCGCTTGCTACATGTGAAACTTTTGGAAAAGATTTAGGTGGTTTTACGGTTATATTACAGCTTTCCAATGCGTCACATCTCTAATGAAGAAAAGTAAAGAAACTATCGATACTTCGCGCATCCATCGCTACTAAATGCAAAGCCCACTACTGCCTGGTATCATCGTCCATCTTGTTGAAGAGTAAATACAAAATCCATGGGTCACGAGCTTCGCAATCTGGTCCTAAAGCCTTTAATCCCCGAAGTAATTCATCTGATGTTTTGGTAATGTCTCTTAGTGACCTTGGTGAAGCGTGGTTGATACTTGGCTGATCTAAGAACGTTTTTAGTATCGTACTTACTATTGTGCGTTTTTTTGTCGTATCTTTGTTTTAATTTGTCCCATGCTTCTCCATAACTGATTGATTAGACGAGCCGCGCTTCCTTGAAGAAGTCCCCTGAGTAACTGAAACTTGTGCACACGTGATAACGTTTCGTTGTTGTGCACAGTAGCCTTAAATAAATCTTTAAAGGACGGCCATTATGCGTATTCCCCATTAAATGGCGGAATAATAATTCTGTGCACTTTCACTTCTATGGTTTGTCCCATTGTTTTATTGTGTAACGATTCAAAGTATGCCTTTTGTTGAGAGTAAATACTGGTTAAAGTGCTGTTCAGGTCTTCATTATTCGGGTGTACGTTTGGCTTACGATTTTTCATTTCATGCATCACAGCGGCTTGAACACTAAAAATTTCGTTTCAAATTTATCAGATTTATATCAGATAGAAATCAACTACATATTTTAACTTACTGAACTAAAGTTCCCTAGAGATTATATATGACAGAACAACCAGTAGAATTGCATGGATTCAGTGATGCATCTTTAGAGGCTTACGCAGCGGTCATATATTCGTGAACGTTTATAAATGGACAACATAAGGTCAATTTACTAGGAGCTAAGACTCGAGTAATGT
This sequence comes from Tipula vernalis, assembly GCA_958295665.1. NCBI lineage: Eukaryota > Metazoa > Arthropoda > Insecta > Diptera > Tipulidae > Tipula > Tipula vernalis. The sequence goes on from OY282559.1 coordinate 370,662,329, forward strand.
CCATCAAAGCATTGAGTATTCCCATACTTGAACTTAATGCAGCGACATAATTGATCCGACTATTACATACTGTGCTATAGTCACTTAAATTAACAAACCAGCCTGACATATATTTATATTCAAACTCTACTAGAGTAAAGACACACTCTGTGTTTCGGAAATAATGCAATCAACTAAACTTGCAACCGAAAATAATCCTGCCGATCATGCTACTCGTGGTATAAATCCGGATGAATTTCTACGTAATCCAACATGGATCAATGGACCCGAATTTTTAAATGTAAACCAGCTCCAACGTATTAAACCAACGCCTATGGTCAGTAATGCCCATGAACCTATAGTCAATTTTGTCACTGTTCCACCAAATGTTATCATTACGAATATATGTAATTGGTATTCGTGCTGCATTCACTGTGTAATAAAGATCACTTAACCTAAAAATAAAAAATATAAAATATTAAAATTATTATGATTGAGTTTTTTTCGGATAATTGAAAAATAGAAACCACCTATAGATTTGCTTCATAAGTATATGGTTAAAGAAAGTCCTTTATAGAAAGGTTTTAAATCTTCCACATATTGTTGATTTCGGTAAGAGAGCGTAGGGCTAGTTTTCGAATGCATGCAAACGTCAACTGTGCTGCGCACCGTTTGTGTCGCGCATCAGTGATGATGTCTGTTCCATTGCTAATCCATGAATGGTTTGGTGCGTCATATCTTTGGTATTTTGTATTAACAATTCTGAGTCATTATTGATTTAGATTACCCAGCATTATCATTGATTTTTATGTTTCTTCTCATCGACTAACACCGATTGTGAATTGGTTTTGGCTTATTAGTTGTGTGAGTTGAGAAAGTCAACAGGTATTGTTGTTAATTGAGCGGATGATAATTCGATGAAAAAAGCTGATTGGTACAATATAGTATAACGCATAATCATTGGTGCAACAAAAATCTGAGGTGATTTTTGACCATGTGGTTTGAAGGGAGTATGCGCTGGTACTATTTTGTGGGCCATGTATTGGTGCTGTTGATATACGTGATTGCATCGTTGTGAGGTTGGAGAAAGTTCGTGTAGGGGAATAATATTAATTTTTTTTTTTTTTTTTTTTGAAAATAATTCTGTTTTATTATTTCTTTTTTAATTACAATCTAGTCTAAGACTAATAAGCAATTTTATTCTAACTTAAATTACTACATTTTACTGAAATTTAAGGGTTCATCCATCGATGTACTCCTTAGTTTTGATATTTTACTGGCTTTACTCTTTTGAGCCTTCTAACTAAATCCGTATTATCCAGTAGCTGGTTGTCCTCTATGTTGACATGGTGAAGTAGCCGTTGTTCATGACTTCTAGCAAATTTCATAATTTCGGTTTTGATGAGTTCTATGCCCAGATCTTTGTGGATGTCGCTATTTCTGACAAACCATGGTGCGTTGACGATGATTCTTAGCACTTTGTTTTGGAATCGTTGGATAATATCCATGTTGCTCTGCTTGGTACACCCCCACAGCTGTATACCATAAGTCCAAACAGGCTTCAATATTTGCTTATAAAGCAGAAGTTTATTAGGGATTGATAAATGAGAGTTTCTTCCCAGTAACCAATACATTTTTTTGTATTTTAATTCCAACTCGCCTCTTTTCTTTTTTACATGAGCTTTCCAGCGAAGTTTAGCGTCTAACGTCATACCAAGATATTTGGCAGTGTTTGCATGTGGTATTTCTTGATTATTTAAATATACTGGTTTATGAACTTACCTCTTGTTCGTAAAGTCAACATGTACAGATTTAGTTTCATTTAGTTTTATGCGCCATTTTTTTGTCCAATTGTGTACTTGCTCTATGGCGTTTTGTAATTGCTCTGCTGTATCTGAGTTGTTGTCACCTACTGCCATGATAGCTGTGTCATCAGCGAAAGTGGCTATCATGTTGTTTTGTGGGATTGGGACATCTCGGGTGTATAGTAAATACAGAAGTGGCCCAAGTACACTTCCTTGTGGAACTCCTGCTTTTATTCCCTTAAGCTCTGAATATTCATCTTCTTGCTTAAGCCTGAAATATCTTTCCGTTATATATGATTCCAGTATTATGCTGTACTCTTTCGGTAGGATTAATTTGAGTTTGTAGATTAATCCTTCGTGCCAAACTTTATCAAAGGCCTGCGCTACATCAAGGAATACTGCTGAACAAACTTTTTTCTCTTCTAAAGTCTTCTCAATAATATTGGTTATTCTATGCACTTGATCGATAGTTGAGTGCTCACTGCGAATACCAAATTGGTGATTCGGAATTAGATTATTTTTTTCAGTTATTAGTTTAAGCCTTTTTAATAGTAGCTTTTCAAAGAGTTTGGACATTATCGGCAACAACGATATAGGCCTATATGATGTTATTAGATGTGGCGGTTTTCCTGGTTTGGGAATCATGATGACCTCAGCCACTTTCCAAAGTTTGGGTACATATTTTAACCTAAATGCGGCGTTTATGATATTAGTTAACTTTACCGTAGCTTTTCCCGGTAGCTGCTTTATTATTTCTCCGGTAATCAGGTCAAACCCTGGTGCTTTCTTTAAGTTTAAATTGTTTTTAATTTCATTTGCTACTTCAGTAGTCGATGTAGGGGTGACATCTTCGAGAATTTGTGTTATGTTTTCATCCAATATTTCTCGTAATTGACATTCATGAGGTTGAAATATATTTTCAAGATGATTGGCAAAACCTTCAGCTTTTTCTTTGTTTTTCCTTGCCCATGTTCCATCCATTTTCCTGATAGGATGGATCGGCATTATTGGCCTTTTCAGAGTTTTAGTTGCTTTCCAAAGCGAATAATCCGTATTACTATCATTCGTTAACTTACTTAAGTAGAAATTAACTGACTCATTTTTTAATTTCTGAATTTCTCTTGTTAATTGTTGAGTAAGATTATTTAGTCTTTTTTTGTCCTGTGGAGCTCTAGTTTGGTGCCATTTTTTTCTGGATTTGCGTTTATCCCTAAGGAGATTTCTAATTTCTATTGGATAGTTATTTCCTTTTAGCCTTGATTTGATTTCTGGAGTACTTTCCCATGCTGATTGTTGAATATCTGTAATGAACTTTTCTACTTCTATATCCAGTTGATCCATAGTTTTTAAAGGAACTTTCAAAAGTATTCTTTGTTCCAGGTGTACTTTGAAACTTTCCCAGTTCGTATATTTGTTGGTTAATACTGGATTATTCCCTTTTTGGATGATATACTCGCTTAGAGTTAGGACTATTGGAGAATGATCTGAGCTCATATCTTGGCTTTCTTCAACTTTCATAAAATTATTAGAAATATTTTTGGTTATAAAAAAATCGATCAGGTCAGGTATTTTCCCTGGGTCAGTTGGCCAATATGTTGGTTTACCTGTTGAAATGGATTCACATCCATTTTCTTTGATGGCAATCAATAATTCTTTTCCTTTAGTGGTAGTTAATCTAGAACCCCAGTGAGTATTCTTCGCATTGAAGTCACCACCTATTATGAACCTTTTTCCCAGACGCTTAAAGAACTCTGAGTATTGTTTGCTTTTAATTGAATGTCTTGGTGGACAGTATAATCCTGCCACAACAATAGGAAAGTTTTCCGTTTTTATATAAACCACTGTGGCCTGAATTTCTTCTTTTCCGTACTTTGCTACTTCAAAATGTTGGATATTTTTGATGTGTAAACATCTTACCGCGCGCTATGCACTTTTCGAATATGAGGGTAATTCGATAAAAATGCAACGGAAATGGGTAAGGAGAAATGACGTCGTTCATATTATAATAAAAATAATAAAAAAATCTGGATTGCTTTGATATACATAATAAAAATTTCCATATACTTGTTTGCTTCTTATGTATTGGTGATGAACTTGATCAAACAAGCGCGGTCGCCATATTGATTTAAAATATAACAAAAAATTCAAAAAAGTTCAAAAAAAAATTTTACTCCGTTTTTTATAATATTGTCTTAATTTTGTGAATGCAAATCTTATAAATGCTTTGCAATTCTAAAAAATGCATAGCTGTAAAATTCAGTTTGAAAAATGATCGGGTTTGCAAATTATTGGACTTCAAAAATTCCAAATTACCGGAAATTAATTTGATTTAAAATAATGAATGTGGTTTATAAGTGCCACCTGGTGTCTATTGACTTTACATCATATTATTTGTAGTTTGTTATTGTGTAGTGCAACAGTTGACATTGTTTAATTTCAAAACATTAATAAAATTTCATCAAAAGTGAAATAATTCATTCAGTGAAGATAGTAAGTATTGTTAAATTATTTTATGATTGTTGAAATTAACTATATGGAAACAAAACACCAAAAATTTTTAATTCCCATAGCAAAAATAAAAAATTGAAAACAAAATAGTGTACAGATTCGTTCACTAAAAGTTCCCCGTAAATCACAAAATCGTTTACCGATTTTGTTTATTTTGACATAATATGTATAATATTTATGTAAAATTAGAAAAATAATAATAAAAATGCATAATTATATCATTTGGAATTAATAATAACAAAATAATGTATCCAGATTCCTTTAGTTTCTATTCAGCTAACGTGTGAAAAATCTGTGCAGTTTAATTCGGAACCACCATTATGTAGTTTTGTTTGGTCTTAGTTTTAGTGTAATGCACAGAATTCTTATACTGAAGGTCAAACTTTTATTATTATGTTTTTGGAGTAACAAGAGACATGCAATTTTTGATTGCGTTTTCTAAGGTAACTCGAATGAATTAATTTAAAAAAAAAAATTTATTTTGAAGTTATGTTACAGTAGTTTTATTTGAAACTATGTATGGTGCCTATTTTTGTTGTTTTGATAGCACCACCGAAGGTGAATATTGCAAAAACGTTGTATTGGTGGCTTATGGAGTTATTAATTTACAATTGATCGATTTTAAGAAGAAAAAGCCAAAGAACAAGTTTCTCAAAAATAACGTAAAATAACCAAAAATATTCAGAAGGGTCCAGATCTGAATAGAAAATATCCTAATATCAATAATAATAATAACATTTTTGAGTCAATATGTTAAGATTTAGTTAGTTAACTGTATACAATTAATATGAGTACTTGTTTTAAAGTTTGATAAATAGTGTTAAATTGTAAGACAAAAACAATCCAAATAAAAATTTTATCTAGAAGTTAATAAATGGTGCGTTCTTGGTTGATGTCATTATAATGAAATTTAATTTGATTTAAAAATGTGCATTTAAATACGCATTTCGGACGCACCAAACTTTTAATGGTGTATAAGCAATTCTGTGTATCATTGCATAAGTTAAAAAAATTGTTTAATTAAGAAAATTATTGTTAAATTAATTAAGAAAATCCACATTTTTCAGAAATGGGTAAAACAAATGCAGAATATATGAGAGAATATAAGAAACGGAAACGTGAGGAAAAGCTACAAACTGGAGGACCAGAGCCGAAAAAAATTGCACGTAGCAGTACCGAACGGTCACGAAACCGGAGAGATTGTGTTGTAAACTCGTGTTTAGTTTCAGCGCCATCTACAAGTACATCCAATATAATATCGAACATTGTCGAATTCTCCAAAGCTCACGCTGAGTTTAAAAAAAAATTCTTGAATAACAACTTTGGTGCTATATGTAGTGTGTGCGATCGGTTGTGGTACGAAAGTGATGTCAGAAACCCACCACCATGTTCCACAGGTATTCTCACAGCCGAATTTCCCCAAATTAATCTTGAAACAGCTCTCGTTTGTGGTACTTGCTATTTATCACTCAGCAAAACTAAAATCCCAAATTTATCTAAATCAAATGGCTTCACTTATCCATTGAAGCCAGCCCATCTGCCGGAACTGGATCTAATAACAGAGCGCTTGATCTCACCACGACTACCTTTCATGACCATTAGAAGGCTTCGACATGGTAATGGCCAATATGGAATTTTAGGACAAGTGATTAACGTGCCTGTATCAGTAAATAACATGGTTAATTTACTTCCACGTGAACTCGACGATGATTACGCCATTAACGTACACATAAAACGTAAACAAATTCACAAATCAAATTATCTGATGGGGTTTGTTAAAAAGAGCGTTGTGAAATCTTGGCTCGAATATTTGGTTCAGCAAGAACTATACAAATATTATGATGTTAATATCAACGAATCGTTCTTCTCTGCTGAAGAGTTGCCAGTAGTTCAGATGGACCGTTCTGAATTAAGTGAATTGGTAGATATGGAAGAAAATTTGATAGCTCAGCAGCAGACTTTGCTCTGGAATGAGGAAATGTATCTCCGAATTGCTCCGGGAGAAAATAGCTTGCCTAAATGCATTCTATTTGATGAGCACTGCGAGGAACTGTCGTTCCCTTCCATCTATCTTGGGCAATTCAGAGCATTTAAGGAACAAATCAGGGTAACACCGTTTATGATGGCAACAAGCGAGCTGCGAAGAGCTGATCGACGAGGGGTAAGTCCGACTCACTTGCTATATATGGCAATGAAAATTATGCGTATACGCACGCGCGATTCTCTGCAGGTAGCCTTCAAATTTGTTGGTAGAGACAATACGTTGACAAGAGCGCAAATACAATCTGAAGACTACATTCATGGATGTATCGAGAACAATTTAGCGTTCTTACGTCATATCCCGAACTCAACGTATTACTGGGCAACACGTAAGCGAGATCTGTTTGCGATGATTCGACAACTTGGTAAGCCGACATTCTTCCTTACAATGAGCGCAAACGAAATTGGATGGCCGAAGTTAATTAAACTGCTTTATAAGCTTAAAAATAATGGTGCTGAGATCGACGCTGATGCATTCCATCAACTTCACTACATCACAAAAGCCACACTTGTAAACGAAGATCCAGTCACTTGCGCAATTCATTTTAATAAACTGGTGGACACCATAATAGGAATTCTGCAATCAAAATGTTTTAGTCCATTTGGTGTGAATTACGTATCACATTTTTTCAAACGTATTGAATTTCAGCATCGCGGTAGTCCGCACGCTCATATTCTGCTATGGCTAAAAGATTCTCCTCGAGATGCTCTAGGTTCAGATATGCCTGCGGCAATAAATCTAATCAATCGGCTAATATCTGTCTCACAGGAAAACGCATCCGGACACGTCAAGCTACAGCATCACAAGCATACGTTTACTTGCTATAAAAGGATGAGCAATGCTGCGGGACAAAAATGTCGTTTCGAGGCACCGTTCATGCCAAGCCGATCAACTGTTATCCTCGTTCCTATGGCTACGAGTGATACTCGGCGAAATAATCTCGCAAAGCTATACAATCAACTGTGGAAAGCACTTGAAGAAAATGATTATATAGATATCGACCACTTCTTCAAAGATCACAATATTAATTCAAATGAATTTTATCTCGATGTATTAAGAGCTGGCATCACGAGACCCAAGGTTTTCCTCAAACGGAATACAACTGAAAAATGGATCAATCCGTTTAATCCATTTATTTTGAATTGTCTTGGTTCCAACACCGATATTCAGTTCATAATCGAAGAATACTCATGTGCGGCATATGTAGTTGAGTACGTAAATAAGACAAACCGAGGGATTAGTAATCTGCAACGTAAGATTATCACGACGATGAATGAACATCCTGAGTTCGATTTCGTGGAGATAACTCGGAAACTCAGTATCGATATGCTGAACGCAGTTGAAATAACTAGTCAAGAAGCAGCATGGTATTTGCTGCGACTACCAATGTCATTGAGTTCGGTGGCCGTTCTTTACCTTCCAACTGTTTGGCCAATAGAAAGACAACGCTTAAAGAAAACAATCGATCAAATGGAAAAAGAGGAGATTGACGATGATTCTACTGATGTATGGAAGACAAATTTGTTTGAAAAATACGAAAAGAGGCCGGTAGAGCTAGAGGATTTGAGTCTGGCACGAGCAGCTGCCAATTACACTGTGGTCAATACGACGTGGAAGCGACGCCAAGTAGGTCCTCGAATAATCCGCTATCGTAATTACGATATGGCGGCTGAAGTTGATGAGTATAAACGTGAAATGGTCACACTATATCTACCATTTCGCAATGAAGAATTGGAAATTCTGGCTGAGAAGAAGTTTCTGCGGTTATATGAGGAAAACGAGGCGATTATTCTGCAGCACAGAAAAGAATTTGAGTCAGATCTGGACATAGGAAAGACCATTGAGATCTGCCGGCAAATGTGTATCGCTAACAAAGAATCAGACTTACTATCAACTCGTGTCGCCGAAGCTGATCCATTTTCCGATTTCGATCTTGCTGCAAATGCGGAAATTAATTCAGACATAAGACTAGCCTTACTTAACCGCCTTGGGCCAATTGTGAAGAAACGCCAGAATCTTATGTTAAAAGAGGATTTTAACAATTTAATGCGCTTGTCTAATATTCGGCAAAAGGGACTTATCATGCACGTCATAAGTACTCTTCTCGATAAAACTAACGTTGAGCCGTTGCAAATTTTTTTCACTGGACCCGCAGGCTGTGGAAAAACGTTTGTGATCAAATTGTTAATGGAGATTTACAATCGCTTTAATGAAACCGATGGCTATTGTAACGCTTATCTTACATGCGCGTCGACTGGCAAAGCAGCAGTAGCCATCGATGGGCTCACGGTCCACACTGCATTAAAAATTTCAATCGGAAAGAACTTGCCACTATCCAATGAAGTGGTTCAACAATATCGAACGCTTTTCAAATACGTTCGATGTATTATTATCGACGAAATAAGCATGATGTCAGCGGAACTGTTACATCAGGTCGACGCAAGATTGAAGCAAATTACGGGAGACTTCGTTCACAACTTTGGTGGAAAAGATATTTTTTTGATAGGAGATTTGCGACAACTGCCTCCCGTCCGGGCAACTCCAATTTTCCAGCAGATCAAGGCGAGTGTCGTTGGCCCTACACTATGGCGAGGCTTTAAATTCTATGAGCTGGATCAAGTCATGCGACAGTCGAACGCTCAATTCTCTTGTGTTCTCACTAAAATTGGCAATGGTGAAAAGCTGGAGCCCGTCGAGCAGAATCTGGTCCAATCCCGATTTTTCACAAAGGCACGGGCGGATGAACTTTGTCCTAATGGTGTCAGACTCTTTTTGAGAAATAGGGACGTAAACGCATATAATCAGTATGTGCTCAATGCAGCTCCAGATAAGATCGTTTCCATATCGAACGACGGTTTTACTGGGTATCACAGTACCGAACAGCTGTCATTTGTGCGACAGAAGCTGCATAAAATGGAGTTGATTGATACAGGGGGTTTGCCCTACGAGCTCATACTTGTAATTGGTCAACCTTATTTGATCACAACTAATATCGATGTGGCAGATGGATTGTCGAACGGAACTTACGGCCACTTAAAATTTGTTGAGAGAATTGAAAATATTACCGAAAATGACAACTCGAACATTGGAGACGTCAAACGAATCTGGATAAAATTTTCGGGTAATCCAAGAATTGGCCAAAATGCTAGAAAACTTGCAGCAAAGTATATGCAGAATAAAAACATACCCGGAGAATTAGTTCCAATCGCTCGAAGAACTTCTTCTATTTACCTCAACAATAATCGAACTATTGTTGCAAAGCGCAATCATTTTCCTCTCACGCCCGCCTGTGCCATGACAATTCATAAATCACAAGGTGGCACGTTTGATGTTATTGTATATACGTATGAAAAGGGGCACGCTCAGCAACTCGTATACGTTGCCTTATCAAGAGTCACGAGTATCGAAGGTCTCTTTATAGTATCACCTACGGATGAGCATGTGTTTTACCACGGACTCAAAAATGCAGTTTCTACAATTTCACTTCGAAACGAGTTCCTGCGCCTTACCACAAACTCATTACGTACGTGCCAGGAAAATATATACGATTTTATCAATAATAAAATCTCATTCTTTACTTTTAATTGCCAAAGCCTGAGAGCACATTGCAACGACTTCAGTGACGAGATAACTCAAAATTGCACTCTGCTCATGCTCTCCGAGACATGGCTGGACGACAACGAACAAATTGATATTCCAAATTTTTTTTGTTGTGTTCAATTTAAACGACCACAGAAGCGGGCTGCTGGCGTAGCCATTTATAAACATCGAACCAGTTCTCAAGTTGTCACTCCAATCATGGACGTAACCTACCGCCAAGCAACTGGATTAGGAGTAGAATTACAAGATATCGGGGATATATGCGCTGCTGTATGTGAACTTCCAAATTCGAGGACATTCCTTTCAGTAGTTGTGTATATCTCACCAAATCAGCCTGTCCCGAAGATTATCGACTTTATTCAATTTGTACTCCTACCATTTACTGAAAGTGGTTCGGCTCTACTAAAAAAGGACTATCACCTTCGGCCGATGATTCTGAGTGGCGATTTTAATATAAATTTTAACATGCCGACGGCCGAACCGCTAATTACGTTTCTAAAGGACACGTTTCAACTTGAAATGAACTCTAAAAGAGACGTCCCTACTACTCCATCCGGCACAGTTATTGATGCAGTATTTCAACGGTTTTTGAGTGATTTGGAATCTCAAATATATATTTCTTATTTTAGTTTTCATAAACCTATTGTATCGATCTTACCATAGAGATATAGTTTTATAAAATATTTTGTTAAAATGAATAAAGCAATTATTAAATATTATTTCAAAATTATTAAAAAAAAATTATTAGTTCCATGTTCCTTAATAGCCAACATATTTCACCAAATATTTCTCATTTAGTACTAGAAAGCATGAAAAAATTATATTTCTGTGTCAAAAAATATTAAATTATATTATATTGGTGTATTTTATACGGCAATGATTTAGGAGTCGTTACGTCAAAACCAACAGAAATGTCTAAAAATAAACATTTGTGTTGGTTTTGGGTGATTACAATTATACACAGTAACGTCGACGAAATTGGAAATATCAGAAAAATATGTTTTTTCCGTTTTCATGAGAGATGGTAAATAATGGTTCCACCTCACTTCCAGAAAACGTCCTGTCTATTTCCCCAAACGCTTTAAGATGTTTACACATATCTTTCCCGAGTACTGACAGACTCGCTCGCGTTTTTTTTTTTTTAATGATGACTGCACTTCCTCCTCTGGCTGAATTATCTGGATGAATAGTGTGATATATGCAATAGCCTTTAAATGTTATGTAGGATTGCTTAGTAAAATGTGTTTCCGAAATAAGACACACATCTATATTCTCAATGTCGAGGACTGCTTGTAGTTCTTGCTGATGCCGGAGCAAACCATTAGCATTCCATGACATGATTTTCATTGTGTTGTTCATTTTTGTGTTGATTTGGGTCTAGCTCCCAATGCTCTATCTTCCAATTTTTGTAGCCTCTCATCAAATTTTGTTAATTTCATGAGAATATCTTGTAATGTTTGACTGATGTCTACATCTTTAGATTTTTGCTGGGGTTTATTGACTACGCCACTTGTTACTTCAGCATATGTAACACCTTCAGTTCTTAGTTGGCGGCCAAATGGTTGCCCATTGTCTTGTTTTGCATGCCTCTCATATCGATTTGACTGGCCATACATTTGAGTTTTATTCATCCTTTGGTTTTTCATTTTCTGAATTTCCTTTGCAACAATACATCCTCGATAGTTAGCAGGATGACCTTGTCCACAGTGTACACATTTAAGTTGAGCTTGTGGATTGTCGCATTTTCCAGTTAGGTGGTGTCCGGCACATTTAACACACCTTGGAAGTTTGCCACAATATCTTTGCGTATGTCCATATGCCTGACACTTTTGGCATTGCGGAATTAGTTTAGACTTTCTAAGTGGTTGAATTTCCACTTTGCAACCCAATAAACTAGTGATGTTATATATTTTAGTTATATTTTCGTCACAACTGAATGTTAGTACAAACATGTCTAGCTTCTTTTTATTTCTCCAGCTAACTTTGTTCATTACGCTGATTATTTTAAATTGTTTCGATGATAATTCTTCTTTAATTCGTTCTGGGCTACATGTATGATGTAAGTTCCTTGCCATAACTCTGATTGGCCTTTCTTGTTTATTTTCATACGTGTGAAAGATAAATGAGCCTTCGGTCAAAATTTTCACTACGTTTCTATATGCATCGACGCTATTTACGTTGATGCTTATTTTATTTTGATTCATCAATTTAGTGATGAATGATTCTTCTGAAACACTCGCCTTAATTATATCATAGAAAACGTGATAATTTTTAACATCATCTACTATGATCGGTGGTGGGGGAGGTGTTTTTTTATCTGTTTTGATATTTGTCTCAACCTTTTGAGGCTGAGTGTTTTGATCCAGAGTTTGTGGTTTTTGTGGTGGTGAAGGTGTATTATTTAACCTTCTCTTTTTACTTTTTCTAGACTTAGCACGAATCCATTCTGTTTCTTTAGCTAAGTCTTCCTCATCGGTTTGATATTCAACGTTTTTATTAACATTAGAATTGGTGTTTTGTTTCTGTATTATTGATGATTCGGTTGGACATTTAACATTGTTGGCGTTAAGTTCGGTATTCTGGTTCTGCTTCATTGATGGCTTAGCTTGAGTTTCGTTCTGCTTTAATTGCATCATTTCTTTTTTTAGTTCGTCAATTTGTTGTTGTAAATTGAGAATAATAATGCTTTGCTGATTTTTCTCATCAGTTACTTTTTGCCATTGTTTGTATAACGTTAGCTCTTTTTCTGAAGTACCACTTTCAAGAATAGATGTTTCACCATAGTTATATGAGGTTGTTATACTTGCTTGTTGGGGTGCTGCTGTTGCGCCCTTATTATTTTGGAATCGTTCTATGTTAAAATTTTCAGATGAGAAATTAAAAGTTTTCTCAGGAGATCTAGCAACGTTTCCTCCCTTGTGGAACGGGCTGTTTACTATTTCCATATTTTTGTTTTTTTGTGTATGCAAGGATCGGCCCTCCCCAGAATCCTTAGGGCCAGTCTCATCAGAGAGTGGATTGCCCAATATTTCTATTGGTTTACCACCTGGGGTATTTTTTCCTTCTGTTTTACTCATTGCATATTGTATATTTATAGTGTAATCCACTCGCCTCTAGTATTTAGCCGATTTTAAAATCGTTGCCCGGGTGTCACCACGAGGAGGTATACTAGACACATTTGGTGGCCCCTACATAGTTGCAGAGCTGGAATATAGTTCACGAAAGTCGTGGCTATAAACGGTCAACTCCTACCCTATTGAAGCGCACCCCCAACACCCATAATATTAATAGTATTAATAATTCCGCGTCATCAAAGAAAAAAAAAAACGTAACATTTTTGGAGAAGAGATAATGTGATCAGTCAAGTTTGGAATTTGATGGTGCACGGTGGCAAAAGTTTGGTTGTGTTATCAACCGTGTACTAGCTAAAACCACGTGTTTTTATTTTTTAATAAAGTAAAGTAAAATGGTTCTTTAATAAAATAAATTTATTTAATAGTTAACATTAAGTATATATTTAGTGCCGTGTGGCCATTGGTTGTTTTTATAGTTATATTTTAGTGCCGTGCGCCTTTATTTTTTTTTATGGACTATAATTGATGCCGTTAGGCTTTATTTTGTTTTTTTTATAATCATGATATGTCACGCATGAGTTGAAAGTATATGTTTCGAAAAAAAAATAAAAATTATATAATAGTCAATAAATAAATTGGTTAAGAAAAATAAAACTTTTGCATTTGGTGCATATAAAAATAAAACCCCTAATTATAATTAAAAGAGAACCAATGTCTACAAATATTTAAGTACGACAGGGTTTTTATTGCTGGGGAAAAGTTTTGTAAATAAAAATAAACTAGATAAATATAAATATAAAAAATGGAGGTGTGGCCAACACACGACTTTCTTTTACGAACAGAGAATTTTGAGAAATTTTTTTTTTTAATTTTTTATTTTTATTTGTTTTTAATTTTTGGAAACATTTTGTATTAAGTAGTTTTTTGTAAACCTTATACTATTTAAGATATTTGCAAAATAAATTTACTGGGCCAAGGGAGTGGTCACTTTCGGTTAGCCGATTTGGAGTAATTTTCACTGGGACCTCCCAATTTATCAAAAAAGCTTAAATCTGAAGTTTCAGTTTGATTGGTTAAACCATCTGGGCTGTAGAGAGGACACAGACAGACTGACAGACTGACAGACTGACAGACTGACAGACTGACAGACTGACAGACTGACAGAGTGACAGACTGACAGACTGACAGACTGACAGACTGACAGACTGACAGACTGACAGACTGACAGACTGACAGACTGACAGACTGACAGACTGACAGACTGACAGACTGACAGACTGACAGACTGACAGACTGACAGACTGACAGACTGACAGACTGACAGACTGACAGACTGACAGACTGACAGACTGACAGACTGACAGACTGACAGACTGACAGACTGACAGACTGACAGACTGACAGACTGACAGACTGACAGACTGACAGACTGACAGACTGACAGACTGACAGACTGACAGACTGACAGACTGACAGACTGACAGACTGACAGACTGACAGACTGACAGACTGACAGACTGACAGACTGACAGACTGACAGACTGACAGACTGACAGACTGACAGACTGACAGACTGACAGACTGACAGACTGACAGACAGACACCATTTCGAAACCCACTTTTTCGGACTCAGGGGACCTCAAAACAGATAAATCTCTAAAAATCTCAAGGTCCAAAATTTTCATGATTACTATACTTTATTTTACTAGAGTAAAAGAAAGTAATAAATAAAATCACCACACAGTGTAATCAATAATTTGATTTTATGAGTTTTTTAATTTGAGTGGCTCTGGATGTTACTTTTGTCTTCTTCTACTCATTGGTTGTGAGTGAGTGAATGTATGGTTTAAAATGTACATAAAAAAATATATTAAAAAAAAACAGGTATCGAGTAAATCTTATTGCCCGCAAATGTCGTGATACTGATTTACGGTATACGAGATAGTGCATCTCTTAACGGGTAAAGCGGTTGTGCCATCTGGGTTTTTTTTATTTCGGTAACCGGAGGGCATTTGGCTGTGATATTGAGGAAGTATTTCCGGCCGTGGGGCCAGGGCAACCATTGAGAGGGGGTACCTGCGACATGAGAGCAACTCATCACCACAACAGTTAAGGGTCGTCCCGGGTAAGAACCTAGAAGAACCCCCTTATTGAAAGCAAGAACTGACTTTAATTTTAACCGTAAATTTTTATGTGAGCCGGCCTTGGCTGATTAACGCGTGTTTTATTTTTTATTGATTTATTTTTTTTTTTTTGATATACTAGTATATGTAGTATGGCTATAGTGGTGATTTGGCATCTACTGGGGAGGGGGATCAAAGTTAAGTAGAGTAATCTACCAGCTCCGTAACCTTTCGGTAGGGTGCACATTACGCGAGCTGTTCTGGTCATGTTTTAGGCAGCTGGCGTGATGGGTACAATTGTGGAAGGGGTAACCTGGTCACAATTCGCAAGTGTACGTACTGCCTTCTCGTGGCAATCACTGGTAACTGAGGCCCTTTGGTACTTTTGACCATTTGGCACAGGCTTAAGTACGGCGTTTAAGGAGAAATCCTCGATAAAAAACCCTAATCTAAGGTGGAACGGCATATGCCGATGGATGAATGGCTGATAGGTTAATCAGTCCAAAGTATGCGGACTCTGGATACCAGGCGCCCTCCAGTTTTATTTAGCCTTCCTGTGGTAAAGCTGGGTGTCCCACAGGCGACTTTCTTTTCCCAGCAACTCGTGGGAACAAAATGTCTAAACACAGTAAAAATAATAAGGCTGATGACGCTCTTAAAGCGTCATATACCAGCGATAGTTCCGCGGTGGTGTTCAAAGACCTCGGCCCTCTTTCCGCTGTGGGACTCTCGATGAGTGGTCTATCGGATGAGGAGCTCCATTAGCGGATTGAGAAATTAGTTCTCAACTCCCACATGGACACCTCAGGAGATGAGAACTCGGCCCCGTAAGTGGGGGTATCGCCTCTGTGAAAGCAGGGGGGAGCAAAGTCGTTGGGGAGGACCGTAAGGAACTGTCAGCATCACTGACAAACCTTCCGCGGCTCCTCGCCCGGGAGCGAGACAAGGCTTCTGGCGATGCGGCCATAAAGGGAGCCTTGTGCTCCCGCAGAGGCCCGACGTCAAAGAGGATCCACTCGGATGAGGGTACTCCACCGGCACAAAAAAAGGCCAGGGGAGAAGAATCTGTCCCGACGGTCTCGGGTTCTGCGGTCCGGTCTGGATTTAACTTCAGGCAGGCTGCGGAGTCGCAGTTCGTTGTTATCTTGCCCACTGGTTTTCCAGAGGTTGTCCTCACTAAACAGCAGCTTAAAGCTGTCCAGGAGAGCATCCTAGATAAGGTGCTAGAACAAGAGGCCAAGGAGCTTAAACCTAAGTTCCTTGGCAGTCAGCTTCGTCCTGGTTGGCTAGTACTAACCTGTGCTGACCGGGCCACTGTTCAGTGGCTCAGGGAGGCCATGGGCAGTATCAAGCCATATGAGCGTGCGCAGCTGATCGTGGCCAAGGCGGCAAACCTGCCTCGAGCCAGTATTGTGTTCGGCACCTTCCTAAATAGTGCTGAATTGCCCACGGAGATGCTTTTTGGTTTTATAAAAAGGCCAAAATGAGGGCATGCAGGCGATCAACTGGAGAGTGATTAGGAGAGAGGCGAAAGGCTCCTCGGCCTTTTTCACGTTCTCTATGGAACACTCTTCAGTTGAGAAGCTCAAGCGGGTTGGCTTTACGGTTAACTATAAGTTTGGAACTGTACAATTGCATCCCAAGGGTGGTCAGAGTGGAGCTAAACCGGCTTCTGTCGACAGGACCCAAGTGGTGAAGCCTATAGAAGCTACGGTAGCGGCACCTGTAGCTAAGACCACCGGGGTGACCGCCCTCTCCAGGAGACAGGTGAGGAGAAGGCGGGAAAGGAAGAGGAAGGCGTCAGGGGTTCCGCGGGGGAAGGCGACACAAGGGCTCTCCCCGTGCAAGCCACTGGTTAGGCCTGGAGGCTCTCAGGCAGCGGGGACCAGCAGAACGGCGATGGAGGACTCTGGTCAGCCATCGGCCGGACAAAAAAAGCATGCGGGTGGTGGCGGTGCTGAAAAGGAGGCTGAGCAGGGCCTTCAAAAGGGGCTTTCGGTAAATTGAAGGCACACATCGCCTGCCTGCAGATAAATCTGCATCATGCAAAGGCGTCTTCGGACGTCCTTTGTCGTAGGTTTATCTGCCAAAACATTGGCATGGCTCTAATCCAGGAGCCATGGATAATTGGTAACCAGATTAGAGGTATACCAAATCAAGTGGGTAAGTTAATTTATCATAACGGAACTCAGAGTCCAAGAGCGGCTCTGTTGGCCAGTTCGCAAATTAATTTTATTCCCATTTCAGAGTTCATCTCCAGGGACTTGGTTGCAGTAATGGTGGAGGTTCTGGATGAAAGAGGCAAACAGGAGGCTATAATAGCCTCCGCCTACTTTCCTGGAGACTCAGAGTTAATACCTCCACTTGACGTTAGGCGGCTCATAGCTCATTGCAAACGTAATGGGCTGGCTTACCTGATAGAATGCGATGCAAACGCGCACCAAACGGTGTGGGGTAGCACCGACATCAATAACATGGGTGAGTACCTTTTTTAATTTCTGATCTCAAATAATGTAGACATTGTCAATAGGGGAAAGAAACCTACTTTTATAAATGCGATTAGGCAAGAGGTCCTAGATCTGACACTTGCTAGTCCGCATTTCAGCGACTTGGTCAAAAACTGGCATGTGTCTGAAGAGGCCTCATTATAGGATCACTTGCACATCAGATTCGATTTGGCGGCTGAGTCCATGCAGCGGCAGGTAATCAGAATTCAGGGACTCTAATAGAGTCTCACTCGAATCAGAAATAATGTCGGTTGTGGGGAACATAGAGTCTCCAGAGGGTTTGGAGATCTGTTCAAACCAGCTGCATAATTCTATACACTTGGCTTACGAGAACCGCTGCCCAGTTAAGCAAAGAGAGTCCACAAAGATTGTCCCTTGGTGGAACGGGACGCTGGGTAAACTGAGGAAAAAATCGAGAAGATTATTCACCAAGGCTAAACGCACCGGTGAATGGGAAGAGTATAAGATGGCCTTGACGGATTATAATCTCGAACTAAGGAGATTCAAGAAGGCTACCTGGAGGAATTTCTGTGAGGGAATCAATGAATTGCCCTCTGCAGCTCGTCTCCAGAAAGTCCTTTCCAGGGATCATTCAAATGGTTTAGGACTTCTCCAGAAGCAAGATGGGGGTTCACTGAAAACCGGAAGGAAACCTTAGAGGTACTGTTAGAGACCCACTTTCCGGATTCATTAGTGGTAGAAACCCAAGAGGCTAGCATGATCCATCAAGTGAGGTAGCCTATGCGCCTAACAGTAGGATCTGGAGTTTCTCTGGGAAAATTTTCACACTCAGCAAGGTGCGATGGGCTATTGGGTCTTTCAAACCTTTCAAATCCGCTGGAGGGGATGGTATCTTTCCAACTTTACTACAAAAATGTATTGAGGAAATACTCCTCAGCTTGATCCAGATGTTTCGGGCAAGTTATGCTTTTAACTATATTCCGAAACTGTGGAGGAAAGTAAATGTGGTCTTTATACCAAAGGGCGGGGGTCGTCCGGACACCCAGGCCAGGTATATCGGCCAATTAGCCTCACATCGTTTTTTTTAAGACGATGGCAAAAATCCTGGACTATCAAATAAGAAGTGAGGTCCTTGGAATGAAACCGCTGCATCGGGACCAGTTTAGCGTATCAAACTTGTAAATCCACGGTTATGGCCCTTAGCGGGCTAGTCACGAGGATTGAAAAAGCAGTGACATATAAAGGAATTGCCCTTTGTGCCTTTGTGGACATTGAGGGGGCGTTTGATAATACCTCCTATGGATCTATAGAGAGGGCAGCAATAGGAAAAAGGGTTCCACTTTCTACAATTAGGTGGATCCGTTCCGTGCTGGAACATCGTGGGATTACTGCCAGACTAGGTGGCGAATCAGTAACCATCAAGGCCGTAAAGGGCTGTCCCCAAGGAGGCGTACTATTTCCTCTTTTGTGGTCATTGGTTATTGACAGACTACTGGTCCTTCTGAGTAGCCCTGGGTTTGATGTCCAGGGCTATGCGGATGATGTGGCTATCATAATCAGAGGCAAGTTTGATGAGGTCATTTCTGATCGCATGCAAAATGCTCTCAATATAATATGGCAGTGGTGTTACCAGGAAGGACTCAGTGTCAATCCAAGCAAAACTGTCATTGTTCCTTTTACGAGGAGGAAAAAGCTTGCGCTTACAGCTCCCTTGTTAAACGGTACTACTGTGCCTTTTTCCAGCGAGGTTAAATATCTAGGGGTTATCCTACATTAAAGACTGAACTGGAACCAACATTTGTTGTAAGTTTAAAATAGAGCCATAAAGGCTTTCTGGGCCTGTCAAAGACTTTATGGGCATACTTGGGGACTACAATCAAAAATGATCTACTGGTCATTTCTTACAATCATTAGGCCTATGGTCACCTACGCATCGGTTGTATGGTGGCCTAAAACTGAGCAGAAGACAACGCAAACCTTATTGAATAACGTTCAGCGTGTAGCCTGCACCGGTGTTACGGGCTCAATGAAGACATGTCCAACCGCGAGGGTGAAGACCTTTCTAGGACTGATACCGTTACACCTGCAATTTAAAAAAGATGCTGCAAGTATGGACCTGAAAATGCAGGCGGAAGGAAATATCAAACCAGGCAATATGGTGGGTCATCTGGAAATCCTTAAGGAATTTCAGACAAACACTACCATAGGAATGCCTTCCGACTGTATGTCAGCTAAACTGGACTTCCACAAACCATTCTGTGTTAGGTTACCTG
Organism: Tipula vernalis; assembly: GCA_958295665.1. Taxonomy (NCBI): domain Eukaryota; kingdom Metazoa; phylum Arthropoda; class Insecta; order Diptera; family Tipulidae; genus Tipula; species Tipula vernalis. Next base: position 370,682,200 of record OY282559.1, read on the forward strand.
ATTGGGATGTGTGGAGGGGCCATCATTTGAGCTAGGGTCCATGGTATGGTTTACAGATGGATCATAAACGGAAGATCGGGCGGGGATAGGAATACACGGGAGTGTCACTACCCTCTCGAAGTCCTTGGATACCAATGCTACCGTTTTTCAAGCAGAAGTACATGCTATAGAACTTTGCGCTAGGATAGGCATAGCAAAAGGCCTAAACGATGCTAAAATTTATATTGTATCAGACAGCCAATCAGTCTTAAAAGCTCTTAGGTCTTGTACCGTTGAGTCAAGGCTGGTATGGGATTGTCTGAAGGTTATTAAACATCTGGCAGGCTCAAATAAGGTAACACTTATGTGGGTGCCAGGTCATACTGGAATCGAAGGGAACGAGGCAGCTGATGGCTTCGCCCGTGAGGGTTCTGCCTCTCCATTTATTGGGCCAGAACCCTTCTGCGGTGTCACTAAGGGACACCTCAGAGCAGGGCTAAAACGATAGGAGGATGTTCAAAAGTCCTCCTACTGGCGCATTATTCCAGGTTTACGGCAGGCGAAGAATTTTATATCACCTTCGTCTGTCAGGGTTAAGGAGTGTCTTGAACTTAGGAAACCTGAGTTGAGGCTGCTTAATGGCTTCCTCAAAGCTCATGTTCCCTTAAGGTATCACCTTAAGAAGATGGGCCTAAGTACGACAGATGGATGCCGCTTCCGCGGTCTGGAAGCGGAATCAGCGGAACATGTTCTGTGCCATTGCCCAGCCATTTTCCAGCAAAGACTGCAACTGCTAGGAAGGAGAACAATGAGCCCGGATAGTATGTATCTTGTACCGGCCAGTAGTATTTTAAGATTCTATAAAAGCCTGAATATTAACTGGACGGATTATTAAGTAGGGTCCAGCACAATAGATCTTTTAGGTCGCGGTGCGAGGTGGCTTATCGCCCACATGGTCCTTCAGTAAATAATAATAATAATGGGTATAGTATATTTTTTTGTTATGCTAGTATATATAGTAGGGTGCTAGGATAGTATATATTATTTGCCTATATAACGTTTTTTCAGCCTTTACTAAATTTTGCAATCACGGGATCAATCAGCGCTAAGTGGCGAAGCTTTTTTCTGTTCTTGTCTCTTTTCTCTTTTTTTTCTTACTCACGCTGGCAGTTTCGGGTTTCTTGCTTTTTTTTGCCGAATTTTTTTTTCTTTTCCTTTCTATAGTATGAGTGAGTAAAGTGAGGCGAATGTGTTTGGCTGGACGTACGGGGTAGGGTTTTATCGTGCTGAGTCGGTCCTTACATAATCTGCCGGTCGTGTCGTTCGTTCTCCCATAACAGGCTGTTGTGGGAGGCGGCACGACACTTATGTTAGGCGTTTCCTAGGGGTGACGGCGTTCGTCGCGTGGAGTTGTCGCGTTGTCTGTCACAAAGGCGCCCTTCCGTATTACCCAAGGCATCGGTGACCGCCGTGACTGAAAAGGCAATTCCGGTAGGCGGGCCGATGATAAGGGGGCCTTCGGGGCAGAACGTGCGGGGATTTGGCACGGCGGAGATGTCATTCCGAACGCCTGCACCCGGTTTATAATTTTCTTAGCTCCTGGAGATGTGGCAGTCGTCGTTCCAGTATCTAGTTTTTGAGTTTTTAAATATGAGGTTATTCAAGCATAGTAGTCATGTCTGGAAACCCCCACGCCAACCCTGAGTTTTAGTCGGCTAATGATACCGTACCTGACCTCTGTCACTATGATCTGATAACGAAATCTCGCGGTTTCGTTACAACTGTAAAAACGGAAGGAACCCCTTACCAGAGCTGGTCTATTCCAGAAATTGCTGCAAAGTTATTTACTGTACAATTGAGGAGAAGTATTGAAATTATTTTATATTTATTCAATTTTACCGACAATTTCATAAATATTTAAAAATCATAGCAAGTCGCTTTCAAGTTTCAATCTCTTCTATTAAAAAAGAAAATTATGAACATTTTAATCGTCATTTTTAAACATACTGTTTTTTAATTATTTGTATTTAAACTGCCCTCCATTACGAATAACTCGTAATGCTTCAATAATTTCGTTCAGTTACTTGATGTTTTTTCAAACTTAAAAATTCTCATCAATTTTCAAACTGATTAGAATCCTTTTGTTTGTTCGCCTACGCCCAATAAAACAACAACCCAATTTTAATTATACTTCATATTTAGTAATCGGCTTAAATACATTTTAGTATACTGTCCGATGCATAAGTATTTGTGACAGCAAAAACTTGCGCTACCACTTGGAAAATTTGGTAATGACTTTGGACAGATTCAACTGAATTTATTAATGTTGAACATTTTTATATGAAATTTATACAATAGAACAATAAAACGAAATAGGAGCTCAAAATTTTATGAACACAAAAAATTTATGAATCGGACCACAAATACTTATGAATCGGATATTACGAAGATTTATTATGAAAGGAAAAATTCTACGAATTAATCAGATTTTAATATTTTATTTTAAACTTATTGAGTTTTTTTTTTTTATTTTTTTTACACGCAAACATACCGAAATTAATATTTTCAATAAATCCTTAATTACCTCTGACAACAAAAAAGGTATTGTAGGCAACCAATTTAAAGATGCTAATTCATGCTTGTTAATTTAATGAAGTCCATCGTTCTTTTGTATGTTGATAAATTAACGGCAAAAGGGAGTGGAATGTATTGATACAAAAAAATCAAAACCGGACTGTGACAAATAATTATCACACAAATTTTGACTTATGACTTCCCAATTTCATTTCATTTTCATTACACAAATCGTATCCTGTATTACGAGTAGCCACATTTCATCGTACATTAAAATATAATTTATTATTGTAAATAACAGGGTGGGGAGGGGGAGGGGGGAATGACATAATTTTTTTTTTGTCATCTTTCGGTTACGGTGTATACTTAAAACTATTTTCTGCAGTATATACAAACGCCCCGAAAGAGATCGGATTCCCAAAACAACTACAGAACGGAATAAAAGGAAAAAAATTAATCTTTCATTTCACGAAAACGAAATTATCTTATGTATATATATATATAGAACTCCCTAAAGATAAACTTGCTCCCATATATTTCATAGATGACAAGATAATAATAAATTGGGGGTTATAAATCGAGATTTTTTATTTATTTTTATTTTTGTTTTGTTTTTTTTTTTGTTTAGTCTAACAATAAATCTTAATCATTCCAATTTCACAAAATAATAAAATTTTTATGCAGTATCTGTAGAATGTATATAATATACAAAGTATGTACACGAGTTATGTATATATAGAGTCCATAATAATGGATTATATTTTAATCAGTTGTTGGTAGTCGGTGCTCCGCGGAACGAGTTGTCAAACCTTCCCTTCGGGATGTTTATGAAATTAACGAGGTAGTTTCAGTATTTTCCACCTACTGTTATGCCTAATCTATTTTCTCTCATGATAAATATGTAGGATCCAAAATTGGAGTAGATAGAGATATTTTAACATGCACGTTGCAATAGACGGGAATAATTTATAAGCGCGGTTTTTGAAAACAAATAAAAATTGCTGAAAACTGTAAGGTTCCTAATTTTTGTCTTTCGCCGAAGGGAAATTTAATTTAGTGAATGATTATTCTTACCTTCCAATTAGACTTTTCTCCAGAGTTACAAATTATTGTTTCTCAGAACTTCTGCCGTAATCATATTGATTGATTTTGTTCCAGAGTTCCAATCCAGTCATCAGTGCTAGCCTTACGTTCCGACACACAAACATTTATATTAGAGAACTAAAGAAATATTTGGCTTTTAACAATATTTAAAACAAATAATGTGGGACGGGCTTAAACGTATCGAGAACAGTTCAGATAGAGGAAAGTTGAAAAAGTCAGACGGATCGTTTATAACTTATCGTTTTGTACAGTAAAAGTTTGTTGTCTAACCAAAGCTGATATTTTCTTCCCATCAGCCAACACATTTTGGAAAACGTCATATTTCTTTGGTTGCGCTTTATTATTGCTTCAATATGTTTTTCATGACAGGCTTCTATCCAGGTGCAAACCTAATTATTTTGCACCTTGGTTTGTTGAGGTATATTTATATAATTTAGTACCTGGTGGGTAGGTGCTTTTGTTCAGCGGTAATGTGACGTGTCACAATCGTTAATGTCGTCAGTCAATCCTCGATTTTGAGGCAGCTTCGGGAATATTGTGTGACGCTAGGATTTCCGATGATACAAGCAAATGTTGATATTCAAATCGGCAGTGTACGACAAGTGTAATGTTGGTATTAGGATGCTGCCTTGTAGGACAGCTGTCGTGCGATGGAAACCCAAATTGATGGTCGGGAATAATATGCCGCACTTCTAACACTAGTAATAAGATCTTACCCTAAACATTATTCGTTGGAAGGACACATCCATTTGATCGGGTAACACGAAATTATTTGTTTCCTAGTTTAGTGTGAATATTCTCTCGCCCAATCGCCAATTGGAAGTCTGATCGGTGGATCCGTATTTGTTGGTCGTTTTAAATTTGTCCTTCGCTTGTCCAAAGTTCACTAAAATAATTTTTGATGCCCTGGGTTTCTTCTTCCAGCAAAGCAAATCGGTTTGTAAGACGTTTCGGCATTTCTGTCCTTAGGGTTTCGGTATCCATTGTTACTATTACTGGTGATTTACCGAACGACAGATCGTAGCAATCGGTTGCCTTCATTCAAGCCAATTAAATCAGGAACTTTCTTTTGATCCGTGGCCCAGTAAGTTGGGTGACCAGCATATAAAAAAGCCTGAGGCAGTTCCTCGATAGCTTCGTAAAGTTATTTGCACATATTTAGCGTTATAATCGCCACCCGCAAGGAATTTACTGTCCAAACATTTCTGTTTTTTGGTTAGATGTTTGGCGGGCAGTGTTCAGAATCATCACTTAAAAAATAAATATTAATTAGATTGAAATAAAATTTAGAATTAAAAATTAGCTTAACTTTTGGTGCATCCTGTGAGATGCACACCTTCATAAATGATAACAATTGTAATTTTTCTTGATTTGATTTACGTAAATAACATATGTGTATTGTAAATATTAAATGACAGTCGATAATGATTCATTCAATTTGACATTAAGGTGGTTGTGTAGCAACCTTTATTATCGACTTTTATTTGTATTATTATTATTATTATTATTATTTTGTATAAAGTATAACACTTAATTTTACCACCATCTATTGTTTAATAGATGATTAACTTTGCTCAGCGTTTAGTTTAAAATTGCCGCGGATTTATTTTTATTTGTATTTCGCGCATCTACTAAGTTTATTACAAAATAAAATTGCTCGGTCACTTTCCTTGAGACACAAGAGCCGTGAACAACGTTTTTAAAAAGAAGAATGAAACAATTTTGTTGCAATAAATAAATATTTTTTTTGGTTGAATTTATAACGTTTAAACAAATTGTTTCAATATTAAAGCAATTATTCTGTTCCTCAATTTATTGGAAATTTGAAAATACGGATCCGCACATTTTTATTGTACTTCGAGCCGGATACCGAATCTGAAAGGAGAAAATTTCCATTGGAGCATTATCGTTGACAAGCACGTGGAATCATCACTGGAAAATCAGAGACTTAAGTATAATTCTTTATTATTTATTTGAACGGAAATAAACATTTAGTGTAGTGAAGAATAAAAGTGAAATCATTGAAGTGCCTAAAAATTAAAGTGTAATTTTTCTTTTGCCTTCCACTTTAAACTACATTATTCCGCCATTATTTCCTTTCGTCACGTGCTTTAAATTCCATATAAAGCGAATAGACTCATTGTTTCCATTTTCAAAGGTTCGTTCATAGTTTAAATTGGTTCACATATTCCAAATGGAGAATCTAAAAAGGAAAAGAGATTATGTTAAAGCTCAAATAGATAAGCAGTTTAAGTTTGCACAAGAAGTCGATGCTTCTGTTGAATACGACGAAACAAAATTGCGCTTAGATAGAGTCAATGAGCTATATAAGGAATTTATTGAGATCGAAAATAAAATGTTAGAAAAGGTTGCTGCAATTGAAAGCGACCTAGATGCAGTAGACGAGCAATATTATTTTATAGTACCAAAATTACAAGGTCTACTCCGATCTAAGGCTAACAATTTTCGTGCTGTTAATTTCGATCAAACGCTTAACAACACGCAAGCATGCGGTTCGGAAGTTAAGCTACCACGCACTACTATTCCGCCATTTAATGGATATTACCGTAAATGGCAATCATTCCATGACCTATATGTAACGACTATACATGAGAACACCTCATTATCCGCGGGGCAGAAGTTCCAGTATCTGAAGGGACTTCTTAAAGGAGAAGCGAGTGCGTTGGTTAGACATTTCCTAATAAATGATTCGAATTACTTGGAGGCATTTCAAAGGTTATGTAAGCGGTATAATAAGAAACGTTACATAGTGAACTCATTCATACAAACTTATTTAGATCAGCCTAATTTCAATAAAGCAACTTCTACCAATCTAGCTCGTTTACACGATACCTGTGATGAGGTCATACGAGGGTTAAAGGCATTAGGGACCCGCGCAGAAGGCAGAGATCCTTGGCTAATTTTTATAGCATTGCAAAGGGTGGACGAAGAAAAAAGGCAAAGTTGGTTGTTACAAACCGCCGATGAGGACTTTCCATCTTTTCAGCAGTTTTTGGATTTTTTGGGCAAGCGGATGGATTCTCTACAAGGAATGAAAGTAGAAGTTAAACGTTCACCTCAAGGGAAATTATTTTCACCGCAAACGAAAGTGATGCATGCTGCAGCAGAAAACTGCTCATTTTGTAAGAAAGATTATCATAATTTAATGGAATGCAAGGGTTTCTTAGAGGCAAATATACTAACACGTAGAGATTTCATAAAAAATAGTCATAGATGCTTTAATTGTCTTAGCCCAATGCATCCAGTTTACCAATGCAAGTCAAAGAGACGGTGTAACAAATACCAGAAGAAACATCATGCTTTTCTACACCAGGACGAAGCCAAATCTCCACCATCAACGACAGGGCAAGCCCCAACAGAAACTACGACGATGATCACTAAATCCATTACCTCAGTCCTCCTGCCAACTGCACAAGTCCTTATAAAGGATAAGTTTGGAGAATGGAAAAAATGCAGAGTATTACTCGATTCTGGGTCACAAACATCATTTGCATCTGAAGAATGTGTTCACCGATTGAGTTTACATAGAATCAATGCTCGCATTTCTATTAGGGGTTTAAATGATATGAATTCAGGAGTATCCAGAGGTCTAACTACAATAAAGGTAAAATCAATGATTGATGAGTCCTATGAAATCGAAACGGAAGTCCTGATAGTGCCAAAAATCACCTTATATCAAATTAATTCTAATTTTAATCTAACAGATTTACAAGAATTTAGAAATTTGCAGTTGGCGGATCCAGGGTTTGCCAGTCGGGAAGAATTGACATTTTATTAGGCAGTGATCATCTCTTTGATGTTATTTGTGATGGAAGAAAAAGAATGTTAAATAGCCGTTTAATAGCGCAAAATACAAGGTTTGGTTGGATAATTGCTGGGACACCAATTCAAAGGGAACGTGGTTACGAAGCCCCAGTTAGTCTGCAACTAAACATCGATGCAACATTAAAGAGATTTTGGGAAACAGAAGAGATGAGAGAGGCCTCACCAGTATCTGAAGAGGAGCAAATCTGCCTAAACCCCTATCAGGAAACGGTCGGAAGAGCAGAGGACGGTAGATACATAGTGCGTTTACCGTTCAGGAGCACTAACTCCAAGATTGGCAACTCAAAGGCTATGGCGATAAAACGATTTTATAATTTGGAAAATCGTTTTAATAGAGATGCGTTATTCCACGAATCCTATAAGGAATTCATGAAGGAATACAAGGAATTAAGACATATAGAACTCGGCAGCTTCGCGAATATTGATGGATATTATTTACCTCACCATGGAGTAGTGAAGATGAGTAGCAGTACTACGAAGTTGCGGGTCGTCTTCGACGCCTCCGCTAAGACTACTAATGGTATATCATTGAATGACGAGTTGGCTGTGGGTCCAACCCTCCAACCGACCTTGTTTGAACTTCTATTGAGATTTCGCAGACACAAAATTATATTTATTGCGGATATTGAGAAGATGTTCCGTCAAATTTGGGTACATCCGGAAGATACGAAACATCAACGAATCATTTGGTGGAACTCAAACAAGGAACAGCTACAGTCGTTCAATGTTTTAACGGTAACTTACGGAACGGCAAGTGCACCATTTTTAGCGGTCCGAACACTGGTACAACTTGCTTCAGATTACGAGAAGGAGTATCCGAGGGCGTCAGAAATCATCAGGAGAGATTTTTACATGGACGACTTAATTTCAGGTGCCAGTTCCGAACAAGAAGCAAAGAAAGTGGTATTAGACGTGATCACGGTCTTAAATAAAGGCGGATTTAAACTGAGAAAATGGACGTCAAATTCACATAAAGTGTTGGAAACGATTCCAGAATTTAATAGGCAATTCTCAGTCATTAGCTTCGAAGAAGAATCTCAACCTGTGTCTGTACTTGGTTTAAGATATGGTCCAAATAAAGACACATTCTGTTTTAAGGTGAAACTTAACGATTGTTAAATGACAAAAAGAAGCATGTTGACGGAGTCAGCTAAGGTCTTTGATCCAATGGGGTGGTTATCCCCTGTTACAATAAAAATAAAAATTCTTTTTCAACAGTTATGGTTGCCAGGTTAGACTGGGATGATCAATTACCGCCTGGAATTCAACAAGAGTGGACATCAATACGCCAGGAAATGTGTAATTTAGAACACATGGCCATCAAAAGATGGTTGTTTAACGAGGACAAGGTGGTTGAACTACACGGGTTTGGAAATGCTTCGGAAGATGCTTATGCCGCAGTAATTTATAGCAGAGTGCTAATACCCAATGGTTTCAAAACGAATATAGTCAGCGCCAAAACAAAGGTTGCGCCTATAAACACAATTAGTATTCCGAGACTGGAGTTATGCGCAGCAGTACTTCTCGTTAAATTATTGAAATTGGTAATGAAATCACTGGGTGAGGATCATGTCATAAGATATTATTTATGGACCGACTCAAGAATTGTTTTGGATTGGATTTCATCTTGTCCAAGAAGGTGGAAAACATTTGTGGCCAATCGCGTATCATATATTTTGCAACATACGGATAGAAGTAGTTGGATGCACGTACCATCTTCGGCGAACCCAGCTGATTGTGCATCACGCGGATTGTGTCCAAATGAATTAGTACAGTTCAAACTATGGTGGAATGGACCCGAGTGGCTAAAAGGACCTAGCAATACATGGCCGTCTCAACACAACAAAGAGCAAGTTGAAATTGAGGCAGTGATTAGTGAGCAGAAACCGAGCCCATTCGTATTATTGGCTAATCAAGAACCAGATGAGTGTTTCAGTAATTTGGTGTCCAGATGTTCAACAATAACCAAGGTAGGAAGAGTTATTGCCAGAATTAAGTGGTTGTTAAAAACGAAGACTTTGAGGCATATAAGTCATGGGGATAAACGTCCAGGATTGCCCACAGAGAATACAAGAGAACAATTAAAAATTTTTATTTCGGAGCGGCACCTTTCAGAATGTTTGCGTGTGAGATCCCATGTAGCACAAAACTGCTCCCATTTGTAATCAAATTTCCAGTTTGTGGAACAATTAAAGTTTTTGGTCTCTAAGTTCATTGGAATTTGATTTTACGATAGATTGATTTTACGCTTTAAATCCAGGTACACTGGGCAACCTTTAAAATTTGCGGTGTGATTTTCGTCACAGTTACTAAAGCGTCTTACAGTAGGATCGTTTTTCACCTTGTTGCACTATTTCAAATCGAACCTTAAGGGTTGCAACCCCTATTTTGTAAGGAGTGAAAATACATATTCTCGGGAGTATTTTTTACACCTTCAATCAGCGAGTTAGCACTAACAAAAATATACGTGACTATTATTTTTTTGGTGTTGTTTAACACTACTTCTACATCGGACAAACAGACAGATCTTTTTTTGATATTAAAAACATATTAAGACGACAACCGAAAGCATATAAAATTAAATAGGCATATGCTTGAAATGTGGCCTCCGAAAAATCACGAAGTGTTAAAATTTATTTGTTCACCGGTATTCTGCTGGCGTCGAACGGATCATTTGTATATTGGTCCATCGCAAATTTCTAAATGGGTTAAAAGGTTACGAAACTCTGCTGCATTAAAATACAATATGTACTAAAACAGCCAAAAAAAACGTTTCATTCCATCTCTATATCCAGTTGTATCACTCCATACCATCTATACCCAAGCCCCTGTTTTTCATTCACCCCACTCGCCTTATATTATGTTCGAATATTAAAAATATTTTGTTGTTTGTTTCTTAATAATAAAAATAAAACTTAAATATATTTTTTATGTTAACTAAACAATTTAAATTGGTTCCCTAACTCAGCAAAAAAAAAAAATAAAAAATTTAAATTAACTTTTTAAAACAAATTGAACTCAATAAAAAATTAACAAAACGACGAAAAAAATGATTAGATGGTGCGGAGAAAAATATCATCGTAAAGATGAAGAAGTATCATTATTATATTGTCTAAATATTATTATTTTGTTTTAAATAATACTAATAAAAATTTACAACAATAAAAAATAAATAAAGAAAGAAAGTTGTTGAGTTAACAAAACAAAAAAGATAAATAAAATGATCTGTTTGTTTTTTTTTTTTTGTATTTTTGCCAAAATTGAACGGGTTTCATACTATCACTGGATTTCAATTAAATAAAACCAATTTTTTTTAAACTCCTTTTTATATTGAGTAAATAGAAGTTTGAGAAAAACTTCAAGAAATTTTAAGTTGCATGTATTTTAATCGGTTTCAAGAAATTTCAAATTTCCATTCAAACTTTTACCAATTTTCATTGAAAATTCAAACCAAATAGCCCTAATCCAACTTATATTTTTCTAGCATTCCCTTTATCATGTATAAATAATTATCATGTAATTTATATTTTTCTATGTATGTGGATGACATTGAAGGTCTTTTTCAACCACTGCTGTAGCCTCTCGTTAAAAGAGCCTATTTCAGTACATAAAAATACCTTTCTCATGGAAAAACTCTAAAAATGGTTAAAAAATCAGCTTCTAGAGTGTTATGTCTGGAGTTGAATTGCATTGTTGTAATTTGTGCAATAGCTATGGAGGAAAACATTCAGTTAAAGTTTCCAGCGGGAATCTGGGAAAAGTCGTTTTCCAAAATTCATAAGAAGATTTGTATAAAATGAGGCTCTAGAGTGTTATGTCCGAAGACAGTTTGCATTGATGTGATTAATCAATTGTTACCGCTAAAATAAAAATTCAGCCCAAATTACAAAGTGACACCCTACTCAAATCCCAAATCAACACAGTCTGAAAAACTACATGAACTAAACTCAAACTAACTATAATTCAACCGTCAATTCAACATACAATCAACACCAACTCCAAATCAGCCCCAATTCAACACGGAAATGGAATAAAACTCAACCGCAAACCTAAATACTGATAAAAAATTTTACTTTATACTTTATACTTTATACTTTATACTTTATACTTTATACTTTATACTTTATACTTTATACTTTATACTTTATACTTTATACTTTATACTTTATACTTTATACTTTATACTTTATACTTTATACTTTATACTTTATACTTTATACTTTATACTTTATACTTTATACTTTATACTTTATACTTTATACTTTATACTTTATACTTTATACTTTATACTTTATACTTTATACTTTATACTTTATACTTTATACTTTATACTTTATACTTTATACTTTATACTTTATACTTTATACTTTATACTTTATACTTTATACTTTATACTTTATACTTTATACTTTATACTTTATACTTTATACTTTATACTTTATACTTTATACTTTATACTTTATACTTTATACTTTATACTTTATACTTTATACTTTATACTTTATACTTTATACTTTATACTTTATACTTTATACTTTATACTTTATACTTTATACTTTATACTTTATACTTTATACTTTATACTTTATACTTTATACTTTATACTTTATACTTTATACTTTATACTTTATACTTTATACTTTATACTTTATACTTTATACTTTATACTTTATACTTTATACTTTATACTTTATACTTTATACTTTATACTTTATACTTTATACTTTATACTTTATACTTTATACTTTATACTTTATACTTTATACTTTATACTTTATACTTTATACTTTATACTTTATACTTTATACTTTATACTTTATACTTTATACTTTATACTTTATACTTTATACTTTATACTTTATACTTTATACTTTATACTTTATACTTTATACTTTATACTTTATACTTTATACTTTATACTTTATACTTTATACTTTATACTTTATACTTTATACTTTATACTTTATACTTTATACTTTATACTTTATACTTTATACTTTATACTTTATACTTTATACTTTATACTTTATACTTTATACTTTATACTTTATACTTTATACTTTATACTTTATACTTTATACTTTATACTTTATACTTTATACTTTATACTTTATACTTTATACTTTATACTTTATACTTTATACTTTATACTTTATACTTTATACTTTATACTTTATACTTTATACTTTATACTTTATACTTTATACTTTATACTTTATACTTTATACTTTATACTTTATACTTTATACTTTATACTTTATACTTTATACTTTATACTTTATACTTTATACTTTATACTTTATACTTTATACTTTATACTTTATACTTTATACTTTATACTTTATACTTTATACTTTATACTTTATACTTTATACTTTATACTTTATACTTTATACTTTATACTTTATACTTTATACTTTATACTTTATACTTTATACTTTATACTTTATACTTTATACTTTATACTTTATACTTTATACTTTATACTTTATACTTTATACTTTATACTTTATACTTTATACTTTATACTTTATACTTTATACTTTATACTTTATACTTTATACTTTATACTTTATACTTTATACTTTATACTTTATACTTTATACTTTATACTTTATACTTTATACTTTATACTTTATACTTTATACTTTATACTTTATACTTTATACTTTATACTTTATACTTTATACTTTATACTTTATACTTTATACTTTATACTTTATACTTTATACTTTATACTTTATACTTTATACTTTATACTTTATACTTTATACTTTATACTTTATACTTTATACTTTATACTTTATACTTTATACTTTATACTTTATACTTTATACTTTATACTTTATACTTTATACTTTATACTTTATACTTTATACTTTATACTTTATACTTTATACTTTATACTTTATACTTTATACTTTATACTTTATACTTTATACTTTATACTTTATACTTTATACTTTATACTTTATACTTTATACTTTATACTTTATACTTTATACTTTATACTTTATACTTTATACTTTATACTTTATACTTTATACTTTATACTTTATACTTTATACTTTATACTTTATACTTTATACTTTATACTTTATACTTTATACTTTATACTTTATACTTTATACTTTATACTTTATACTTTATACTTTATACTTTATACTTTATACTTTATACTTTATACTTTATACTTTATACTTTATACTTTATACTTTATACTTTATACTTTATACTTTATACTTTATACTTTATACTTTATACTTTATACTTTATACTTTATACTTTATACTTTATACTTTATACTTTATACTTTATACTTTATACTTTATACTTTATACTTTATACTTTATACTTTATACTTTATACTTTATACTTTATACTTTATACTTTATACTTTATACTTTATACTTTATACTTTATACTTTATACTTTATACTTTATACTTTATACTTTATACTTTATACTTTATACTTTATACTTTATACTTTATACTTTATACTTTATACTTTATACTTTATACTTTATACTTTATACTTTATACTTTATACTTTATACTTTATACTTTATACTTTATACTTTATACTTTATACTTTATACTTTATACTTTATACTTTATACTTTATACTTTATACTTTATACTTTATACTTTATACTTTATACTTTATACTTTATACTTTATACTTTATACTTTATACTTTATACTTTATACTTTATACTTTATACTTTATACTTTATACTTTATACTTTATACTTTATACTTTATACTTTATACTTTATACTTTATACTTTATACTTTATACTTTATACTTTATACTTTATACTTTATACTTTATACTTTATACTTTATACTTTATACTTTATACTTTATACTTTATACTTTATACTTTATACTTTATACTTTATACTTTATACTTTATACTTTATACTTTATACTTTATACTTTATACTTTATACTTTATACTTTATACTTTATACTTTATACTTTATACTTTATACTTTATACTTTATACTTTATACTTTATACTTTATACTTTATACTTTATACTTTATACTTTATACTTTATACTTTATACTTTATACTTTATACTTTATACTTTATACTTTATACTTTATACTTTATACTTTATACTTTATACTTTATACTTTATACTTTATACTTTATACTTTATACTTTATACTTTATACTTTATACTTTATACTTTATACTTTATACTTTATACTTTATACTTTATACTTTATACTTTATACTTTATACTTTATACTTTATACTTTATACTTTATACTTTATACTTTATACTTTATACTTTATACTTTATACTTTATACTTTATACTTTATACTTTATACTTTATACTTTATACTTTATACTTTATACTTTATACTTTATACTTTATACTTTATACTTTATACTTTATACTTTATACTTTATACTTTATACTTTATACTTTATACTTTATACTTTATACTTTATACTTTATACTTTATACTTTATACTTTATACTTTATACTTTATACTTTATACTTTATACTTTATACTTTATACTTTATACTTTATACTTTATACTTTATACTTTATACTTTATACTTTATACTTTATACTTTATACTTTATACTTTATACTTTATACTTTATACTTTATACTTTATACTTTATACTTTATACTTTATACTTTATACTTTATACTTTATACTTTATACTTTATACTTTATACTTTATACTTTATACTTTATACTTTATACTTTATACTTTATACTTTATACTTTATACTTTATACTTTATACTTTATACTTTATACTTTATACTTTATACTTTATACTTTATACTTTATACTTTATACTTTATACTTTATACTTTATACTTTATACTTTATACTTTATACTTTATACTTTATACTTTATACTTTATACTTTATACTTTATACTTTATACTTTATACTTTATACTTTATACTTTATACTTTATACTTTATACTTTATACTTTATACTTTATACTTTATACTTTATACTTTATACTTTATACTTTATACTTTATACTTTATACTTTATACTTTATACTTTATACTTTATACTTTATACTTTATACTTTATACTTTATACTTTATACTTTATACTTTATACTTTATACTTTATACTTTATACTTTATACTTTATACTTTATACTTTGCCGGAACATATTCTTGATATCGGCGGAGATTACAAATCGGTGTTGACGGATTCGTATTAGTACATTAATTAGGTTTTGTTGGATGGTAGGACCTACAAGAAGGTTGTCATTTAATGATTCTCCGGTTGTCATCTTAGCAGACGCATCGAATACATCGAATGCTTTTAAACACTGGATGGTGGGGCATGATATATATTTTATTTGATGGTTTCGCTATCTCTGATTCGGGTACGGGTTGCATATGCTCTAAATCTCGATATTCTTGTAGAAATTCGGCATAGCTTTTCTTGAGTGTGTGAATGGAGTTTAATCTTTTCTCCAGAGACAAAAATCGTCGTAGGGCTTGTTGATAACTGTCACCCAGATTTAGTGGGTACTGTCTTAATGGTAGTGACATTTGTCTTCTTCAGCGGTCAAGGTGTTTTTCGTGAGAATCTCCTCAGTTTTCCAAAATCGCTGGAGGGAATTATCAATACTGGCCAATAAGGATTGATCGGAATTTAATTGAATATGCATTGATTTTGGGGCAACTTTATTTGGAGAATTGAGGTTAAAATTTCCGCCAATAATCCAACCAAATCTTGTGTTGCGAGCAATGGGCGTACCTTCAAAATGCACTATCTTCCCCATAGTAAGCGCATGGAATAGATGTTCACATCCAAGTAAAATATCTATTTTATTCGGTTGATGGAACTCGGGATCAGCTAGCGAATTTATTCCATTAAAGTATGAATCACTATTATTGATCGATTGGGTTGGAAGTTTGGAACAAATCGTAGTTATGATATAGGCTGGGGTCGAGATAATATAATTAGGTTCAACAAATGATCTAATTCTTAGATTGGACACACCTTTGGACAATCCAGCACCTGAACCGTTCAAAGTATCAATTGCCATACTAGCCTTGGCTCTCGGAATTCTCAAATAACTAACACATGTTTCTGTGATAAATGAATGTGTCGAACTAGAGTCAAGGAGGGAACGACATTTTGTCCATCTACAAAAATAGTCCTCTATTTCGACTTGAGCTGTTGGTAGTATTGATATTGTTGGCGGCTTAGGATTAGCGTGATTGGCGATAATTTGGGGCGATAATGATTCATTATGAATCTCCGGTATCAAATAGGTTATCGCCAGTTGTGATGTTGATGAACTTGGCTCCGAAGTATTAATCTTATCTCTACTGTTACTAATTGGTGGATCAATGCCTTGAGCAACGTGTAATAAAGTATTATGCCGTTTATTGCATTTTAAGCAGCTCCTGGTATTTTTGCACTGGATGACGACGTGCTCATCCGATAAGCAATTATAGCAACGGTTTGCAATTTTAATTAATTCCCGACGGGCATTAACATGCATATTTCTGAATTTATCGCATGAATACAGTTTATGGTTTTCATTAACACATACGGGGCAACGAGGTTGCTGTGCTACGTAAAATGTTTGACTCTTGGAAAACGGATTGCTTGCAGTAGGGCCTCGTTTAGACCCGGAGTCACCTAAAGCATTCATCCTTTTTCACACAAATGTTAAAAATTGGTCAATTGTAGAAAATTCGTTTTCGGACGTTTCATATTTCCATAATTGCCTTGATTCTTCATCTAGTTTTTCGGAGGCCAGATAAATAATCCAAGGATCGCGTGCAGATGCTTCTGGACCTAATGATTTTAGTCCACGTGTCGTTTCATCTCCGCTATCATACATTTTCATTAATTTAGACGCTGATTTCGTGAACAACGTGAAGTGTTCTCATGAACTGTGGAAGTAAAGACATCATAGAAGGCCTGCCAATGCTTATAGTTTCCGTCAAACGTAGGCAATGACAGTCTCGGTAGCTTGAAATAGGATTCAAAAGTATTTCCGGACATTGAATGGTCAGCGGAATCTTCAATCTTAGGAACTGGTTAAAGATTAATAGCTCGAATTAAAGATTGGATTTTTGATATCAATGGGAAATATTGATCATGGAGATCCAACATATCGGACTCCGCCTCAGCCTTCAACTGGAATATTTTATCCTCAGTCTCGACGAACTGATTATATAAATCATTAATCTTTGACAATCGAGCATTAAGCTCACCAAATTCGAAATTTTTCCCTTTTAAGTTAATATAATTAGCCAACTTTGTTAACTGGCCTTTGATCACGGCCTTACGCTTATTTAGGGCTGCGATTTGATTGTCACTAGACATAACGAGTTCGATTATCGAATAAACTTGGGTTTATACAGGTAGAGTAATTAACACGGAAATAAGTGCTCGGGCAATTCACTTTATTTTAAATAAACTAAAACAATTTACCTGGATATCGGAACCTGATCGGCTATCTGGTTTACTTGGTTAAAAATCCCCCGTGTTGTGGACTGGATCAATATAATATAACTCTCCAATGCTGTTAATAATTTACATACACAATTGGTTGTGTAATCCGGCTTACTTTTTACTTTTTACTTTTTACTTTTTACTTTTTACTTTTTACTTTTTACTTTTTACTTTTTACTTTTTACTTTTTACTTTTTACTTTTTACTTTTTACTTTTTACTTTTTACTTTTTACTTTTTACTTTTTACTTTTTACTTTTTACTTTTTACTTTTTACTTTTTACTTTTTACTTTTTACTTTTTACTTTTTACTTTTTACTTTTTACTTTTTACTTTTTACTTTTTACTTTTTACTTTTTACTTTTTACTTTTTACTTTTTACTTTTTACTTTTTACTTTTTACTTTTTACTTTTTACTTTTTACTTTTTACTTTTTACTTTTTACTTTTTACTTTTTACTTTTTACTTTTTACTTTTTACTTTTTACTTTTTACTTTTTACTTTTTACTTTTTACTTTTTACTTTTTACTTTTTACTTTTTACTTTTTACTTTTTACTTTTTACTTTTTACTTTTTACTTTTTACTTTTTACTTTTTACTTTTTACTTTTTACTTTTTTACTTTTTACTTTTTACTTTTTACTTTTTACTTTTTACTTTTTACTTTTTACTTTTTACTTTTTACTTTTTACTTTTTACTTTTTACTTTTTACTTTTTACTTTTTACTTTTTACTTTTTACTTTTTACTTTTTACTTTTTACTTTTTACTTTTTACTTTTTACTTTTTACTTTTTACTTTTTACTTTTTACTTTTTACTTTTTACTTTTTACTTTTTACTTTTTACTTTTTACTTTTTACTTTTTACTTTTTACTTTTTACTTTTTACTTTTTACTTTTTACTTTTTACTTTTTACTTTTTACTTTTTACTTTTTACTTTTTACTTTTTACTTTTTACTTTTTACTTTTTACTTTTTACTTTTTACTTTTTACTTTTTACTTTTTACTTTTTACTTTTTACTTTTTACTTTTTACTTTTTACTTTTTACTTTTTACTTTTTACTTTTTACTTTTTACTTTTTACTTTTTACTTTTTACTTTTTACTTTTTACTTTTTACTTTTTACTTTTTACTTTTTACTTTTTACTTTTTACTTTTTACTTTTTACTTTTTACTTTTTACTTTTTACTTTTTACTTTTTACTTTTTACTTTTTACTTTTTACTTTTTACTTTTTACTTTTTACTTTTTACTTTTTACTTTTTACTTTTTACTTTTTACTTTTTACTTTTTACTTTTTACTTTTTACTTTTTACTGGTCCGTTCACCATTCATTGTAACAGCATTCCCTGCATCTTTTTCTGGATAATCTGTCTTAAATTGTTATCGGCCCAAATACGAATGTTTTGCTTATTACCGTATCCACTGAGAAGAAAATGGGTCTCGTCACTGAAGATGATATTCTTTGAAAAATCGCCAACAAGTTGTGTTTGCTCGTGCATTCAATCAGCGAACGTATGACGCTTGAAATTGTCTGTAGGATTAAATTCCTGCGTTAACTGAATTTTGAAAACGGGTACACTCAAATCTTTTGTTAAAATTCGACGGAGTGTGGTTCTTGAAAAGATTAATTCGACAAAAAGTTGATCTGCTTGGGCTCTCGGCTACACTTTCACGCACGGCAACAATGTTTTTGAACACGCTCTGATAATTTCAGGTCTGTTACCGACCCTTTTTCTTGGAATTCGATCGATTATTAAAACCAAAGAATCGTGTAATGCGCGATACGCATTTTTTTTGAAAGCCCATTTTCATAATTGGCTTCAATAATTTTAATGCATTGTCCCACCACGTATCTGTACATAAATAAAATGAGTAATAACTTTAGGTGACAGACGTCAATATGAAACAATTTTTTTTTGACATTATAATTTTATTCACCAGTCTTATGGTGAAATACCTGCTGGCCCACCCTTTATATCTTGCAATCCATTTTAGAAGTGACAATTCAATTTTAAGAACCTGGAGATATTAGCCGCATTTCTTGACGTTTGAAATAAAAACAAATTTCCTGTTTTCTTTCTCGTTTCATTTTGAACCTGGCTCTTCATACGCGCACTGTATTCATCATTTTCTCTGTCGCTTCTTTCCTCCACCAATGAGAAAAGAATATAATGAATACAATACTCGTTTAAACAGGCAGAATGAGTTCGGTACTTAATTTTACTGTTCATTTCATTACTACCAAACCACTTAATACAAAATTATTGTTCAATTACATTTTACTAGCTGAAATAATTTTCAGATCACCCATCAAATGTGCTTGTTGCTTTACATATAAATTTGACACTAGCTGTGCCTCAAGAAATGCAGCTAATGCGTTGCTTATTGAATTCAAATAGTTCAATATTATCGATATCGACTGTACATGAAAAAAAAAAGATCAAAACTTCTTTTCAGTTGTTTTACCTGTACCAATAAACTACGTGAGTGCTCCAAAATTTATGTGTACATTACATACCCAATTTGAATTTTAAAGATTTCACCAAAAAATTTTTTACTTTCGACAACAACCGGAATCGAGAACACTGTTGTAACATGACAGACAATTTCATTCAAACAAAATATGTTCATAAAAGTTACGTAGAAAGCTAAACAGAAATGATAAAAACTTAATTTTACCTGTGAATGATATTGTATACTCGTACTCACTGGAAGAGATTTTATATTAAATCGGTTCATATTCATGTGTACCTGACGATATAAAATAAATGTTTTATTATATCAGTTTTGATTGTTTGCATCGGTTGGTATACGAACTATATATATGTATATATATTTGAGTAGATGATTATGATGATTCAGTTTTTTATTCCAATCCCGCATTCAAATTTCATAATAAAAGCTCATCAATTTAAATTGAATTGTAAATTTTTTCATAAATGACACACGCATAGTCTGTGGATGGGTTTATTTTACTATGGTAGGATATTACCAAGGATGTGATATGATTACATAATATTCGTACATACATATATAATTTAACCACAGTAAATGAAGAAATGGAACGAATGTAAATTTTGTAATTACCACAAAATTTTACAATCTTAAGACACATACCTATAAGCAGGTATAAGACACGATTTTCGAATAAAAACCAATAAAATGTTTTTTTTTTCTGGCAATTTCTTGGAATGTCTGTTTTATATATAAGTACATTCATGTATGGTATGTC
The DNA here is from genome assembly GCA_958295665.1 of Tipula vernalis. Classification (NCBI taxonomy): domain Eukaryota; kingdom Metazoa; phylum Arthropoda; class Insecta; order Diptera; family Tipulidae; genus Tipula; species Tipula vernalis. The sequence goes on from OY282559.1 coordinate 370,703,421, forward strand.
AGATGAAATTTGTTCTACGGTATAATGAAGCGACACACAAAAATATTTAAGAGAATTCGCGCGCGACGAGTTAGATAAGGGAATCACATTTTTTTATTGTTCTGTTTCTGTTACGTGGGAATCTAATTGTAAAAAAACTGTCAAGGAAGACGGAAATAAGTACAATCATTTCATGGAAGGTAAGACCGCACAGTTAAACAGACAGATATGAATTTTAATTAAATCTTATTGCAATGATGGTTCTCCACCCTTAACACACACCAATAAACATCTGTCGCATTCATATATACAAAAATCGATTTATCGGCAATCAGGCATTTGTATGGTATGGATATATAGTTATCAAACAATCTAACTAACTTGTACACATATAGACTCTTTCATCTTTCATGCGAAAAATTGATTTCCACTTTAGTAATATCCAATAAACCACCACCACCATTATTTATATTCTCCCAAGGGATAAATTTCACCCCCTTTACTCGTACGTAAGACTAACTTTTCTCAATATTATGTGTATGTATACGAGTACGTAGTAGAATTAAAAAAAAAAAAATTCTTTACGATGCTCACAGGATTTATATACAAACGTACATACATATGTATATGTGTACGCATACAATGTTGCTTTGTAAAATTTAGGGTGTCAATGACATTGCTCGGAAAAGTTTATGCTGCCTTATCATGATGTCTTCCCATAATTTAATATCAACTCGAGGTTTCAACTCGCACCCACAATGAATTATTTATATGCTACAAGACTGAAATGTGAGTTTTTAGAGTATTGAAATGTTATATAAGGTTTGTTTTATGTATAAGGATTAAAGAGGTACATATTGCTCACATGATTCTTCATTTTATGTGTTCCATTCGAAATTTGTGGTAAATTACAATCCTTGCCAAACGTCTTAAAATGCATCATTTTCGTAATTATCTTATTGAAAGCCCTCTCACAGTACTTTTCTCGGAAAAAATGAATCTTATGGCCAAGTATTTGGAATAAACGCCTTTTGCGGATATCTTATTGTTTAAGTATTATGAAAAGTTCACACGACATTTTCGTATCAAAATGATTTTTAAAATCTTCGGTTGCGAAGTGTTGCGATTAAAAAGTGTTGCGATCTAACTAGCGACAACTAGTTGGTTAATCCAGCGTATTGTTTTGGGTTTGTTTCACGTAGCAATAACTATAAGGTATTTTCAGTATAATCATTGCATGCATAAACAAATCAGATTTTTACTTTCTTTTACTCTAGTAAAATAAAGTATAGTAATCATGAAAATTTTGGACCTTGAGATTTTTAGAGATTTATTTGTGTTTTGAGGTCCATTGAGTACGAAAAAGTGGGTTTCGAAATGGTGTCTGTCTGTCTGTCAGTCGTCTGTCAGTCTGTCAGTCTGTCAGTCTGTCAGTCTGTCAGTCTGTCAGTCTGTCAGTCTGTCAGTCTGTCAGTCTGTCAGTCTGTCAGTCTGTCAGTCTGTCAGTCTGTCAGTCTGTCAGTCTGTCAGTCTGTCAGTCTGTCAGTCTGTCAGTCTGTCAGTCTGCCAGTCTGTCAGTCTATCAGTCTGCCAGTCTGTCAGTCTGTCAGTCTGTCAGTCTGTCAGTCTGTCAGTCTGTCAGTCTGTCAGTATGTCAGTCTGTCAGTCTGTCAGTCTGTCAGTCTGTCAGTCTGTCAGTCTGTCAGTCTGTCAGTCTGTCAGTCTGTCAGTCTGTCAGTCTGTCAGTCTGTCAGTCTGTCAGTCTGTCAGTCTGTCAGTCTGTCAGTCTGTCAGTCTGTCAGTCTGTCAGTCTGTCAGTCTGTCAGTCTGTCAGTCTGTCAGTCTGTCAGTCTGTCAGTCTGTCAGTCTGTCAGTCTGTCAGTCTGTCAGTCTGTCAGTCTGTCAGTCTGTCAGTCTGTAAGTCTGTCAGTCTGTCAGTCTGTCAGTCTGTCAGTCTGTCAGTCTGTCAGTCTGTCAGTCTGTCAGTCTGTCAGTCTGTCAGTCTGTCAGTCTGTCAGTCTGTCAGTCTGTCAGTCTGTCAGTCTGTCAGTCTGTCAGTCTGTCAGTCTGTCAGTCTGTCAGTCTGTCATTCTGTCAGTCTGTCAGTCTGTCTGTGTCCTCTCTGCAGCCCAGATGGTTTAACCAATCAAACTGAAACTTCAGATTTAAGATTTTTTGATAAATTGGGAGGTCCCAGTGAATTTTACTCCAAATCGGCTAACCGGAAGTGGCCACTTCCTTGGTCCAGAAAATTTATTTTGCAAATATCTTAAAAAGTATAAGGTTTACAAAAAACTACTGAATACAAAATGTTTCCAAAAATTTAAAACAAATAAAAATAAAAAATTAAAAATTAAAAAAAAAAGTTATAAAAAAATTAAATTTCTCAAAATTCTCTGTTCGTAAAAGAAAGTCGTGTGTTTGGCCACACCTCCATTTTTTAATACAAATTAACAATCAAAGCAAAAATTGTTTTTTAGGAATATTGATGTGATTATAGACTTAAATAAAAAGTAAAAATGACAAGCGTCCATTCACCAGGTATTAATTTTTTACAGCTAACAAACAAAAGTACTTAAGAAAAAGAACGCTACAAGCGGCTAGCATTAAAAACAAAAACAAAATAAAGACTCTCTCACACTTAATAACTAAACACCTCCACTAGAGCCTTATTTTTCGGCACTCAACTCTTCACAAGATTGACTCCCATTGAACAGAACCTGTGTTTTTCTGCTGTAACCGGTTTGGTAAGGCTATCTGCTAACATTTCGTTTGTGTTGACGTAAACAAATTTAACTACCTTGTCATTGACCTTCTCGCGCAGAAAATGATGACGAACATCTATATGCTTTGTTCTGGATGAAAAAGCTGTCTTCTCCGTTAGTTGGATCGCTCCTTTGTTGTCGCAATGTATGATGGTTGAACATTTATTTTCCCCTAGCAACTCCTGGCAAATACCCCGCTACCAAATAGCCTTTTGCGTTGCCAAAGACATAGCCATGTATTCAGCCTCTGTTGTAGACAAAGCAACTGTTGGTTGCTTCTTTGATGCCCATGAAATTGCTCCACCTTACAGTTTGAATACATCTCCTGTTGTCCAACATCGATCTACTGAATCCCTTGCCCAATCTGAATCGCAATAACCTTGCACTATTTCATTTCCATTTTTTTAATAAATAAAAAATATAAATATTTCAAATATCGCATGATCCGCTTTACTGCCAACCAATGAACAACGCCTGGATTGTTATTGAATCTGCTGACAGCTCCTACTGAGAACCGTGATACCTGGGCAGCAAACAACAAGCTCCCAACAGCTTCTTGATATGGCACATCCTTCATGGATTCGCGATCTGACTCATTCTTTGGCGGAATTTCTGAAGTATGTTTCTAGTTTGGATCAGCTGGAACGCTTACACTATTACAATCGATCAGTTGGAAACCTTCTAGTATTTTTTGAATATACTGGCTTTGATTTATCGAAATCATTCCCGACGTGCGGTCTCGCATAATCTGCATGCCCAACACACATTTGGCCTCGCCAATGTCCTTCATTTTAAATTGCTTCTGTAGACACAACTTCAAATCAGCTTTCAAAACTTTGTCGTTGGAAAAATGAGCAAGTCGCCAACATATACTGCCACAGTCAACATCTTACTACCATCTATAAGATTGTGAATGCATTCATGGCAAAATTCTTCAAAGCAGTGTCCAAACGCTGATTCCATACACGACTGGACTGCTTGAGTCCGTATAACGACTTCTTCATACAATAAACACGTTGACTTCCATCACTAAACTTTTCAGGTTGAATCATATAGATTTCCTAGCTTAAATCGCCATGAAGGAACGCTGTAATCGCATCCATCTGATCAATCTCTAAATCGTATCTCACAGCTACCGCAATCAAAAACCGTATCGACGAGTAGCGAACTACGGTTGAGAATGTCTCCTCATAATCAATGCCCTTACGCTGAGCACAACCGTTCACTACCAAACGTGCCTTGTATCGATCTACCACTCCTTTCTCGTTGTACTTGGTCTTGAAAACGCCTTTGTATTGAATTGCGCTACGATCAGGTGGCAAATCTGTAAGCGACCACGTCTCGTATTCGATTAACGAACGATACTCCTCTTCCATAGCTGTTTTTTAGAGAGCCGCATTTGAGCTGCTCATAGCCCCCTCCACTGACAATGGATCATCCAATTGAACACGTGATACAACATAAACGAAATCATTACTTTTCGTCGACTTGTGCTCTCTCGATGAACGACGCGGTTGTATCGAAACATCGATCACTTCCTCATTTGACGGTTCATTACTACCCGAAACGTCAATTGAATCTTCATCTGTTAGATTCTCACTATTTTGATATCCAGATACGCCTTCTGAACTTCCTGTTGTAACAATTGCCTCATCCTCCACTTCATTGCTACCATCTTCGAATGGATAAAAATGATTAGAAAATTCGTTACAATCAATTACCTTGTTTTAACAGCGTTGATCCTCCAGAAAAACAACATCACGACTGACATCCACTCGTAATTTTTCCAAATCAAAAACTCGATAGCCTTTACAATTCTCGCTGTAGCCGACCATGATGGATTCCCTTGATTTCGAATCAAATTTCTGGATTGTTTCGGAACATGTACCATTGCCTTGCATCCAAACACTTTCAAGTTGGACAAATCAGGCTTTTTGTTGGACCAAATTTCTTCGGGCGTTTTATCGATAGCCCCACGATATGGTGAACGATTCACAAGGTAAGCCGCTGTGTTGATAGCTTCACCCCAAAATCTGTTGTCAAGCTTTGCGTCAAAAAGCATACATCTAGCACGCTCGATCAAACCAAATGAATCAATTAGCATTGGACCACACAGGTCAGTGTGCACCAGTTCTAGTACTCTGGTAGCCCGAGATTTGCTGTCCTAGAACGGAAGGCGAGTCTGTATCCCCTTTAAACAGGTTTCTCACTTGTCCTGTCGACCACCGACAAAACTCATCCCGTCCACAAAATCATTTCGTAATCTCATCAAGCTATCGTGACCTACATATGTCCTACATGATGATGCCATAATTCCCATGTATTCTCAACTTTGACCCTCAAACATGTTTCACTCGTCTGTGTCACTTTGAATATCCCTGCATTTACTTTTGCCTCAACCAGTAATTTGTTGTTTTTGTCGAAAACTTTGCAATCATTTGCACTAAACTTGACAACTAGTCCTTTGCCAACTAACTGACTGACCGACAATAAGTTTTTGCAAAGACCTGGCACGAATAGAACGTCATGAACTGTAGTATCCACTATACGATTATTCACCTGTAGCTGGAGTAAAACATTGCTAATCAATTCGCCCTTCAATTTTGATTGATTTGCAATCGTGACCTCTCCTTATTCTGACACTGGTTTAAGATTTTCCATCCAACCTTGTTCACATGTCATGTGTGCAGAGGCACCAGAGTCTACATACCACTCAGTCGATTTAAAATTGCATGCCGTCAAACACGAAAAAACTGACGAATGACTAGCCATCTTCGCTTTCGGACATTTATTTTTGTAGTCACCAACTTCACCACATCCGAAACATTTCCCGTCCTTTACTTGTTTCTTCTTCTTCTGATAATTGTTTGACTTCGCTGGCTTTAAGTACATGGCTGATGTAGAGGCAGAGCCCTCAACTCTATCATCCAAATGAACTTCTTGAAGTAGCTTGGTTTTTATTAAGTCAGCCGAAATTTTTGTGCCAGAACTCTCTATCGCCATAATCATAGGCTTGTGCTCGTCGCTTAGTCCGGTTAAAAACAATGTGCCAATCCACTCATCGTCTATTTCCATGCCGGCACCTTTCAACTTGTGAGCGGTCACAATAATTTTGTTGACGAAAAATTCCATCGAACCGCAATTCACCAGTCTAGTTGAAACAAGTTCACGTAAGAGTGCTACACAACGAATTAGACCAGAATCTTCAAACGCTACTTTTAAACTGCCCCAAACATCCTTCGCCGTGTTTGGTTTTTGAATGTGTGAAAAATTCACACTGTCCACTAATAAAATAATCGATGCCTTGGCTTTTGAATCTTCAGTTTTTTCTTTACTGGATCAATTTCCTTGCATGTGCCCTCAACATGACTCCAAAGGTCATTCATTTGAAGATATGCTTGAGCAGCAAATTTCCATGTCTCATAGTTATCTCTTCCACGCAATTTCTCTATGGACGCAAACGTTGCCGCAATTTTACAATTTTTTTTTGCTTTTTACACCGAAAAAAAATAATTACAATAAACTCGTTAACCACGAATTTTAACAAATTGAACTTTTTAATACTTTTTCCTTTGATTATTTAAGTGGGTCTAGGCCCATAACCTGATGTGATCATAGACTTAAATAAAAAGAAGTATAACGCAAATAAAAATGATAAGCGTCCATTCACCAGGTATTTATTAAAAGCTAACAAACGAAAGTACATAAGAAAAAGAACGCCACAAGCGGCTAGCATTAAAAACAAAAACAAAATAAAGACTCTCTCACACTTAATAACTCAACAAGTATTCCTTTCATTCCCTTTCATTGCCCTTTGAAAAGAGCATACATTGAGGAATCTAAATCACTTATTGCCATTTGGATATTAGCCGTAGGGCTCTTGTAAACATTTTTTGAAAATTAATAAATTGGCGAATGTCGCATGAAGTCCTTTTCGTGTACTCTCCAAAACGTTTCGATCTCTAGCCTTCACACAGTAATTCTTCCAAGAGAGCCCGTTTATTGGGATATTAGCTCCTTACACTTTGGTAATTTTCTAAAATCTCAGAGATGCTACCACGTGTGACTGAACAGGTTGAAATTAATTACTATATAGGTTGGAAGGGGCGTACATTGAGGAATTTAAATCACTTATTGCAATTTTGAAATGAGCCGTTGGGCTCTCACACAATTTTTTTGAAAATTAATAAATCGGAGAATTTCGCATGCTTACCTGTTCAATTGTTTCGGAAAGCTTGACCGTTTACTTTATGAAAATATCGCCCCATATCTGGTTCTACTGGTTATTTACACTTTTTTATGTAGGCCTACACTTTTTACACTTTGTGTGAAATACTTCACACCGGCACATATATAGGATGTCCTTGCTGTTAGCTACAAATCCGACCATGATCGAGGCTGGAGTTCGATGAAAATGTACATAGGTTTTACTTCGCTATCGCTTTTGACGGTATTGATTTTGACCGATCACTATCGAATCTTCATAACCAGAACTGTCCCCGATAAGCGACATATTAGCTCGTTTTCGTAACTGGTATTAATGCCTATATGTCCATCAAATACCTGCGTCTTCTCTGCGCTATTGACTAGCCTACTTTAAATTTTGTCTGTTTTGTCTCAATTTCTTCGGATCATTTGTCGCTTACGAACTGCTCGTTCGGCCTCTCCATTTGAGGCGATGTGAAACGATGCCGAATTTAAGTGATTGATTGAATTGCGGTGACAAAAATCTTGAAATTCATGAGAAACGAATGATGTTACATTGTCTGACACAACGGTTGATTCAAATCATCGATGGCCAAAATAGTATGCAAACCGTTAATGGTCGCTTCGGATGTTGACGATGACATCTTCATAATAAAAGGGAAGTTGGAAAGTGCCTCCACTACTATATCTTTGTTAAAAGTGGACCCGCAGTGAAGTTGCAATTCACAACATCTTCTTCAATGTGTTGATCAATTTGTAGCCACCATTAATATCAGCGGGCCAACTGTTTCATGCGGATTATCCCCAGTGACCTTAGTGAAGCATTTGAATTACCCTTGCTTGTAAGATTTTTGGCAATACTACTCGCGGCTGATCAGTCTCTAACAGAAGAACGTTCAAGTGACTAATCTATGTATTCACAACCTAACATTTTACGTCAACCCTTCTTTACAAATTCCGAAATCTTCCGTAGATGCTGATCCTGGAGTCCAGGGTAGCGGAACACATTATGAATCCCGATTTAAACGCTTTTAAATCAGCACTGCTGCATAAATACAAAGATTGAATCCAGCCAAATTTATTTCAAATCGTAGATCCTATAAACAGACCGACCGTTAAACGTGGTAATATCACCACGTGGTTCTGGGTCAATTTGTATGGCAGGTACTTGATTCTCTTGAAAAAGTTTTTCAATTATACACGCCTTGCGCCCATAGAAACAAGTCGAACAATTTTTGCTATTGGTATCTTTAGTTCACCATTTTTAGTTTTTAATGTGACTACCCGAATGAGGCCATCGAAACCGGAGTAAATTTTGATAATTTTGCCAAGCAGCCATCTGTTTACAGGAACGTTATCTTCTTTTATAACTACAATGTCATTTAAGTTGATCGAAGTATTTGGTTTTAACCACTTTGATTTCTGTTGTAGTGATGTGATATACTCCAGATGCCAACGCTTCCAAAAATGCTGGTTCATATATTGTATCATTTGCCAACGTGATAAATGAGATGGTTTAAGATGACTTATTTCCGAGTAAGAGCATCTAGTTCATCTGCTGACAGCACACATAATGGCCGAGAGTTTAAAATACTCTCAATCTCAGTAAGGAGAGTGATCATTTCCTCCATCGTAAGTATTGAATCACCAATAACTCGGCGCAAATGAAATTTTGTAGACTTAATCGCCGCTTTCCAAACACCACCAAAGTGATGAGCATTGGGAGGTATAAAGTGCCATTTAATTGCATTCCTGGAAAGAAAATGAGAAATGTCATTAGACTGCGCTATACAATTTTTAAATGTTTTTTGAAGTTCATTGTTTGCGCCAACAAAATTGGTGCCGTTGTTACTGTAGATTTCTTGGTAGCATCCACGACAAGAAACGAAGCGTTTAAGCGCAGCAAGGAATGCCTCACTACTAAGATCACTCACTAATTCAAGATGCGCTGGCTTCGTACAATCCCTTTGTTGCGGTGGCCAAAATTTCTTTGGTTTATTTAATCATTTAGGTCCATTCCACCATAAAGCATTCTCTGTAAGTTCGTCTGGAAGAAGCCCTCTCGAGGCACTATCGGCTGGATTTTGTGGTGATGGTACATGACGCCAATATGATCGACTGAATGGCGACAGTATTTGAGGGGTGCGATTGGCAACAAATGTCGGACAGCGGCGAGGATGGGATGTAAGCCAATCAAGTAGGATGGTTGAATCTGTTCATAAGAAAACTTCTTGAATATTGAGATTAATTTCACTTTTGACCAGATCTATAAAATTTGTTAGCAGCACTGCTCCACAGAGTTCCAGGCGCGGAATCTTTTGTTGCTTTATAGGGGCCACTTTTGTTTTTGATTTAATTAAGTGACTGTAAGTTTCTCCCTCTTCCGTGGTCACCTTGTAGTAAACTACTGCGGCATAAGCAAGTTGGCTGGCGTCGCAAAATCCGTGTAGTTCAACTTTGGATGATTTTATCGTTTGAACATAACGTGGAATGGAAATTTGTTCTATTTTTGGTGGTGTAAGCCGCGCAGTTGTTCCCACTCTGTGGCTTCTTTCTCTGGTAGATGATCATCCCAATTCAAATTAAAAATCCAGAGTCTTTGAATAAAGATTTTTTGGATCAAAGATTTACCGACTTCGGAAAGTATAATTCGTTTTGTAGGCCTTGAATTCAGCAATATCTCGACCCGAAATTTAAGGGTGTCTTCCCTTGGATCATACTGTAGACCTAACACCTTCACTGCCTTGTCAATGGCTGAATCTTCGATTGCTTTCAAATGATGTTCTCTATTTCTGAGTAGAATATCTTGCATAATGTCATTAGAATTAGACATCCACTTTTGCAAATTAAAACCATATTGAGATAACGTGGTTTTTATTGAAGTTTTCAGTTTTTCTGTTTCGTCTAGTGTGTTCCCTCCCGTCATGAGGTCATCTACATAAATATTTCTCTCGATTGTTTTGGCTGTAATTGGATCAGAATTCATTAAATTTTTAGCGATTTGATTAAGTGCCCTTTTTGCTAAATAAGGAGCAGATGACAATCCATATGTTACGGTATTTAACTTATAATGCCTAATGGGATGAGATGGTTCTTCTTTCCATAAAAATTTTTGAAATTTTGTATCGTCGTCATGAACGAGAATTTGCCTGTACATTTTCTCAATGTCAGCACAAAAGACAAAACGATGCTCCCGAAAACGTAAAATTATTGAGTATAATGTTGATTGTATTGTCGGGCCAACCGCTAAACAGTCGTTCAGCGACTCGCCAGAGCTAGTTTTCGCGGAGCCATCAAATACAACTCGGCGATTCGTTGTAGAACTATCTTTTTTAATGACTCCATGGTGTGGTAAAAAGAAGCCGTCAATAGCCGTTTGTAAAATTTCTTTCATATGACCAAGAGATAAATATTCCTTCATGAAATTCTTGTATGGTCTTGAAAATGTTTGTCTCTAAGAAACCGACGTTCCATTCCCTTCAGTCGCTGAATTGCCATGTGTATTGACGTACCTAATTCCAATGGTGATTTTTTGAAAGGTAAGCAGACTTGGAACCGTCCTTCCGAATTTATCAGAAGAAGTCCTTGAAACTTCTTTCGCAAAGTTCTTTTTCCGGCGACAAAACCGAGGCAACGTTTGGAATTGATTCCAATTCCCAAAAGCGTTTCAAGGTCTCATAAATATTGCTTTCGGTTAATTTGTTCGTGAATCCATGTAGGGGTGCTTCTGCGTTTGTCGTATTATCGCTAATGGTTCCTGCCACGGTCCATCCAAAAATATTGTTTTGTAGAACCGGTTCATTGAGATTACGCCTAATTTGTCCGTCAATCAAAATGTGGAAAAAATGATCGTTTCCAATTAGTAGATCTATTTCATTAGCTTTGTAAAATTCGGAGTCGGCTAATGGTACATTTTTCCAAGTATTCATATTTTCAGAACTAATGTCGATAAGTGGGTGCTTGGTTATCTGCTTCATTATAAACACTTTTATTGTTAAAGTTGAACCCGACTGTGGCTGGATGTGCACGGTAGCAACCCCTTTTGTTGTACCTCATTCAACTTGCCCAATTCCTTTCACTGAAATTCTCCCATTGTATCGTAGAATTCCAAGGCGCTGAATACATGACTCTGTTATGAAGCTTGCTTGAGAGCCTGAATCTAAAAGAATGCGACAGCGAACAGTTTGACCCGAAGAACATACGATATCTGGTAGAGCAGTTTAAAGAATTGATTGAGCGATGCTATTCCCATTACAGTATGACAAGACTGCATTTCCGCAACTTGTGGTAGGTTCGTCTTTGCTGTCTACTTTGTTCAGATCGGTTGTCATTTCAGTCTCTGGCAAATGAAGAAGTGTGTTATGCTTCCTCTACAAACTGGACATATTCGTTTGGATAGACATTTAAAGATCGCATGTTTATCGCTCAAACAATTGAAACACCTTCTGTTGTTCTTAATTACCTCTCTTCTCTTAAAAACATCCATACCGTTGAATACTGGACATTGGGCATTTGCTATCATGAACTGCTACGTGACCTTTGATCAATGGTTGTTTGTTGATTGAACTTGAACTTCGTTTTGTTGTGCTGCGCAATGATTTCAAAGAATCAACTCTTGGTAACGAAAAGTCAAAAAATCCTTGAATTGTTGGACACTCTTTCTCAGCTCTAGTTTGCGCCAATAAACCCTTTGACTCGTCATCTAATTTGTTTACAAGTATATAAACTAGCCACGAATCTCGCTGTTCACCTTGTGGCCCATAGCTTTTAGACCACGCAAATCCTCATCGGACGTATCGAGTAATCTCTTAATGTTAACGTCAAAAATTCAAATAAATTAATCTATATTTTTTCTCCATTTCAGAATCAATCTTGCTGCATCCAGATGTTTATGAACATACCTGGTAGTTCAATAGCCGTCATTTTTTTTTTGCACTTTCGGACCCAGTTACTTCAAAACGTCGAGAAAGGTGGTTCTGAACCAACAAAATGTTTAGTCATTTTTGACAGGATTTCAATAACTTTGACCAAAGTTAACTTGTAACTAAATTATTATATTTTATTGACTTTGTTAGTTGGTAGATTTTGTAGTGTTGTTCGGGAAATTCCCAAAATTTAACGGGTTTTATCGTATCATATTTAAACACAGTATCAAATTTTTATGTTATTTTATTATTTATTTTAATTCTTTTATGATTGTTTATTATGTTACCAGATTTCAGTACAACAGCTCAATTATATCTAAATTATTTTTTTCTTCCGATCTCCAATTTTAGGTAGGAGTTAAAAGGAACAAGTATTGATATACCTTAACATTAGTATATCCCATCACAATTTCTTGAAGGCAGTTTTTCGCTGAACAATTCTGAATGGACAATTTTGCTGCTCATATAGGCATAAATTACTATATGTATACCCTTCCTGAGGATTGTTTCGTTTTCCTACCATCATACATAGCCAAATAGGATCAGCACAGTCTGGTTGAATACGTATTTCAGGGTGTATCGTAGAAGTGGTAAATTTTCAATTAGTTCAACGATTTAATAAAGTGAATATCGGGTACATGGGATTCAGGATTGATGATATTTTTGATCAGATTCGAAGTTTGTATGTTGGATTCTGCTCCCAACTCGCAATATGCCATTGTTGCCTAGAACTAGGTTTAATGCGATTAATTAACCTTGATTAGGCAGTGGTGATGATTTGATTTCTGGTGCATGCAGCTTCTGTAATAAAACAACCAGTCTGGATCTATTTGAAAATTATAGCTTGGTTATAAATCTCTGGCGACACCGATATAGATTTTGGTTCTTTATTGATGGAATTTTAAATGTTTGAAAATTTTGAAAATTTGCAGTGCCTTCGTGATAATTCTTCCAGAAATGAATTTGAAAGGGTCACCCCATGAAATGTATCTTCCTAAGTTTCTCCTTGTTGGTATGTGGCTTGGTGCAAAAAAGATCGGTTTGACTATCTCAGAATTTGGAATCTGTTGGAGCCCCAAAGGTCAAAATTCAGCAACTTGGGTAGTAATAGCGAAAACACTTTTCCAAGATCGTGGATGCGACGAAAACCACCACAGATTAAAGTATTTCTACTACGGTTTTCAGTTATCGGGTGCAGCATGTTACAAAGTCCCAAACGTCGAATGGATGGGTTCAAACCTGTCTATTGCGCAAACTATATTGGTACATAAAGTGTTATTTTTGTTTTCGGTTCTGGGGAGGATTAATGCAGTTGCATCAGGGAATAAATTTCTTGTATATGTTCAGCAACTCTTATCTAACTTCTTGCCATCTCTTAGATTTATGTGCTGTTATAACCATAATAAGTTCCTATCATTATGGCTGTTAAATTTACAATGGGATTACTCATTACCAGCACATAAAAAAAATTTAAGAGATGTTAAGAACTTAGGTACGAATTGCCATAATGATAAGAAAAAAGTTTTAACTATAATGGTGGATGGAGACAGCCAATCGAGCGGTTTGAAGATTTTGGAGATTAACGGCAACAATTCTCGTTTAGTGTTGGTAGCTTCTGGATTCATCAAAACTTTAAAATAGAAGTAGTCCTTTTATGGAAACCATTCCAAGGCTAGTGACTTGACTGAGCGTGTTCCTTTAGTTATTTCGATGCGATATAACTCTTGGTTGGTTGCAGGTATATATTTGAGCTGAGATGCAATTCGATGTCCAATTTCTCAAGTTTAAGCCGCCTATCTTTAACTTTTTCGGTATTTACCCCCCGACATCAGGTTGTCGATGTACAGATCAACTGCTGGAAATTTCGTAGAATTTTCATCGGGAATCATTGTTAGTGTCTTTGTGGGCAAGTAGGGTGTGGATGCTGTGGTAGGCTAAAGTCTCATATTTGTAATTCTGAATCCTCCCGCCACACAATTTTTTTAAACTCGGTCTCTTCTGATGCAATTAATATTTGGCGGTACATCTTCTTTATATCACTTTATATCCCCCAGAACTGGTGAAATAATCCAACTATTTTTAATTCTGTGTGAAAACTGACACTAAATGAACATGGATTGTCATTTGATTGGGCAGTCCCAGCCAGCAATTATCCATTCGAAAGTACTATCTTGTGAAATAGGTGTATGAAGAGAACTGCTGAAAAAGTTGTGGGAGGATGTGAAGCTCTTTGTGTGAATATCATTTAGGCAATTATGTCTCCCTGTCGAAATTCTTCTATCGGTGATGTTCATTTCTTTAAATAGTGGGCATAAACACAACATGTGCTATATGGGACAAAATGAGTAATTCGGAGTTTTACCGTTATTGGTGGTATGAGATTCTCTTACTGTAAGGGTTATTCGGGATGACGGCTTACATATGGTGTCCATTACAGCTTCAATGGTGTCTGCTCGATTTTCGACGACTCGTGTTGCCAGACTGCCTATCACCAGCGTTTAATTTTCCGAAGATTACATAGATATATATATATAGAACGAAGTTCCTGTCAATTCAGATGAGTGGTTTTATAATTTTCTCGGTTGATTGATACCTTCTTTTTGGCATATCGCTTACTGAGTGTTTGGTACGCCACAAAGTAATTAGCATCGGTAATTGATAAATGTTTGATTAAACCAAGTGGTTCATTCTTCAATACCCATTTCAAATATTGAAGCTTTTGAGCGGCAACAAGCGATGTTTTCATGCATGGAGCTACTGTCGATTATAGGATCATGCATTTCATCCATATCAGTAGTCAATCATGCAAGCTTTGCGTGTATATTCTATTTTTAATTTTTCGGCGATTATCGCTAATTGTACAAGGCAAAATAACACTGCCATTCCTGAAAGTTGTCTTGTAATAACATATTGGTTTTATCCAGGCATGCTTTAAACGGAGAGGCAAATTAATTATCTTGTGAAATGAATTTCTATGTGTTGGGTTGCTTATTGGTTGAATAGGTGTTTTCGGATAGTTCGCGTGCGAATTGATTTGTAGCGATGAGCGAATTTAAAATGTATGAATGAATGTTTTAATGTAATGTATCCGACTAAATGAATGAGTATGAGTATTTCTTATGATTAGATAAGTACGAAATATGAGTGAGTCGCTACAGGACTCCCCCGCAAGTGATCTTGCCCTCCCTAGGTAATGATTGTATGAGTGGATCCAATACGGATGCGTTTGTGTGGTCGTTAGTTTGATGTTTGATTAGTTGAACTTAGGATTCCGTAGGTTTTAGTCGATCGAATGAAATGTTGACATTTTTTCCATTAATCGATAGGATAAAATATTTTCTAAGTCGACGTATAACTTTATACGGACCTTCATGGGGAGTAGTTAACCCCGTGCGAACCTTGTCTGTTCTAATGAAGACTAAATTGCAGTTGCCGAGCGATTTCGGAACAAAAACGTCATCTTGTTTGGATTGACGGGTTGATTTGCGTACAAGGTTCTGCATGGTTTGTCGCAGTTGGTCGATGACCGTGTCGGTAGTTGGGAGTGGTGAAGAAGGATTTTCGATCAAGAACCGAGGCCTGCAAATCCCTATCCCTCCTCCCCCCGAATTCTGTTTGAGCGGCCTTGCGGTGGACTTGATCTAGCCTACGTGGTCTTGACATAGGCAGATGGCCTACTGTAACGATATGATGGACCACGTTGTGTCGGACTGAGATCGACAAGCCGTTTGCCTTTGAGAAACTGGTCGAAGCCGTAATAACTTCAGCAGATGTTACAATTTTGGTCATTTTACTCTTGATGATCGATCATCGATTTTTAGGTGCTTGCTTATTAAATAATCGAAGGAATGAAGGAAATAGAAAGAGGAACGAATAATGAACAAATATTCGAATAATTTTTAAGTCCATCTTCAACAATTGGAGTCTGATCATAATAGAAGTTCCAAATTCCCAATGTCCGAGCAAATATCAGAAGTATCTATTTTGAGGACAAGAGAGTTCATACTACCTACTACTTGTCAAATTAAGCTGTACGTATTCTTGACTGTAATAACCTATTTTGAATATTTATAAAATTAAATTGTGGCTTCAAAAATTTAGTGCCCCTAAAAATTTTGGACTATTTGTGACCGATTAGCTGGCACACAACCAACCCAAGGCTGCTCTGTTTTGTAAAATTTACTAATGATTATACCATTGTGGGCCTTTTATTTTGTTTATTCAATTTGCGTCCGGCATACGCATAACTGGATCAAAATAATATATTTTGATCACAAATACATATAAATAAATCAACACGCGCAAAGGACAACAACTCGACTCGAGTTCAGTCGGTCGACCTTCACCGAAAAGAGGAAAAAAACAACCGCCATCGAGAACCAAATAAATTTTCCCATAATTTTCTTCATCACTCCTCATTTCCGCAATTTTCCTCTCCACGCTACATAACTTATTTATTTATTGTTTTTTATACTTTATGAAGCGTGATTTTCAATACTTTTTCATCCTTTTTCAAAATTTTTTGTTTTTCGTTTTGCTTTCTTATTTTTCTTATCGCAATAAAATTTATTGTGTTTCCCCCATTTTCCACGATGTATAAACACAAAAACGGCGAACAATCTCCTTGTTCACATATAAATATATCGCACAGTTTAAAATAAAGTTAAAAATAAAGTTCCCTTGGTAAGATAATTAAATGCATATTTTCACTTCCAAATAATCACATAGATTATCTATAATTTATGTAAGCACTTTAATTAATTACTAATTATAATTTTTATTTTCGAAAATTTCTAATTAAAAAAATTTTGTTTTAAAGTGGATTACCAAAAATTCAAAATATTTCTATATAAACTCCAATTTACAAACAATTAATATTTATAGAATTGGTACTCGTAAATATACATAATACATAATAGTCAAGAGTATAGGTACACCATTTCCCATTTGCCCACATTTTCATTTAACAATTAACTAATATAATATTTGTGAAAAATTCATCTAACCATAAATTTTAAATTTACATAATTTTAATTGCGATATGGCAAAAATAAAATTAGAAAAAAAAAATCTTTTCATTACAAATTTTTTATTTTATTTTCCTAAATTTTTTTTTCTAGCTAAATAATAATTTCCTGATAAAAATAAAAAATAAACAAAACGAAAAATTTCGGAAAATTCCCAGAAGGGTTTTTTTGTTTTATATTAAAGTCGTTTTTTACGCTTTTTGTTCCTTCGTTCCCTACACAATTAAAACTTTTATACGCAACTTAAAACAAAATATTTAAAAAAAAAAAATAAAATTGTATTTAAGATGTACAAGATGATGAAATTTTAACAATGTTTCACATTTTTAGTAGCCACGTCTATATGCTCACGTACATCGTTGAAATGGTCCATAAAAAAGATGAAATATTTTCTTATGTCCACTTTTTCACAATCGCCAACTGTATTCAATTTCAAATGTTTTTGGAGACAAGCGAAAAGTTTATTTTAAGTCGTGCTGTACTAGACTTTAAGAATATAACATATAAAATACAAAATAAGAAACTTTAGTTTAATCCGGATAACTGATATAGAGTGGCGAAATAACACAGAATACAGTAAAATGTAAAATGTAAAATGTAAAATGTAAAATGTAAAATGTAAAATGTAAAATGTAAAATGTAAAATGTAAAATGTAAAATGTAAAATGTAAAATGTAAAATGTAAAATGTAAAATGTAAAATGTAAAATGTAAAATGTAAAATGTAAAATGTAAAATGTAAAATGTAAAATGTAAAATGTAAAATGTAAAATGTAAAATGTAAAATGTAAAATGTAAAATGTAAAATGTAAAATGTAAAATGTAAAATGTAAAATGTAAAATGTAAAATGTAAAATGTAAAATGTAAAATGTAAAATGTAAAATGTAAAATGTAAAATGTAAAATGTAAAATGTAAAATGTAAAATGTAAAATGTAAAATGTAAAATGTAAAATGTAAAATGTAAAATGTAAAATGTAAAATGTAAAATGTAAAATGTAAAATGTAAAATGTAAAATGTAAAATGTAAAATGTAAAATGTAAAATGTAAAATGTAAAATGTAAAATGTAAAATGTAAAATGTAAAATGTAAAATGTAAAATGTAAAATGTAAAATGTAAAATGTAAAATGTAAAATGTAAAATGTAAAATGTAAAATGTAAAATGTAAAATGTAAAATGTAAAATGTAAAATGTAAAATGTAAAATGTAAAATGTAAAATGTAAAATGTAAAATGTAAAATGTAAAATGTAAAATGTAAAATGTAAAATGTAAAATGTAAAATGTAAAATGTAAAATGACAAATGTAAAATGTAAAATGTAAAATGTAAAATGTAAAATGTAAAATGTAAAATGTAAAATGTAAAATGTAAAATGTAAAATGTAAAATGTAAAATGTAAAATGTAAAATGTAAAATGTAAAATGTAAAATGTAAAATGTAAAATGTAAAATGTAAAATGTAAAATGTAAAATGTAAAATGTAAAATGTAAAATGTAAAATGTAAAATGTAAAATGTAAAATGTAAAATGTAAAATGTAAAATGTAAAATGTAAAATGTAAAATGTAAAATGTAAAATGTAAAATGTAAAATGTAAAATGTAAAATGTAAAATGTAAAATGTAAAATGTAAAATGTAAAATGTAAAATGTAAAATGTAAAATGTAAAATGTAAAATGTAAAATGTAAAATGTAAAATGTAAAATGTAAAATGTAAAATGTAAAATGTAAAATGTAAAATGTAAAATGTAAAATGTAAAATGTAAAATGTAAAATGTAAAATGTAAAATGTAAAATGTAAAATGTAAAATGTAAAATGTAAAATGTAAAATGTAAAATGTAAAATGTAAAATGTAAAATGTAAAATGTAAAATGTAAAATGTAAAATGTAAAATGTAAAATGTAAAATGCAAAATGTAAAATGTAAAATGTAAAATGTAAAATGTAAAATGTAAAATGTAAAATGTAAAATGTAAAATGTAAAATGTAAAATGTAAAATGTAAAATGCAAAATGTAAAATGTAAAATGTAAAATGTAAAATGTAAAATGTAAAATGTAAAATGTAAAATGTAAAATGTAAAATGTAAAATGTAAAATGTAAAATGTAAAATGTAAAATGTAAAATGTAAAATGTAAAATGTAAAATGTAAAATGTAAAATGTAAAATGTAAAATGTAAAATGTAAAATGTAAAATGTAAAATGTAAAATGTAAAATGTAAAATGTAAAATGTAAAATGTAAAATGTAAAATGTAAAATGTAAAATGTAAAATGTAAAATGTAAAATGTAAAATGTAAAATGTAAAATGTAAAATGTAAAATGTAAAATGTAAAATTGGTGCTATGTTAAGTATTGCAAGATGGCGCAATAAGGAAGGGATGTTTGCGGCTTTTTCCTCGTGATGATTAATTTTTTTATCGATGCTGCTTGGTTCACTCTCTGGATTTAATCAATAAACAATTTATTTGTTAGGTGGAATATTTGGTATTCCGCTACAAAATTACTTTTTATTTTAATTTTTGGTGTTACTTCACTAATTTCTTTTTATCTCCTTCCCTTTTTTCTGTCAAATTCTTTTTTTTTTTTATGGCGTGTGGTGACGCTGGCGGGTTAAACAGCCATTTGGAACCCGGGGTTGTAAATTCTGCATGAAGTCGACTCTGATCGGTTTCAGTTAGGGCGTGACGCTACTCGGCTTCCGCTCCGCGTAAATTCGTTCCATTGTCACTGCGTATTTCGATTGGCGCGCCTCGTCTGGCGATGAAATTGCGAATACACATTATGCATGAATCGGTGGTTAAACTATGCGCTGTTTCAATATGTACTGCCCGTATCGTCAAGCAAGTGAACAGGACTCCCCACCTCTTCTTCGTACGACGTCCAACCGAGACGTTCATCGACCCAAAGTAGTCTATGCCGACATAAGAGAATGGTTTAGTGAAAGATGCAAGCCGAGCTGTCATTAAATTCGCCATTTGTGGCTCACGAGGGAGGACCCTCTGATTCTTACATCTCTGGCAGGAAGATCGTACTATTTTCAATAACTGTCGTACGGCTGGAATTACGTATTGCTGACGGAGTTCGTTAACAACGGTTTCGTGGTTATGGTGGTGGTATTTCCGATGGTATGACATGACTAACAGATAAGTCACCCGGTGACCTTTCGGCAGCAATATTGGTCGCTTTTGATTCCTACCTACATTTTCAGAAGCATCAATCCTCCCTCTTATCCTTAAAATGTCAACGTCGTCTAAATATGGCGAAATCCTATAAATGGGTCTGCTTTCCGCAATGTTCACTTGCTCATCTATTGGATGCGATTTGTTGCGTAGCAGGATTTCTACCTCCTTTTGATAAGCATCAAACTGGGCTCGACGATAGAGCTCATTGTTTTCTTTAACAAGCTCGGTTTGAGTGATAGGTCCAACGCTAACAGCCATTTTATGGATTCTGCACCTTAGGTTATTTACTTACCTCAACACTTATGCTTGCACACGAAGAAGGCGTTGCCAGCTGGAAAATCGCTCTACCTTGTTTACCGATGGATAATATTTGACTGTATGTATGTAGTGAGCCCGCCGTTCCTCAATGGGAGGCTCGTGGACGTCTAGGGTTTGGTTGGGCCACCATGGTTTAGCTAGTCGAAGAAATTCAAGCCCGTTCAGCCATCGCTACATTATTTTCGGTGGGAATCCACCTCCATTCCTTTAATTTGCAATTGCACTATCTGTGGTAACAACTGTCATTCAACTTTTCATCCCAGCCGACCGATGATCTCCAAAAACCTTGCAAAAGAATTTTAGCATAAACCAAGTAAAAAGCCAAGAGGCCCAGAGGATCGAATACGGACATTAGAGTCCTTAAAAATTCACGCTTGGTGGGTCACTTCTGACCCGACAAAAGATCACTACCCTGTTGTCGATGAAATAATGAGTAGCTTAATGTGTCTGTCTCGGTGTTCCACCACATTCCTAGTACCTTTTCGCCTTCTATTGCCGAGCTGATGTTTAGGTCTTTTTTTGCCTCTGACGTTGTACTGACACAGTTCGATGGCTTCATTCGGGGTATCGACGCTGTCCAACCAGTCGTCCACATAGTGATTGTTTTTTATTGCGTCAGAAGCTCGTGGATAATTTTTTGCAAAATTTAGTGCGTTCACGTTTTTTACATACTGCGCCGAACTGGGGGAGCAAGTTGCCCCAAACGTCATAACCAGCATCACATAAACGTCAGGTTCTTTGTTTTTGTACCCGTCTCTCCATAGGAACCGCTGTGATTGTTGATCGGCCTCTCGAATGCGTATCTGGTGAAACATTTCCTTTATGTCACCACAGATGGCCACTCTTCTCTCCCTAAATCTTTGAATCACTCCTGGCAAAGCTGCAAGTTGATCTGGACCCTTCATGAGAACTGAATTCAACGATATTCCGTTGACTTTGCAGGCTGCGTCCCATACAAGGCGAACTTTATTCGGTTTATTCGGATTATTCACCGCAAATATGGGTAGATACCATATTCTTGGAGATGGCTCAATCAACTCATGTGGTAAAAACTTATGCGCATAACCCTTGGCAAGATAATCACGTATTTTCTCCTTTAGGATTTCGGCCAAATCATGGTTTCGTTGCATCTTCTTTTCGAGACACACTTATCGTTTTTGCGCGATAGGTAAACTATCTGGGAGCCGTACTCCATCATAATTCCAGAGCAGACCTGTTTTAAACCGGTGCTCTCTGCGGATCGTGGTTGTCTCTAATACCTCGCGCGCACGTTTTTCCATATGCTAGTTTCCAAAGTGATGTCAAGCTTCTTCACGCCAAAGCTTTCTCGGCGAAGAATCGGCTGCTTTGTTTTGATCGTAAAAACCGTGCACAGCCCACCCTAATCTTGTTTTTGGAGCCACCGGTTGCTGTGAGGTTCCCTCCCTCGCCTGTAATGGTATCCCTAGCTTCCAGTTATCAATCCCAATGATAATACGAGGGACGGCTTGGTGTTAATCCTGGATCGGAACTCCCCGTAGATGATGGTACTAAGCGGACATTTCCTGCGCTGCCACGGATTGCACCAGTAGATTTAGACTACTGACGGTTCTGACGTTATTGATGAGGTACTTTCGACTCTCTTGATAGTTTCCCGATATTTGCAGCGAAGCTATATTAGAATCCTTTTCTTCTCGAACAGTGTCTGCCGTCCATCTCAGGCACAAGCTCACAGGTGTTCCTTCTTATTCGAGCTCTTTCGCTAATTTTTCATCTAAGAGCGTTAAAGATGAGCCTTCATCAAGGAAAGCAAACGTATTTGCTCATGCTTTTTCCCCGCGGAGAGTGACCGGAATGATTCGGAAAAGAGGTGATTGTGGCGATCGACGTTGTGCATTACAATGTAAAGCGCCATTAGCTACTGGTTTCACGCCTTTTTTCACTTCGGGTCGTACTTCGCCATGAAGCAGCGGGTGGTGTAATGCTTTACAACCCTGCGTGCCACATTGCCACGGTGTTCCAACGTTCATTGCGATTCATGTTGTTGAAACTCTCACAGCTTTTTAGAATAAGATCGGATTTTTTACACAGGTGGCATTTCCGATCATCATTAATTGTTTATTATCTTTGGTATCTCCCGCGTGCTTATGCAGATAGCCTTTCTCGCTAGATGGTCGCTTTTCCTGCCTTGCGTTAATACTGACAGAAACGGGAGAAGGTATGATAACTGCACTTGCTGCTTGCGCGATTTAAAAAAAACAGTTCCCAAACGTGGATAACGTGACGTCTGGCACAGACTGTTGATATTCGCCCCAGTTTAATTTTATGTGAGGCGGTAAACGGTCTGTTACCTTTTGTAACAACGATGGATTATTCATATGTGCCAGTAGTCCGGCAGCTTCGATCGTGGCGCATAGGTTTTGCACCGACAACGCAAATGAAATTAGGGTTTCTAGTTTTTCTGCTTTCGGAGCCGGTTCGCCTCTGATCTTCTGAAGTAGTGTGTGGATGATCAATTCTGGGCGGCTGTACAACATTCTCATCGGCCATTCCGATGGTTGCCCGCTGAAGTGAGGAAGCTCCTTGGAAACTACAGGTCTTGCCGCGAGCTGATCAGCCCTCAAAATGGGCGCCGTTGCAGTATTTGGTACAGGTAGTTGTTGGACACCCATAGACGCTGCTGGTTGAATATAAGACGGCTGATTCGTGTTAGTCAAACTAGCCGGAATGGGAGGTCATGTGAGACTGGTATCTGTCTATTTGAAATTTGTAGCGTATTTGACTTCACACGGGGTACCGATTGTTGTCGATATGGCTGTTGAGCAGTTCTCGTTATCGATACATTCGCCATTTGATTAATGATAGGAATTTCAACAAATGTCGCCATGGCAGCCATATCAGCTGCTTGAGGTGGAACTTGTTTAATTGCTTGCTTTCCCAACTGACTTTGCTATTGCTCAACCCACTAACTGACATCCGCATGGTTTGACTTAACCCCATCGTCATGATCAGATTCGGTTTCATCGTCAATTTGCTGCTCGAGGTTTTCGAACTTCTTATTTATATAATCGCGATCCTCGGCTTCCCTTTCCTTACGTCTGACTTCTTTTAACTTGCGAATTTCCTCCAGCTTCTGAAGTTCCAACTGTACCCTTTTGCCTGAGGATTTTGTAGACCGGGCACTTACGGATCTATTTGAGTTCTTCTTGCTCGACGACTTCAGCACAGGGTGGGTGATTATGGTGTCTCCGGCAAAAGACAGGCCGCAGCATGTACTACAAACCCAATCTTCGTCCTGGATTACCTGCGTGACACCAACGCATTTAAAATGAAACCACTTATCACACTTGTCGCACTACACCATATCGTTGGTGTCAACGCGTTCGCAGTTACTGCAGTTCGATTCGTTTAGCACGTGTTGTGGTGGTGATCGAAGTGTTATTGATGATTTCTGGAAATGGTTCACACTGCCCTTGGACCACTAGATTTAACAATTCAATTCAATTGTACATTGTGCTCAATTCTTGGCTTGGTTTAATTACCAGAAGTTTAATCTATTATGGGTGATGTACCGTATACACAAATCATGCTTCCTAATTTAATCAATATAAGTCCGTGATCCGAATGTGTAAAATACATTTTTTTTTAAAATTCAATGGTATGCAACTCAAATAAGAAAAAAAAAGTCGATTGATTG
The DNA here is from genome assembly GCA_958295665.1 of Tipula vernalis. NCBI lineage: Eukaryota > Metazoa > Arthropoda > Insecta > Diptera > Tipulidae > Tipula > Tipula vernalis. The sequence continues at coordinate 370,727,497 of OY282559.1, forward strand.
CTCCGGCATACATGATGTAACACCCACCCCATATCCCTTTTTGGCAGCAAATCATAACAATTTTACTTTGAACTTTTAGCTCAATTATAAAATTTGTTTATTTCTCGTTCTGCTTTGATCATCCACTACCGCATGTACGCACATCTTACACCGATTTTGCCGAAAAATTATAAATCCGAAAATTGTATTAAATAGCACGTACCGCATATGCGATGATATTGTTTGTATAAATATACGGGAGAAATATGATTAGAGGGAGCGGATGTTTTATTTCACCCTTCTAACGGTAATATTATTAGTATTTCCTAATTATTTGGCTTCGTCATCAAAAATAAAATATTTGAATACCACCCCCCGATATATAGAATATGTTAGAATAATCGAGAGATTTTTATCTCGCCTAAATAAATAACGATAAAATGAGATTCGAATACCAACAATTTAATTTCCGATGTACGGTACGAGCCTATATGTGCTACCTTAGAAAGATGCAAAGTATTATATTTCCTTTCTTTTAATCATGACTTTTGGTTTTTCGTTTTTAGGCGAAGACAAACTATTTGTAATGTCCAATATGTCGAATAGCGTTGCTCAAAGAAATGACAATTGGGAATATTGGCACGTGCATTTTTAGCTTTATGGTCGTTTCAAAAAGGAATTTATATTAAATCTATTGTATATAACCGAATTCTTAAGATCAATTGATGACATATTATATTTTCCAACAATAAGAAAAATATCATTACATATTCGTATATATACGTAAATCTTAATCAACCAAGGGAGTGATAACAAATTGGCTTCCGCAACATCAAATACAAAAAAGATAATTAATGCGGCCCCTCCCTACCTAAAAATATCACCAACAGCAAACATTTTGATTGTAGATTTAAACCAAAAAAAAAATCAAAAATAACATTAAACCTGGCAGTACTTTACAACAGCTTGATAAACACACTGAGGGTGATATTTCATCCTCTCGAGAGCACAAAAAAAAATCAAAATTGTTGTGTGTCGGTTGTTAATTATGAATTGATTTGCAGAAATTTATCATTTCCCTTTGTCGCCCACATTTTTCCATATTTTCGTTATAAAAAAAAGTTTCGTTTTTTTTTTTTTGTTAAACCAGATTTTTTTTAATTTTTTTTTTAAATATGATAATGAAATGGAAGCTTAACTCCAACCCCTTTTATTTTAATACTTTAAACTGTTTACTTTTTAATTAAATTTATTTTTCCATTTTTTTTTTTTATTTTTTTATTCAGCAACATTATATCTCATTATGTTTTGTATTTTTATGAAAAGTCAAACAGAAACGCGGGCAAACATTCCTTTTATGTACGAGTATTCAAATTATATTTTAATATAATTTATATTGAATGAAAAGCGAAACAAAATAAAATTGTTTAATGAAAAATTCTATAAAATATAAATATTCCGACCACAATCTCTCTAATTTCCATTTTTATTTTTATTTTTTATTTTTTCGTTATTTATTTATAAATTTTGTTTTGGAATATGTACATAGATACATACACAGGGTTGAAGTGTATAACTAGTGGTTAGAGGTTTTGCGGGTTGATAAAAAAAAAAGTCTGGGAAAAGCTCTACGCTAGATACAAAAGGAGAAGTGATTTTCCTAGAATATAACTCAGAATTTTTTCATTTATCTAATGAAACGCTTTTGTACATCATTCAGCAACATTGAAACCTCGGTATAATATAAAGGTTATCTCGTTTTATACAAAAAAAAAAATTTATTTACAAAGACAACCACTTTTAATAATTTTTAATTCAGATGAATTACCGGATAAATTTATTTGATGACCATGCCTGTGATCTTTTAAATTAAATAAAAGAATTAACTCGTCTCGAATGTGAAGTTCAAGCTGCGGTCATATTTTTTGTCACCCAGGTGATTGACCTACAGTCTATGGTCTTTGGAATGAAGGGTACGAAGCAAATAAGGTTGACCAGTAAAATTTGAAATCAATCCTATTTTTATACCAAATAACTATCCAACTAAATATTATAAAAACGGCCTTAATCGAGTAAGTCATATTGGCAAAGTAATATGGGCAGAAAAAGTAAAATGGGGCTTATACACACTTTCGATTAACCATCTGCTTGTTAACTAACCAAAGCCATCTGCGGCTCAGGAAGAGGCGGAACCAACACCAAGATAGTTAAGGTCATCTTGATACTAAGGCTATGTTAAGTTTATAGGGATAGATGGTCTCCACGTTTAGGTCATCGAGTTTCTTGGAGAGCAAAAATTTTTTTCCGGTTTTATATAGATACATTAGAAGAATTTCGAAGATTGGTGATATTTTTATATTTTTACACAAGCAAATCTTCAGCCGACAAATCAACGGTTTAGTCGCCTTCTACCGGAACCAATGGTTTCTATATTGGAATTGTTAGGCTATCGTGTTCATTTCGTGAGACTTTACGAATTATACAATAAATTATTTAGCAAGTAAAAAATGTATGGCCATGTACATTGGCAGTGTACAATAACAAAAGTTTGGCCGGCAGTTTGAAAACCCGAAAAGAATCACTGAATAACATATGACGGCTCTTTTCACATTTAAGCCTTTGGATAAGGCATGTCCTAAGCGGTTGATGGAGCTTGTTAACCATTTTAATTCCCATATTCGGTCTTTAGACCATCTTCAGAGGCATATACTAGCAAGGCATATACAGAGCCAGCTGTTCATTCTTTTAAAACAAGCCAACCGCAATCATCGGCCGCCGACACAGACAACGTCACACGTTACACTCATCCTCAACGAAAATATCGTCATCGACCTATACATTTTGCAACGCCAATATAGCCACTCTATTTTCAAGTGCAACCTCATCAAGGCGCTAAAAGTTCCCAAGAGGCGCGAGGCTGTTCAGCAGCACATTTAATGTGTGCCAATGCATGTACCATACTATGCTTCATTTAGATGGTACCATAACTCACAAAACTACCGTTCCTGTGATTTTTGCTGACGAAGCAATGACAACTCTACAGCGTACTTCAAAATCGATGACAGCAGGGACTTCAGTTTCATCAACCGTAACATTGCCATCACAAAGGTCGTCGTTATACATCATACTTGCTACATCTCTAGTCATTGTCAAGGCCTTTTTGGACTCTGGGTCACAGTTGAATTTTATGACCACAACACTATCCACGGCTTGGCTTAAGATTAAAAAGCACGACCAGTATCATTTCCGAAATTGGTGCTACATGAGTACCAGTGAATCACAGCAAAACAGTACTCGTTAAATCTCGAACTAGCAATTTCTCAGCAAACATCAATTGCTAGATTTTGCCGTAAATAACAGATTGTCAAAGAAGCGTGCGAATCAGTAGATCTGTATGAGCTATTATCAGTAGGTCAAATCAAGTTGGCTAATCATCTTCCAGTCCTTCGAAATACGCAATTTGGCTGGGTAATCTCAGGAAACGTTCAAAGCGGCCCAAGCTCATCTGACAATTTGGTAATAACGGCATTATCGACTAAGGCGATCTACGCCAAATTGAAATGTTTTGGAAGGTAGATGAAATACCAGAAGGTACCAAGACTATCAGCACATTCGAACATCCCGTCGACATACACTTTGCGGCCACACATACAAGAGACATTGATGGCAGATTTATTGTTCGCTTGCCATTTAGAAAAACTCCGGTGCGCCTTGGTCTCGAAAAACGTCTAATGAGACGAAAATGCAAGTTCCGAAAGCCAAAATAAATCCAACCAACTATTATTTGCCACATCAGTGCGTGTTAAAGCCCGACAGATCTACCACTAAATTGCGCGTAGTTTTCGATGGGTCGGCAAAATCATCAAATGGCAACTCGTTCAACGATTTACTATCAGTAGGGCCTGTAGTGCAAACCGATATATTTTTTTATTCTTTGTCGTTTCAGGTCTTATGCCTACGCTATCAGTGGCGACATTGTGAAATTCAATAGACAAGTTGGCGTGGAAGATGGCGACTACTGCTATCAATATATCTATTGGCGTGACGACACAACTCAGAGATGCAACGAGTTGTCTAGTTCAACTGGCATTGCAAAATTCTACTCGCGCACCAGCAGCCAGCTGTATCATACAAAATGACTTTAATGTCGACGATCTGTTGACTGGCGCAAACTCAATTACACAGGCTATACAAATGAGATCCGAAATAGCAGCGATTTTTCACTCAGGCGCAATGACTCTTCAAAAATGATGGTCAAACTAAAAGGCGGTGACAATTTCTTCGTTATGGAAATCTGAGAAGGATTACCTCAAATTTAGCGTTCAAATTACTTTTTTCTTTTCGTCTATTGTTTCCAGTAGTTGTCCTTGGAAAATGATTCATTCAAAAATTGTAGCAACTAAAAGGCAATTGGGATCAAGCTTTACCTATGCACCTCCATATCGAATGGCAAATATTTCGATCTGAGTTGCAACATTTACGGGGATTAGCCGTTCCTCGACACATTTTTGATGGCATCAAGGAACCAAAACACATACAACTGCACGGAGTCGTGGATGCCAGCGAAGGTGCGTACGGTGCGGCAATTTATTAACATGTTTGTTGCTAATCGAGTCAGCGCCATTAGAAATTTATGCGAATCATATCCATGGATACACGTGATATCCAAATCCAACACAGCGGATGTTCTATCCCATTCTGTTCCCTGCCTAGGCATTTTATAACAGAATCACTACTCACATATCTACATATAGAAAACATCTGCATGTGGGACCTCAGGCATTACTGTCAATTGTACTTGATTAGTTTTGGCCAATAAATGGTATACATGTAGCGAAGAAAATTTGTAGTCAATGCGTACGTTGCGCCATACTTCAACCACGCACTGTTTCGCAGTTGATAGGAGATTTGCCGTCTGAGCGTGTAAAAATTGCATCGGAATTCTACAATACAGCAATAGATTTTTGTGGTCCCGTTTTCAAGACATATATAAATGGAGCTAGTTGCAGACATCTCATCAAGTGCATTTCTCAATGCTTTCTTGAGATTTATAAGCACTTTGCAAACACATTTTCTCCGATAGAGGTACAAACTTTGTTGGAACCAACTCTGAGTTGAACGCAATATACAAGATGCTACAGTCCGATGAAATTGAACAGGAGATTAAAACAATGTGCAGATGTGACCACATAAACTGGAACTTTTATTCTCCAGGTGCTCCTCATTTTGGCCGACTGCATGAAGCTGCAGTCATATCGGCTAAATTTAATCTTCGCAGAGTGATGGCAACAGATAGTTTAACGTATGAGGAATTGAACACCCTCGTAAAACTGGTCGAGGCGGTGCCAACGCTTCATGCAATGCTGATGCAATATTCATACTCAAACCACGACCATATACCATCTCTTAAATGAAAAAAGGGTCGGGTCGCTGAGGTACATCCAGGATCCGACGGACCAGTATGAGTGGTGACTCTTAAGACTGCCACTGGACTTTAGAAACGTCCAATCACCAAAATCTTTCCGTTGCCATATCATTCATTTTGAATTACAAATAATTATCCTTACGATAAAATAATCGTAAGCGTCAACATTTATGGTCAATGACAGGCCATCGTAGAGACGCCTCCCTGAAAGTGAATATAAGGCCACATGTGTGTATATTTTGTAGATAATTTGTAGCAGTGATCATATTAGCGCGACCCACAACAGGCCAGTTATCGATTTTAAAGTAAAACCGTTTACTAAAAATTGTTTGGAGTGGATTTTCAATGGCCAATGACTGGCCAATAGTTTACCAGAGAGTATAGTAATCGCTTGCTGAACTACTTCGTTGGAATGCCCAGCAGAGTCCTTGACTAAAGAATATTTAAATACAGCCCGCTATTCAAATTGCTAGAAAGCGCAGAGTCACCGATTGGACCGAACAACCATCTAATGGCAGATTCAGCTTACGGCGCATGTACTATACATGATTATGCCTTATAAAGACAACGGACATCTAGTGTCCTGTAAAATTTTATTTTGTTGGAGGATGGTATTACCGAAGATGAATTTTTACAATACAACGAGAAATTCACCAAATTAAAAAAAAAAATGGTTTTCCACGGCTCTCACTAACTTTAGTACTGCGTTGACCTTCTGTTGCTCAACCCGGATTTGTTCCTCGCAAAATTTGCGGAGCTCACTGCAACGAATTGTACTTCCGCTCGACGTTTCTCTTGAATTACTGCTGGCCTCTGGAGTAAAAATTCTAGAACATCCTGGTTCCGGAGTGGTTGGTTCTGGGGTGGGCGACTCAAGATTTTTCGGTAGATATCGTCAAATAACTCAAAATATACCCAACGAGCTCTTCCATTTTATTAAAAAAAAAAAAAAAAAAAAACGAAAGGAAAAGTCACTACCCAATTCTAGAAAATTTTACCCAGCTGAAAGCTTTTCTTTGGCTCGTTAACTTTTACAAACCGTGAAAGGTCATCAGTAATCATCGGGTAAAATAGTAATCATCGTGGATTTAATCGTATTTACTATAATAAAATAAATATTAATAAGTAAGGAATTTAAAATATCAGTGGATATTTCACGCGATTAATGTGGAAAATGGCACATTTAGGTGGAGATCGCATGCCGTCGGAATTGGATTGTTCCGAGTTGGGTAAAACATGGCCTATATGGAAACGCTCGTTTTTAATGTATATGATGGCTAATGGAAAAATGGAGGAGACTGAACAAAAAAAGATTGCTACGTTTTTATGGTTAATCGGGGCACGAGCAATGGATATATATAATACGTTATTTCCGAACGACGGTTCTGCTGATAGTATGATAGGAAATGAAAGCCATGATAACAAGGATGCTCCAAATGCTGATAAAAATGTGGAAAATCAACGTAAATTGGATACCATTATTACTGCATGTGATCAATACTGCATTCCACGGTAAAATATTACAATGGAAACCTTCAAATTTAATGCAATTGTTCAAAAGGAAAATCAACCATTTGCAGACTTCGAAACGGAATTACGCAAACAAATTCAACATTGTGAATTTAAATGTCAGTGTGGTGTTTCGTATGAAGATCGAATGCTTCGTGATAGAGTGATTATTAGTGTGTATGATAAAAAATTACAATTAAAATTGCTTGACGGTAAAGACGAATCATTAAATAATGTCATTGAAGCATGTAAATTGAGGATGGGTATGTAATCTCGCATTTCAAAATCTCGCCTTACAATATCTCGCATTTCAAAATCTCGCATTTCAAAATCACGCATTTTAAAATCACGCATTTCAAAATCTCGCATTACAAAATCTCGCATTACAAAATCTCGCATTACAAAATCTCGCATTACAATTTCCCGTACATTTATGTAATCGCGCGCGAGATTACATAAATGTACGGGAAATAATAATGCGAGACTAACTGTATGGGAAATTTTAATGGGAAATGTAAGATTAACCAGGCTGATAAACAATAAATAAATAAATACGCTTTCAACATACGCAATTAAAAATCTCAGAAAAAAATAATAATAACATTTAATCTTTGAACTTATAACAACTCAAACATAATATTAAATATAGCAGCTAACAAAATGTGAATATCTCTTTCTTTTCCAAAATATACCACCATAAATATATTACATATAATATGTATACACAGATTATTACTATGAATATTGCCATTACCACGGCCAACAAAGGAGGAAATAAATTATTTGTCGATGGATGTTGCTACCATTTAAGCAGAAAAGCAAAAAACTACAATTGGGTTTGCAGCAAGCAAACAAGTAATTTTTGCAAAGGACGGGCGTTAACTCGTGCTCAAGGAGAAGAACACGAAATTTTAAAATATAGCACACGAAAAGATTGTTGCACAATAAAATTAAGATGTCAAACATTGTGCTAAGAATACAGATGCATTACCATCTCATATATTGAGAGATTCTGTTGTAAATACACCAAGCCACTCACGTGTTTACCTGCCAACTGTTGGGATAGTTTTATGAATAAATTGTTTTGAAATAGATTGTTTTTAATTAAATTGTTTTGAATTAAGTTATTTTATAATTCCCAGAATAATATTTTTAAAAAAACAACAAGTTTTTTCCTCAAGTCCAGCCTTGTTGTTTGAACTTTTCTGCTCTATTTTGTAATGCGAGATTTTGGAAATGCGAGATTTTAAAAATGCGAGGTTTTGTAATGCGAGATTTTGCAAATGCGAGATTTTGAAATGCGAGATTTTTAATTTTCCAAATGCGAGATTTTGTAATGCGAGATTTTATAATGCGGGATTTCGTATCGCTCCCGTAAATTGTTTGAGGCAGCATATGCGAATAAAAGCTTGTTGGACCGAAATACAGGTGTATTAAATATAAACAATGTAACCGAACAACAGGTAGTTGGGTTGGTAAACGCAGGTGCAGGTGGACGTAGATGCCATAATTGTGGTTTACCATTTATGGCAATACACTTACGGGAATGCAGAGCAAATGGTGTTGTTTGTCATTTGTGTGGTCCGAAGGGACACTTTCGAAAGTTTTGTAAACAAACAAAAACAGAAAACAAGTGGAACAACAAGAAGGAAAACAACAATGAAAAATCAATCAAATCAGTTACTAACCAGGGTAATTTAGATTGGAGTCGTGATTTAAAGAGCGAAGGTAAGCTTGTTGATGGAATTAATGATTTTTTAAGGTTAAATACATCTTTTTGTAGAGTAAATTCAAATACGGGTGTATTAAATAAAGAGCGATGGACCAAGTTATATAGAATTAAAGATGAATTAGTTAATTTTAAGATAGATACTGGTGCAGATGTCAATTGTGTTCCGTAGAATTTAATTGAAAAATTAAAAGTTGAATTGAATAACGAACATAACAATTTTGCAATATTTGATTATAGTAATAATAAAATAAAAATTTTTGGTACTGTTAAATTAACGTGTATTGATAGGAATTTAAATACTGAACATTCTGCGCAGTTCCTAGTTGTGGATAATAATTATGAACCGGTACTTGAGCTTGAAGCTTGTGTCCAATTTGACTTGATTAAACGTTTGGATGTAAATACGGTGACTTGTTGGCCAGAAACAACGAAGGAATTTTTAGAAAATAATCAAGACGTTTTCTCTGGTCTTGTTAAATTTCCCGGAAAATGCTCGATTATATTAAAGGAAAAGAGTCAGCCTGTTTTACGTTATAAAAAACGAATATCTTTATCATTAATTGACAAACTAAAAGTGGAGATAGATCAGATGATCAGATGATACAGAATAATCCCCCACGGATTGGGTCAATTATTTACAAATTGTGGAAAAACCAAACGGAAAACTTCGGATTTGTCTTGATCCAAAACCGCTTAATGAGTGTATCAAACGAGAACACTTTTTAATTTCAACGATTGAGGATTTTATTGTTTGTCTTTCTAATAAACGTATAGCTATTCACAATTCTTGATCTAAGTAGTGGATTTTGGCAAATGGAATTAGATAATAGAAGTTCAGACTTAACTACATTTATATTTTTATATATAAATTTAATCGTGTACCATTTGGTCTTAACAATGCACCAGAAATGTTTCAACGGAAAATGGTTGAGACGTTCGGGGATTTATCGGGAGTTGTGGTATACTTCGATGACATTTGTATTATTGCTGAAAGTAAAGAGGAACATGATAAAATCTTAGGGTTAGTAATTGAGCATGCACGTGTTAATGGCATAAAATTCAATTTTGATAAAATTCAATATAGAACGTTTCAGGTTAAATTTATGGGGCATATTTTAGCAGAAGGGACAATTAAACCTGATAGTAAGTACATGGAAGCTATTTCAAAAATTAAACGACCAGAAAACAAGCATGATGTCATGCGCTTGTTGGGACTTTTCAAGTACTTGGCTAAATTTATTCCAAATTTATCTAAATTCTCGGCGGGATTACGAGATTTAACAAGAAATGATGTTGAATTTAAATGGACGGGAAAGCATGACATTGAATTGAATAAGTTATTAAAAATTATATCTTAAAATCCGGTGCTAGCAATTTATGATCCAAGAAAAACAGTAATTATTCAAACTGATGCATCAAAGGTGTTTTTTTACAAGATGGGCATCCTGTGGCATTTGCGTCTAGAACTCTTAATAAAAATGAGCAAAAATGGGCTCAAATTGAAAAAGAGTTACTAGCGATATGTTTTGCCTGTGAAAAATTTCATTATTTTTTATACGGTCGGGAGTTCACTGTGGAAAGTGACCATAAACTTTTGGAAACATTAGTTAAACGAGTCATTGATGATGTGACAATGCGCTTACAGCGTATGTTTATGTTTCTATTGAAGTACCCATTAATAAACATTGTTCACAAGCCAGGTAAAGAAATGCTGGTGGCTGATTGCTTATCGCGGGCACAGCTACCAGAATCGGATGAAATTAAAGAATTAAATGGAATAATTCATTCTGTTACAAAATCCGTGTGTATATCAGAAAATAACTATAAATATTATCGATCAATAATTGCACAGGATGAAAAATATTTACGAATTTGTAAATACATTGAAAATGGTTGGCCGGGTTTTCATAAGCTGGATGACCTTGCTCAGGTATTTCACAAGTTTAAAGATGAATTGGCCAGGTATTGGTTAAGCAAATAAAAGAAGTGGTTTTAAACTGTTCCACCTGTGAAAAATTTAAAAGGAACAACCAGAAAGAACCTTTGGTTCAGAAAGAAACAGCAAGATATCCATTTCATATTGTTTCAATGGATTTATTTGAATATGGTGTTCGTGATTATATTGCTATCATTGATGCCTATTCGGGTTATCTAGTATCTGAGCAATTAAATGGGAAAACGTCAAATAAAATTATCGATGTAATTTTACGAATTTTTGAAAGAATCGGATATCCAACAATAATCAAATGCGATAATAGTCCATTTAGTTTAGCTGAGTTTGACCAATTTGCGAATAAATCAAATATTCAATTTAAATTCTCTAGTCCACGTTACCCACAAAATTACGGAATGGCGGAAAAAGGTGTAGCTATTGCTAAAAATATTTTGAAACGATGTTTTGAAGTAAATGAACTTCATAAATTCCAGTATCGAATTTTGGAACGTAATACGACTCCGGTGGCAAGTATGCGATTGACACCAGCTGAGTTATTTTTTGGAAGAATAATCAGAACCAAGTTTCCGGTATCTGAAACATTGTTGTATAGAAGCAAAGACATTGCCAGTTTTGAATGTGGGTGATTTGGTTATATTTAAAAAAAACGAAAAAGAGTGGAATTATGGTACAATTAATAATAATGTAAATGGTAGGTCTTATATTATAAGAGATAGTTTTTACCATTTATTCAGACGTAATCGTCGGTTTATTAAGCAAACTAATAATACTGGATTTAATTCCAGCGATTTGCTATTGGAGGAAAATTTGAAAAATAAATTAAATAAGTTAAGGGAAAACGAAAATAAAGTGCAAATCTAGTAAATGTAATTACAAACAATATAATTGATCCAATTAAATGTAATACACATGAATCTGAATTACCAAGAGAGCGGGGTAGCGATAACCGAGAATTAAAAAATGAAGAACTTGGTAATACAGATTCTGACGTAAATTTGGATAATAATTGCAAATCACCGCAAGTGAATAATTTTATGGGCAATTCAGAAAATTATAGAACAAGAAGTAATCGTGTACACTGAGAGAAAAAAAATGTAAAATTGTTAAAAAACATATGAAATCATTAATTTTTCAATATGAAAAGTGACTATTGACGTTTTCTTTTAAATCATGTACAAAAACTTTTAATTTTACTAACATTAAACGTTGTTAATTCAATAATATTAGTTATCAAATCATCGGTGAAATGTAGTTAATTCTATTCTTTTGCTTGTAAAATCGTAAGTGATGCATTTTTAATTCAACAATCTTATAAGTCAAATCATTGATGTAACGTTGTTAATAATTTTTATTTATTTTTTAATCATAAGTGAACCACTATTAACTCAACAATTTTTACATTTAAATTATAGGTGTAGCGGTATTAATTTATACTTCTACATAGTAAATTTATATATGAGACATGTTTAACTGAACTTTTTTTCTTGTAAAATTATCGACGAGGCGTTGTTAATTCAAGCAACTGTTAAGTAAAACCGTAGAAGAAACGTTGTTAATTCAACAATCTTGTAAGTAAATTCATAGGTGAAACGTTGTTAATCAATGAAACTTTTAAGTAAATTCATAGGTGAAACGATGTCAATTCAACAAACTTGTATGTAAAATCGTTGCGAAAACGTTGTTAATTCAACAATCTTGTAAGTAAATTCATAGGTGAAACGTTGTTAATTCAACAAACTTTTAAGTAAAATCGTTGCTAAAACGTTGTTAATTCAACAAACTTTTAAGTAAAATCATAGGTCAGTTCAATAAACTTTTAAGTAAAACCGTAGATGAAACGTTGTTAATCTAGCAAACTTTAAAGTAAATTCATAGGTGAAACGATATCAATTCATATATATATATATATATATATATATACATATATATATATATTTATATATATATATATATATATATATATATATATATATATATATATATATATATACATATATATATATATATATATATATATATATATATATATATATATATATATATATATATATATATATATATATATATATATATATATATATATATAAATGAAATTAGATTTTATTAAATTGGATAAAATAAAATGTTTAATTATTTGTTATTTACTGTTATAGTTTTATTTTCAAATCAATTTTTCTTTATTATGAGGAAAGCCATTTGGAAATATTCCAAACATTATAAATTGTCTATAATTCCAATAGGCATAAAACCTCATATATCATATTTTATATTAATAAAAATAGTAGGCAATTTTATAACAAAAGTTAAAAATACATGCATATGCAATAATGCTATATAATTATACTAAATAAAACTGTGAAAAATATAAAATGTTACATTTTAAATAAACATGAATTAGCATTTCATTATAAAATAATAAATAATTTAATAAGTATAATTAATAAATTAGTAATATTAATTTAAAACCGTATATAATATTAAACTGCATTTTAATTTCAAATTTTAAAAATTAGACCAAATTATTTGTTATTTACTTTTATTTAATAAATTTTATTTTGAATTCTGTTTTTGTTCTTTATATTGTGAGGAACGCCATTTGGAAATATTCAAAACAATAATCAGTTTCTATACAGACTTCCAATAGGCATAAAACCTCAGATGTTCTATATTATATATTTTATATTAATTAAATGTATAGATAATTAATTATTGTAGTCAAAAGCTCAAAATTAGTATAATTAATAAACTAGAATTATTAGTTAATTAAATTGTAATTATTGGTTAATTTGCTTCGTAAATTTAAATTAGAAAAAAGAACATTATTTAATTAGTTTACAATAATTTGTTGACAAGACTTCAATAAAATTTAATGTAAAATTATACATATTCAAAAATAATATAATAGAAAAATGTGAATTTGTTTTAATTTTAATTATTATGCATTTAATAAGACAACTCAATCTTATTATTTCTTATTCTTTAAAATATTTACCTTTCAATGTTTCAATATTTACATCTAGCAATCGATACAAAAACTTACAAAAAAAAATCTCTAAAATATGTTCAAAAGCTCAAAATCAGTATAATTAATAAATTAGTATTATTAGTTATAAAATTAATTGTAATTATTGGTTAAATTACTTCTTAAATTCAAATTTGGAAAATTAGACAAAATCCCTTACTAAATTAGTTTACAATAATGTGTTGACACGGTTTCATTAAAATTTAATATAAAATTATACATATGCAAAAATAATAATATATAAACATAAAAATTTGTTTTATGCATTTAATAAGACAATTCAATCTGATTATTTCTTATTCTAACTTTAAAACATTTACGTGTAAATATTTCAATATTTACAACATCTAAAAATCGATACAAAATCTTACAAAAAATTATTTCTAAAATATGTGTTGCCATTATTAATTTGATATATATGTAGTGGAGGACTCGTAAAGAAATCTATATGTTTTATATAGTATTCCTCCTTTTGATTACCTACTTCGTAGGACTGAAAATGTTCATCAAATTGTTTTATTTCAATTAATTTGCATAATATAAAAATTTGTTTATTTTCGCAGATGAAATTAATAATTCTAAACAACTGCAAAATATTTCCGATTTTAGATGTTAGGTAATATGATTTTTTGTAAATATTTCCTTTATAAACCAGGTTATTACTAATTGAAACGGATTTGCAATTATTAATATCGTTTTCTTTAATTTTTGGATAGTAGTATTGAGCTGTCAAATCTAATTTTTCAATCGGTGCAAATTCATATAATGATTTCAATCCACTCTCATAATCTTGCAAGAATTTTGCAAACTGAATACCAGCTTTAACAGATAGTGAATATGTAGGATTCATTCTGGAGATGATAGAGTTAAAATATATTTTTGCAGCTTTATGCTTCGCTTCAAACCGCATACACCATAAATATTTAAGAGGACCACAATTTTTTATAGCAGTAATATAATGCACCAAAAAATGGTATTTTGGTTTAAGTGTAATATCGTATAAGGATTTATAAAGCATATGATGTTTGCTAATTACATCTTGCAAGTGATTCAATTCTGCAAGCGTGAATGATGGTTTTAAAAGAAGATCAACCATTTCAACTAGTAATACCAATAACTTCCAATGTGAATTATTTCTAGGAATTAGATCTCCTATTAGAAGAGGAAGAAAATGTATGAAATGAAGACTTTCGCTAGCAGTCATTTTAAGGTTGCAAGAATTTAGTTTATTAGCGTTAATTGGAGGTGATAAGTTACCAATTTCGGTATCCCCATATTGGAAAAGATCTTTCCTGTTATTTAGAATACTTATTGTAATTTAATTCTCAGAAATTAGACCATTTAAAATATTACATATATCATAAACGGCCACTCCCTCGAAAATGTCATGCATTATATCAAAGTATAAATTATCTGTAACATGAAATGACCTTATTTCATTAAAAATACAAAGTGATTTTATACCCGTTTCAGTAAAATTATTAGCTGACAAATCCTTAACATAGTTGTCTTTATTTCTAAAGTACAGAGGTTTGTAATGTTCCGTAAACAATATTAATAAAACACATCACTTTTTAATTTATAATTTAATACATAATATTTCAATTTATTATAATTTATTTTGTTATTAATTATTTATTATAATTTATATAAATTAATTTTGTTAATATAAATTAATTTATTTATTTAATTTATTTTAGTTTTATATAAATTATTTTATTATTAATTTATTAACCATTTTTTTATTGTTACCACCATTTTTGTTACACACCATATTATTGGTTGGCGGCCAACACCAAGAGCGACGTGTTGTCGCGTTGATATCCGAGACGAGACTGATTTGTTGTGTAATGTGTTGTTTATCTGTTTTGTAATTTTGTTTTTTATTGTGTCGCGCGGTTGGTACACCTGGAAAAACAAGTAGAATGGGCGCGTTGTTTTGACGTGTGTGATGGCGAACGCATGTATACCTGCGTGAACCGCCACAGGTTCTTCACAAGAATCTTCTTGCATATCTTTTTTGGACCGAGTACAAATTCTGCAATATCGCTTGGCATTAAAAGATTGTACGAAGCCTAATATGGTGTTTAATCCTAAATTATCCCCCCACTATTAGACCCATGACAAAATGAACTTTAATATATCCGCTTTGAGTTTTAATTTCTATCCCATTTTCTAATTGTATTAATTCTTTTACCAAATGATGAAATGCAATTTCATTACCACAAATTTTTAGCCCATTAGTGCTTATAAAGGCTGCGTTAAATATAAATTCGAGTTTTGATAAGAAGTATTGCGGCATAGTTGGAAAATTATAATAACATGCACATATAGAATGAGTGTGGCCTCCAAGAGGGTTGTTAATTTGGAAATCGTCAAAATATAGTATGTAAGGTATTACATATTTCGAATTGCATAGTTTCACTTTTAATTTGAACAATTTTCCAGATGCGAAATTTTCTAATAGATTTCCTGTCAAATGCTTTTTCGTATTTTTTAACGTTTCTTCTAAAATACCAGGCAGTTCAAATAAAGTTTTAAATTGAAATGTTAGCGGCATTATATAAATATTACATTTTTTTTCAGTTAATGTAGGATTACCACTCACAATCTTTTGAGATATGACGCTGTTAACTATACATCCTTTCGGATATTCATACAAATTATAGTGTTTTAAAGTTTTATTTTACTGGAGCTATTATTATTTTACTGGATTACACAAATCCAACATAATTTTTGAGGTTATATGTGTAATCCAGTAAAATAATTATTAACGCATAATAATCTTTCCCAATTTCACATTTTTAATGTCGTTTTCGATTGATAAAAAAAAAACTAAACACTATGAAAAAGCAAAACTCGCCATTTTTGAGTTTAGATTTTTGTGTTAATCGAAAACGACATTAGATGCCATACTACAAAACTAATTTTTCACTTTTTTACACAAAACTATTTTTCACTAATTAACTTTTTTACATGTAATGTAAATCGACTCAATCGAGCGAGCAACACAAACGAACTGATTTATTTCTTTTAACTTTTTTTTTAAATGCACAGCACTGCACAGCACAATACAATAGACAATACAAAGCCAAAATGAAAACGACGAATGACGAATAATAACCACCAATTACACGACATGTTACGAGTATAAAATCGTTATAGATCAAAAGGATAAAGTTGTAGATTCCTTAAAAAACAATATTGATTATGTAAGAGAAATACATTCCAGAACAATTCTATTATTTTAGGTTTTCGAAAATTGGATTATGATGTTAACAAACCATTTTTAGGCCCTTTACGAAAGTAATTATACTTATTTATTTAGACATACTTATTTAAATAAGTATGTTAGCGAGGTAACTTAAAATTAGTATAGTTCTGTACCTTTCTTACACAAATCAATCTAAAATGAAAACAAAATGATTTTTTTTGTAGATTCGGGGCTACTTCAAAAATTAACTTACTGCTCATCTTTATTATTATTTTAAAGGAATTATATCGCACTGATCGCTTCTAAATTATGTTTTGGTTAACTTAATTCGCTGGGTTAGTATAGCATCGACGAATATATTGTAGCGAATTGGGTATTAAATTGAGAACAAAGTTACACGTAAATAATTTTTGTTAATTTTCAATTTTTTTTTTTTTTTTTTGCTTTTTATTCATAGAAAATTAAAAAATGAAACATTATTATGTTACAATGTTTCTTTCTTTTGTAAGTTAATTTTTGAAGGAGCACCGTAGATTCATAAACTTTTTTTGTCAACATAATTATTTAAATTAGTAAATAAATAAGTATAACTTTCGGAAAGGACCTTAATCATAGATTCAACAATTTAAATACGTCACAGCTTGAAGAATAGGAATTGCTTAAACATAACATTAATTTTCAATTCACAATTTAAGGCTACAATACATTTCTACGAGTAACAGATTATACCGAAAAAATTAATACAATTTTTCAACAAAATTTTTACACTTACAATATAAAAATTTTTAAAAATAAGTTTGAACTTATTAGATCCTTGAAATGTAATCAAAAATTTCTTAACATTGCGATGTGTTCATTAAAGAAAATACATTTGTACATTTGTCAAAAACTGAATTTCTAGTCACAGTTACAAAAGTTCACCGCCTTCATCCCTATTAACAACCCTTATTCGTCAAACAAACTAAATTTTATGAAATTTTGACTTCTTTCTCGTTTGGTCACTTCGCCGAACCATTTTGTATGTGCATAAAAAATTGAGGGCCACCTATACGTGCAGCTGATAAACACGGCAAAACTTTTTTTGAAAACATATCTGACGAATTTCGTATTAAAACGCTTTTTTGTAAACAAGTAAAATTCAATAACAATCAACATATCTCTGATGGTTTTTAAATAAAGAAAACCATTGCCCCATGTCCGAGTTCATAAGCACGATTTATTGGTTTTATATAAAAATTGACTCAATATAATTTTCGGTAATTTTCGGTCATCACTGTATTCCTTTAATAATCTTAAATTGCTTATAACCGATAAAATGATTGTTTATAGTAACATATATGTTCAGTCAACGACGATTCGTTTAGTTTTTTGATGTGAAAACATCTTCAGCGGCAGGAGTAAGTAAAAAATTATATAGAAATCTTGTTAATATCAGATGATCCCAAAATCAACATCCAATATAGGAGCTTTAACTTCATCCACCAAAGGCCAAATTGAGAGTTTGAACAAATCAGGAGTTTATGAAGTAACGTGGTTGGGGCGCTAATTACATTGGAAGAGATTATTGAGTAAATTTTTATAAAAAACCAATAAAGCGTGCTTATGAATTGGGACTTATGGCACAAATCGTCTTCTTTATTTAAATTATGTAAAACCATCAGAGGCAGCTGATTGTTATTGAAGTTTATTTGTTTACAAAAAAGCGTTTTAATACGAAATAGACTGACATAATGATTAATTTATTAAAATAAAATAAAAATCAGTGTGGGCGGGAGGGTATATGAATTGATATCGATGGGTGGTTGGAATAATATAGAGCATTTGTGATTAGTTCTAAGTTGCAGAGATCATGCTTACACATCAGGTTGATATGTTGAAAGATCCAAAGGCAATCTGTATGTCATATACGAGAGGGAAAGTGAAAATTCATTTTTAATCGATTGGTATATCAATATCAACTTTGTATAATTTATCGGATTTTTTGATATAACCTTGTGTGACATCCATCGTTAAAATATTTTTTGTTTTTATTTTGTTGGTGGTATCAATGGGTGGTATTATACATATATCATAGTCAAACAAAGAAATGGTAAACGGAACAGGGACCGATCCTCTTTTTTACGCAATATTCCGAATTGATTTTACAAAACTTCTTATTGATAATTAAGTTATATCTAAAAAAAAAAAAAATATCAGTTATGTAGTGTAATTTATGGCTCATTTCTCCGACTAGATTAATGAGTATATAAGATTAACAATTTTCTCAATTTCTTTTTACGTTTATACGGTTTTCCAACCCAAAAAACCCTTTAAATTCATTGTACTGAACGTTGAATTATATAGGAAATAAGTTAATTTATAAAAACTGTAAAATCATAAGTAAACAATTTTGATTTATACATGAAACTATTTAAAATATGTAGAATTTTGGGTTTGATAATTAAGTTTGTTAAATCATAATCGTTGCACGATAAATTCGTTAACAAATATTAATGATTTTTTTAATATTTTACATTAATAGATTAACTATTTTCGTTTACGATTTTACAACCCAATTTTTCTCTCAGTGTAGTTAAACCACCTCAGAGATATGGTTGGTAATTAAAATTAAATTGAAAAAAAAAAAAAAAAAAAAAAACAAGAGCATGTAATAATAATAGTTTAGCATTCCATCAACAATGCTTTATGGGCAAATCTAATATTATATACTCATGTGTGTTGTGGGTATCAAGATTGAGTTGTTATGAATATATCCAAGATGGACGCACACGCACTACATTACATGTAGAATAGAATAAATAGAGATAAATAAACTAAAATTAATAAATAAATTAAAAAGTATTTTAATCACTTAACAATAATAATTAACAAATTATTACAGAGATCTATCTGTGCTGGATATGCCCAATGAATGATTCACTTTTTAGCCGTTTAGATATTTTCCTTTCGTTATTATCAGGAGTATATTGTAGGTTTTTCTAATCTGGCCAGTTTTCTTTATATTAAAGAAGCCAAGGGCATCCCTTTTACCGAGATTCGAAATAGCCTAAAACGGAAGGCAGTAGAACTTCCAAGGACGAGGATTGGATAAAAGTCTTTAAAATACGTTGGCGGATACTGGAGTGATTCTAAAAGTGTCGTCATTAACCTTACCAAAACAGCAGCACAAAGTTCTAAGCCTGGGATAGATGCGGGATTGGTAGGTGTCATGTTTTTTTTTTCACTGTGGCAATGTTAGTTGTAAGTCCTATTTTTACTTTAAAAAATCGAACGCTTTGGTCAGCAGCCAACATGGTTATAGATATTCTTTCAAAATTTTGAAAATAGCAGTTGATAAGGTATCATACCACTGTAATTTCGGTCGATGGAGATAACCAACTAATTGGATCAACAATTTTCGAAACTTCTAGTTGTTGATGGATTTGGATCAATTAAAACCTTGATATAAAAGTTATTCTTACGCAGGTTAGTTTTCTTTGCTGTGTCAGCTTGTATCTCGATAATTTGGCCTTTTGGCTTATGTGCTTCTTGCTCTGTGTTTGATCTGGACATTAAATCTTCGACATATAATAAATTCTCTCAAATAACTTTGAAGCTGCCGGGAGCAGAAGCGTTCCTTATCTTACGGTTACTAAGTTAGTGCTACTCAGCGTCGTATTGATTGATACAGATTTGGCAGTACATTGAAATGCTTCCTAAATCACAATAAAAATTGAAAACAAGGAATTTTCAACACTTGGTCCTACCTTTTGAACAGGTCACAGTGCTCCGAAAGGTGGTTTAGGTTTCCATATGATAACGAAAAAAATGAAATGGCAGAACTATGCAGTAGCTGGCCAGGAAATAGGAAAATTTAGCTCCGCAATCGTAACGGTTCAGGTGCTCGAATTATTCATTATTTTTGGTCTGTATTTTTATAACTAATATTTCGCTGCTTAGCAGAATCGAGTGTACATACGTATGTATATAGCTGTGAATCTGTGTCTTTACAGGTGTGCGACCATGACTTATATTTTAGAGCATGTAAATGCCGAATGATGAACTAATCGAAAAGAGAGAGATATAGAAAAAGAAAGAATATAAAACGAGTGCAATAAATGCTTTATTTGTTTAGTATGTGCCTAGTTGTGAAGCCGGTTAGATCGCCGATTTACCGCTCGCCGGTGGACGAAATACCCCTCATTCGTACTGTGTGAATTACATTTTCAAAAATGCCAAACCCTTGTGACCATAAATGCGATCATATCATGTGTGTGTGCTCCTTGTGGCCGTAAAATAAACGTCGGTTCGAAAAAATGAAAAGATTTCCGCATCAGTGAAGATCAGGAATTACATATTAGAAGATTTAGAAACTCGAATTTCACCTTATCCAACCCTCAATTCCCTTCAAGTATCTGTGTAACTTGTCGTCAAATTCTTCAAGATCATAAACGGCAAAATGATAACAGAAGGATTCTATCAAAGCAAACCAGGTCACGTATCTCGAGCGACTCCCCACCCTTGTATTTCTGATATCCGTTCGAAAACAAGAGCAGTGGAATATTTGGAAATATTAGCCAAGCGGCTCCCTGAGAAACATCGAGGTCAGCTGTTTTCTTCTCTGCTCGACGCAAATGCAGTTCTTCAGCGGGTAATTCCAAAAGGCCTGTGGTTCTGAGAGTACAAGAGGTAGCAGAAATAGAGTGTTTCTGAAAGAGGTGGGAGAGCAAAAGGTTTTTCCAGCTGAAGCCCGACATAGTCATCAAGTCGAGTCTGGAGCGTTCGGACGGGAAATGCTAAAATTGAGCCGTCTTGTTAGAAAAAATTGTGGCAAAAATGCAGTACCAGCGTTCTTTCAGAAAGAAGTGTCAGAAAGAGCTAATTTATTGGAAGATCTATACAGGCACTATATCTTTGATTTTGATATTGAAAAATGTTCTGTCAAGGAAAAAAGGCCTGTTGTCTGCTAACTACTCAGTCAAAGTTATGGCTGATGGCGAACAAGGGTTTTTTAAAATTTGTATGTCAATTATTCCGGAAAATTACGTTTCTGAAAATCTACCTGAAGAAGGTACATCAAGGAAGAAGAGCAAAATTATCAAGTGTACGAGTGTACACAAGTTGATTATGTTAGGTATTTTACCGCGCATCAAAGAAACCTACGAAATCAATAATATTTCCATGAAATTCGTGTCTGACTTCAAGCTGTTACTTCTCGTTAATGGGCAACAAACAGCCACATCAAGTTTTCCGTGTCCTTATTGCATTATAAAATTGCAAGATTTACCAGATCGTAAAGAAATAGAGAATGTCGCAGATGATACCTCGATAGCGAATGATGACTACGACACAGACATGACAGTTGATCCCTTGGCCGCCAAAAGTTATGGCGATTTGCGTCACGATTATTAACAATTCATATCACTAGGAGGAAAGAAAAAGAATTCCGTTCAAAGTAGAAGTACCATCACCCCACCTTTATTCGATGAATCTGATGACGTCAAAGTGATTAAAAAATGTGTAGTGCCAGAGCTTCATCTGCTGCAAGGGTTCGTAAACCATATGTTCTGGAAATGGCTTGTGCCGCATTTGGGCGGATAAAAAGCCCTTCCATGGCCCCAAAACCTGGGTCTGGTCTCGAAAAATTACAATGGAGAGGCGTTTGAGGGGAACGCTTGCCGAAAATTACTCAAGGGGTCAGCAAAATTATTGAATCCTGAATTTTGTAGGAAAGAATTCTCCATGAGTTTCCTTCACATAATTTTCGCATCAGCACAAGAAATTTCGTTTGCAACACAAAATTTAAGGCAAACTCTTTGTTCAATAATTTCGTTTATCGTATAAAAATCGCCATACAGGAATGAGGTCGACTGACATAACCAACTGCTGTAAACAAACTGGTTGGCATCATAATGGAAGACAGTTCTATCAATCTAGGAAAAAAAAATGTTTACAAAATCCTTTCAACGCGGGCATTTTAAATAAACAATTCTCGGAACTTTTTTGACAGAATTTATTGGATTCCTTGATATTAGGGGTTTTTCAATTTGTGTTTCAAAGAGAAAAAACGTCGTAATTTCCTAATTCACCTCTGATAGTTTTGAAAGAAAGTCTAATGATGAATCTTCCGTCAGATGAACGTAATCGAGTTTGCTCAAAATGCGTTTCACATAATTGTTTTTCGACGGCTAGGTGTTTTTTAATTGGGATTTCATCGGTTTCCGAGATTCGTATCCCGGGATTAGTTGTCTTCAGTGATATTGCTAGTAATTGGTGTTCTACCACTCCCAGTCTTCTTTCCATCTGTTATATTGTCAAATAAATGATCTGGACCGATTAAAAGGTCGATATTGCTGGATATTGCTTGGTTGTAATTTGGGTCAGCAAGATGCAGCAATTTTAGGTGATGACGGTAGCATACATTGGTAACATTGCTATTTGCAGCAAAATAAGAGCCTGAACAGTTGATCGGTAATTTGATTGAAAACGGGAATAATATCCAGGATGGTTGACCAGTTAACTCCGGTGAGTTTTACGCTTACTCGTCGTAAAGTTAGCGAGAGTCGTTTAAAACATGCTTCGGTCACCAATGAAGCTTGGAACCCAGAGTACAATAATGTTCGACAAGTTACAGTACTAGTATTGACAGTATTAGTTGTTTGGTTATTATTGGTGACACGGTGTGGTTGGTAATGGTGTACAGGTATTTGCTGATATGTTGAGAGTTCTTTTTGTTATGAATGAAGAATTATGTTGTATGTTGAATGAAGAGATGGGAGTGTTTGAAATTTATTGAGCTGTTCGACCAAGCTCAAAACTGTAACGCCGTATGTTAATGACTTGCCTGCTACAAAGTAACTCCAATTTTATTTGCACCGATTCAATTAATTTAAATTTTGTTTTGCACTTATTTGCTCGCTTAAGCTACAGCAGTAAAATTAACACCATTTTGTTCTGATTTCTAATTTTTATTAATTTTCGACATTTTTTATTTTTATCTTCACTACACGAATACTCAAACCAGACAGGCTTTCAAAATAAAAACTATTCTTCAGCAAATATACATCAGTGTTTAATAAAGAAATATTTGTGGAGGACGTTGAAGTGGTAGGATGTGCTTTAGATATGTATTTGGTACATGTAAAAGACTGTTATGACGTTCTTTAAAAATATACATAACATGTGATTTTAGAACGACACGATTGTACTGTAAGGTTATTGCTCCGACAATTTTTTCGTCTTTGAATTTAGGACACTGTGTAACAAATGCTCTGGCTTACACATGGAGCAAGTTACAGCATAAGTTTTTTTTTAAAATGCGTTTCAGAGATCAGCATGATATCGATTTTACGCTGATTAAGGAAATTCTTGACTTCTAATTTATGTTACTCTAGCCCTTCGTGCACCATAGGGCGCTTATTAATTTTGTTTTGCTTTATATTAAGAGGTTAAATTATCCTCAGTAGCAGCCATTTAGTAAAATTCCCATATTTACTACCTATAACAATTTCAAATACTTGTGCCTTTGTCCTCCATTATTGTGCCCTGCTTGCTCAACGGTATACATAGGAACTAGAATCCTGATTGAGACAAAATCAAGGTGCTATCCAGTTGACTAATGCGCTTGGTACAACAAGTCGAACAGAAACTTAATAAACAAACGGTTGTTGGGTTCTCAGTATTACAAAACTCAAATGAGGATAATCTGTTGTCAATAATTTTGTTATCGTAAATTATTTATTGAGCTTCAGTATGTTTTGCAAAATCATAATAACTTTAACGATATAAATCCAATTTATAATATATCACAACATTATTTATTTACTTCCTGGCTACACTTAAATTAGCGACGACAAAGTTCATCGCATCCTTTCATCGTCCCACCTGCAAATCGCGAGGTAAATAAAACCCCCCCTCAAAAAAAAAACTTGTTAAAGTGTAGAAAACGAATGAAAACAACAACGCCATAAATAAAACGGAAAAATGAACGATTTTTTTTTTTTCAATTTTCCAGTTTTTCATTTCAATTTTTTTTTGTAGCCTTGTTACTTTTTATCTATTCCTTGAAGTTATTATTTAATTTGTATTTTTTCTCGTTTTCCACAATTTTTTTTTGTGCCGCTCAGATCTAAAGGCTAAATTAAACCACAAACAGAACGAATATTATATATATACGAAACGACATAATGTGGAGGGGCGGAGAAGGAGGGGTGAAACATGAAAAACTTCAATCGAACATACAACTTCAAATGGAAAACGGTATTGTACGTACGACGAACAAATACCAAAGACAAATAACAAATTTCCTTTTTTGGTTAACACAAGATTTTTTTGTTTCTTCTTTACTCGATTTTCCTTCTTGCGTACGTATGGTTGCTTTTTGGCAAAGTATACGAAAATGTTAAATTATTTATCATTTTTTTTTTGAGGGGAACGATATGGCAAACATTTTTCGAGACACCTTACGGGTATCTATAAAATATGCGTTTATTCTTTATATCGTACTCATATATGGTATGTCGTGTATGTAACATGTGTTCTTTTATTTTATCGCCCGCACCTTTGTTTCCCACACATTTCGAGGGCGGAACCCGATATCCGTTAAGAGCTTTATATACAGATATTTATACCCGTACATAGTTTTTTCATCTAACAATTTTGCTTTTGCCGAATTATATATTATGTCGAGAATATAAAATGGAAATTTTCCAAACCGTCAGTTGAAAAATTAAATGTATGATTTTTGGGTTTAATGGGAAACATTTTTATTTATTTGATGGATTTTATTATGAATTTTTTAAAATGAAAATATTGAAAATAAATTTTAAGTGGTTTATTTTGTTTGATGAAATATTGATGGGTTTCTGTTTTTATAAAGTCTACATAAAAATATGAATCGCTTTGGGTTTCATTTTAGTATGTTGTATAGTGTTACACTTTACTATCCAATCCTATAGTACAGTACAATGTATCAAGGCGACTTTTCGGTTTTCTAGTTTGATGCGAAGATAAATCTTTCAAATCTAGAGGGAATTAAATTAACATTTTAGTCTAAGACTGGCTCCAGAAAAAAAAAAAATGATCGAGTATAGTCGAAATTTGTGCTTGAAAAGTTTCTGATGGTATTGACAAAGCTAGAGCCCATCTGTCGGAAAGATCTGTTTTTCGTGCTAACCTTCTACTGTAAAAAAAATATCGAGTATTGTTCTGAGAATTTGGGCAGTGGTAGATTTTAATAAGGTATAGTTCTGACATTTTGTTTATTGGAAGTTTATACCAATAAAATAAAATCTGTAATGTTACAGAAGCTAGAGGCGAAGCTAATTGACAAAATAAATTGTTTATCATTGCGCGAGATAATGTCGATTTCACTGCTATGCGCGACATTTATTTTATTTATTCAGTATAAATAACTCGATGTCGGTATTACGGTAAAATGACGAAAAATTGGGTTGGCCCAATACCATTTTTCTCGACGGTTTGAAAGCCCCTAAGTCTGAAAAGGCAAAACGAAATTTAAGGGACTGAAACCTCAAGAGGTGATCAGATCTTCGGTTTTGATTAGTTAAACTCCCAAATCAACCCCGAAATTAACCTCTTAAGTCAATCTTTAGCTCAACCTGAAGGTCGAATTGAGAAATCAACCTCTACCTCAATCACAATACAATTCTAAAAGCAATCACCAAATTAACAGCCAACCCATCCATCAACTCAATCACCAAAAAATCCTTAATCAACATTCAAATCAACCCTTAACCCCACTCCAAATCAACCCTTAAATAATTCCCCAACCGAACAACTCACACCCCAATGCTAGCTAACTAAACCCTAATTCTATTTCTACTCAACTTAGCTCGACCCAAATCTCAACCTTCTGTTCAACTCCACACTTATTTTCCAACCCAATCCCATAATTAACTCGATTCGAAAGGTACATGCGCCTATAAACTCAACTCAATCTTACCTCCCACTTAACCCTAAATCGACCTCAAATTAATCCCTAACCGAACTTCTCACCGTCATACCGGCTTACGTACCGTCGTACCATCGTAACTTAAAACAATCATTCCATCATACCATTCTTCCATGATACCATTATACCATCATGACACTATACCATTAAACTATAGCGGCTCACTCATCAAGTACATACATTTGTTTACCGCCACAGAATCACATATATCAGCGCTCACTCGTATCATACATTCATATTACAACTTCAATTCATTTTAACTTTTACAGTGTATTGCAAATAAACCAATAAGCAAGAAAAACCAAATAATTCATTTACTTTTGTTCATCGTTTCAAAACTTCGTTTCGGACAATCGTATTTCGTGCTCGCTACAAGAAACATCCAATTTTTGGATGACGCGTAAAAACAAAGGTGAAAAATATTTAAACCAAATGTTAGTAAAATCTTAGTGAAAATACAGTGAGATTTGTGTCATAAACGGTGTTCAAATCAATTGCCTTATTTATTAACAAGTAGAAATAAATATTGTAAATTAAACATTAAATAAGTGGCGTTTCAATTAATTTACCCAAACGCAATAAAACCGTCATACAATCGTACCATTGTACCATTGTGACATCGAACCATCACAACATGATGTATACCTTAATATAAATCCACCACACCTTCATACCATCGTTCCATCATATCATCATAAAATCGTAACATCGCACCATCATACAATCGTACCAACATACCATCATACCACTATACCATCGTAACATCAAACCATCCCTATAATCATACCATGATAACATCGTACCATCGTACTATCATACCATCATATAATCACACCATCATAATGTCAGGCTATGATATGTACTGTTGTACCATCATACCCTCATACGATCACACCGTCATTCTGGAATAAATACCGTCATACCATCGTACGTTGCATCAGATATACAATCATACCATCACACCATCATACAATAATATCAACCCACCATTCCCCTATATCATCATCACACAATCATACTATCATATATGGTATACCATCTTACCACGACACGTCATACCGTCATACCATTATACCATCGTACCAACATACGATTATACCATCATACCATCATACCATCATACAATTATACCATCACACAGGTTTTACATTTCAAATCGTTCCTTTTACACTTCAAGATTGCTAAATATCCCTTATGTGCTTTGTGCCCTCTTTCGCTTGTTGTACGAATCAGAAGTGGTCCCGCATAATCGACACCGGTTCTCAAAAATGGTCTTCCGGGCGTGATGCGTACTGCTGGTAAATTTCCCATGAGTGGTGTTCTTGATTTAGAATTGAACCGATGACACCTTATAGACTTTGATATAAAATGTCTTGTTAGATTTCGACCATGTATCATCCAGTATCTGGTGCGGAGATGTGCCAAAGTTAATTGTGTTCCTTCATGCATCGTTTGTTCATGTGCTTCTTGAATCAGCAGCTTGGCGATTAGATGGTCTTTTGGGATAATAACTGGATGTTTCTCATCGTAGGTCCATGTTGTTGTATTTTGAACTCGTCCACCGACTCATAAAACATCGTCATGTAGGAATGGAGATAAAGATTATCTTATTTGTGTTTGCTATTCCTTTATTTAGAAGATCTCGAATTTCGTTTTTGAAATGTTGTCTCTGAGCTATTTTGATCAGACTTTGGGTGGCATGTTTTATTTCTTCTGCCGTAGGAGCTTCATGGCTGGTTACAATCTTTCGGCATTTATTGATAAATCTCGCCACATACACCATAACCCTTCTTATGGTATTAAAATTTGAGTACTTCAAAAGTAATTGATCAAAAAGGTCGTGTGTTGTTACTGACCTGGCTCCCAATATGGGTTGTTTTAATTCCAATTGATCTGGTGTGTCATCCACTATTCTCAGACGGCATTTTTCGTTTGGTCATTTCCCAATTTTATTGTTGAGGTTCGCCTTAAACTCAAATGTATCAGTACCTGGATTCCAAATCAATCCTAATGTCTTTACTGCTTCATCGTCAAATGTAATGGGTTCGAATGCTCTCGAGTCTGGATCGACACCTTCTATGAGTTGAGGATGATTAGAAGTCAATTTTTTCAGATTAAACTCCCCGGTTCGTAGCAAGCTGGTCAGTTGGTTTTGTGCCTCCTGAGCATCCTCCAGGTTGTTACTTCCAGATAATAAGTCATCTACGTAAAAATCGCTCCTAATTATTTTTTGCTGCAATTGGGAAGTTTTTTTCCTCATCGGCCGCCAGCTGTTGCAGTGTCTTGATAGCCAGATCTGGGGCAGATGCCACCCCAAACGTTACTGTTGTTAGCTGATATGAATTTATCCTTTGGTTGGGAGATGTTCTCCATAATATTTTTTGGTACTGTTGATCATCGGGATGTACTTTTATTTGTCGGTACATTTCTTCTATGTCCGCTGTATATGCTATCTTGTATTTTCTCCATCGTAATAGAATTGACATCAGATTCTCTTGTAATTTGGGGCCCACGAGTTGTATTTAATTTATCCTGAGATTGTTGCTCGTTTTTGCCGATGCGTCGAATACTACTCTATGTTTGGTTGTAATACTAGTAGTTTTGATCACTGCATGGTGAGGAATGTAATATACGTTGTTGTTATGTTCCTTACTCTCAATCAAATGCCCCTAGCAGTATCCTTGTATGCACGCCCGATAATTTTTAGAAAATTCACTGGCCAGTGAAAATCGCCGTTCTAGTTGAATAAATCTAGCCAAGGCTCTCTGCTTGGATGAACCAAACCATGGTATGCTTTGTTTAAAAGGAAGTCGTACTATGTAACGACCAACTGTGCCTCGTCGGTAATTCTGCTGGTAATGTTCTTCACACAGCTTTTCTTCTTCTGTATAAAATTTCTTGTGTTGTATTTCTTCTATTTCCCAAAATTTCTGTAATTGGTTGTCGATGTCTGTCAAAGTGATCAATGACTCGATCTTGGATGGCTTGTTGGTTGAGGTATTTTCGAATATAATCCAACCTAGCTCTTTCTGTTGTGCGATTGGTTCTCCTTGATTTCCTTTTACAACCTGGTCCATCAAAATACTTGATGTCGATTTTGTTCGGTTGATTATAGTTCGGATCGGCCCATATTAGGTTATTTAAATGATTCCACTTTTTACTGTCGAAATGTTGTTCACGGAAGGACCGTGTTATTTTCGGCAATATCAATGCTTCCATTTTCATGGAGAAACTTGTCGAAAACCGGGCTGCTACGCGAAAGCTAACTATTCTTGTGGCGGTTGTTTTTTCTCTCTCGTTTCTCCACGTGAGTTTTCTTGGTAGGTTGCTTTATTTGCTTAGATGCCTCCTCGGTGATAAATGAAATTTGTGACCCGGGATCTATTAGCATTCGTAGCAGCTTTGAATGTTGTCTGCCAGCCTGCACTTGGATCATTGCCGTGGCTAACAATAAACCTCTGATACCATCGAAACGTTTTGAAATTTAAAATAATATTGCAAATCATAGAAAATATTTATTGGGTGCACGAAGCCCACGGTACCGCAAATCATGGTAGCGCTTATATTCATGTAGCTCTAGCATTGTTTAAGTAATGAGCGATTACGTAAAATGCCAGAACTATATTCCATCATTCTTCGATAATAAAAGCAAAAAACCTCGGGCCCGACAGCGAAAGCGAAATTTCCCGCGCATTGATAAACAATTTCTGCAACCTTTACAGATTGTACTGTAAATAAAATGCCAAACCTATACCTAATGATTCTTATTTCGGTTCATGATTTACTACTTTTTCGCTTCTGAAAGAGCTTGGGCCACCAACAAGCCTTCTGACAATACTTTTTGTTTATTTATCCATTTAAAATGCGCCTCAAGGGAGTCTTCTGACTTAGGACCTCTAGCTTTTTCAATGTCAATAGAATTTTTTTTTTTGTAGCCAGCTCTCCGTCTATTTCGGGGTATCCGGGTTATTCGAGGACATGCCGAATAAAAGATAAATTGGTGAATCTTTAAAAGATTCGCACTCGGTTAGTCTGTAGTCGTTCTCTCATGACGATTTTGAAGCTTCACACGGCCCTACGATCCAGCGCCGGACCAACTAGGGAACTCCCAGAATATAAGTAGTAGCGAGACTGTGGCGATACATGAAGTGGGGTAATTCTAACCCGAATGCCTGACTTGAACTTACAGTTCTGGTCTTAATGTAGTACAAGCGGTACAATATCTCAAGGTTGTAAATTTTCATGATTATTTAACTTTATTTTACTAACGTAAAATAAAGTAAGAGATCAAAAATTAAATTTTGGAAATGCGTGTATGCGTGTATGAACTCAACTCAATCTAACCTGCCACTTAACCCTAAACTCGACCGAAAATTAATTCCTAACCGAACTTATCTCTCAAATCGAACTCAATTTCAACTCAAACCATACTCACCTTCATACTACAATAGGAATGAATAATGATGCCGGCATACGTACCGTCGTACCATGGTAACCTTAAACAATCATTCCATCATGACAATACACCATTAAACCATTGTTTAATCATACCATCGTACCACAGTACGGTCGAACCATCAGATCATGATGTATATCTTACAATCAATCCCATCAATCCCATCGTACCATCGTACCATCATATCACCATATAATCATACAAACTTACCATCACACCATCATACAATAATTCTAATCAAAAATATCAGCATAACATAACACAATCATACTATCATACCATTATACTATCGAACTATCATACTACCTTAGCATCTTACCATTAAATCGGCATACCTTCATAACATCATACCATCATTATCATACCACCACCATAATTCCACCATACCTTTAAACCATCGTACCGACGTACCACTATACCCTCATACCATCATACCTTCATGTCCTCTTATCGTCGTATCGTCATACCGTCATACCATTATGCCATCATACCATCATACCATCATACCATCATACCATCATACGATCATACCATCATACCATCATACCAACAAACCATTATCATCACACAGGTTTTACACTTCAAATTGAACCTTTTACATTTCAAATTGAACCCTTAGCAAGTTATATGAATGGCCAATTAGGATGGATGTTGGCTATTTTTTAACGGATTTAAGTGAAATTTGATATCGGATTCAAATATAATATTCATCGGTAATAATATTCAAGGTTCATTAGAAATTTTTCTTTCCAATCCTTTGCTTTGGGTTACGTTTTCAAAGTATTGGCTGTTAGAGCGGTTGGTTATGTCTAGAAAAATATAGTGTGTAGCGGATACGCGCCGCTATATTGAAACTACTAACGGTAGTGCAGGAGTTTCAAAATTAGAAGGTTATTTTAAATCCTCATTCCCAATCTCGAATATAATTTTAATCAGTTAAGGAATATCAAAATTTCATTTTACTTAGCCATATTCAAGAATTTCATCTAAAAATAATTTCAGAATCCCAATACTAGTCTACCTATCAAATTTCATCATAATCGGTTGAGAAATAGGTAAGTTTCATCATACTTGACCACCCTTCCAAGACTTCATCCAAAAACCAGTTTAGAATCCATTTCCATTGATGATGTCAAATTTCACTAAAATCCGTTAGAAAATATATAAGTTACATCCCAATTGACCATTTATATAATTTTCTAAAGGTTCAATTTGATGTTTGAGATATTAACAGTGACCTTTCTTAAGTCTTAAACAATATTTGTGTACAGTTTGGTTCAAATCGGTCAAGGCGTGTGGATTTGTTTAAATATCATACACATATGCTGGCCAACTGTCCACTATATCTTAATCAAACCCCAACTTAACTTCAACTCAACTCAAACTGAGTCCGCCATTAACCCCTAACTTAACCTTCAACTCAACCCCAAACTCAATGCCAAACTCAATATTCAAACCAGCATATATTAAAAATTGGAAAATATTTCTATAACCAGATGTTTTGGTTCAATTCGTATGGCAGGTACCCGACTCTCTTGACGTACAGGTTCCAAAAGCTTTTTAAATCTCGGCCTTGACCTTAGAAATAGATTGCAGAAAAAAAAATTTTAATTGGACAAGCTGTTCTCGAGATACCATGGTAAGTACATACATCCAGCCATCTAGAGGTCCAGACAAACGGAAGAACATTTTTTCTTGCTTTTATAAACTCAGGGAATTTCAAAACGTCAAAAAAGTGGTTGTGGACCAACAAAATTTTTGATCATTTTTGACAGGATTTCAATACATTGGTCTTTTTAGGCCGAATTAACAGGAAGAACTAGAACGATAAGTAAACCGACCCATTGGGCGGACGGGGGGGCGACTCTGGACGCGAATGTACTCCTGAAGGACCCACCCAGCCAACCCAGTTTCGGGATTGAAACTCATTAAGTGTATCAACTACCCTTCGAGAGCCCAGCTTTTCGGGAGATAGGGCTCTTATTCAGGTGAGACCCCAGTAGATTATTAGAAGGGGCCGTCACCTGATGCAATCCCTCGCGCGTGACTACATTTTCTAACGTCCAGCCTTCACTGCCACCTGCTACTGGATGATATGAACTGTATGCCGAGTCACCTCAACAGCGTCGCCGATATACCGCCCTGAAACATAAGGCCCGGAGCGAGGAAACAACTACTAGTTGTATCCTTATCGATGTTTAAGCGACCTTCAGGTTAACTGGAATTAAATTATACTAACATATATAGACCCTGGCCCTTGGCACTAATTAATTCGTAACACTGAACAACACACTAATTCGGAAGTTTTTCCGACCTTTACCTCTAATCGGTTTTATTCGACTCTCGATTCATTGTTAATTCCTTCTTTGACTTCTGTCTTTTTTCAGGCGACTCGTTTATATCTATTTCGTCCTTTTTATACATCCTAGGATTAGTTTAATGAACAACAGTAAGGTACACAGTTAGTCGACCGCTTATACAATTATCACCCGCCAAACCGGAACGACACTCCTAAGGGTCGTTACAAATTTTTTTGTTTTTTATTTATATAAATAAAGATTAACCTTAGTTTTGAAGGCATAAAAACGTTTAAAGCCTTTGAAAATTACTTCATTTTCGATATCTCCCATCTACGCTGACAAAACGTTGATTTTAGGCAAGCCGCCAAGCATCGAAAGCCTCTTTAGAGAATAGCCAATATCTTAGCCCGTAACTGCTTGCCGAATATTTTTAACAATTTCCTTTGACGACCCTGAGCCCTAAAACCAGTGTATGATATGGTTACCTCTGAGTGCGGTGCCCGAAAACTACGAATCATTCAAAACCAAAAAAATCATATAAAATTGTGCATAACCAGACATGCTTGGACTAAGCGTTCTGCCAGTGCTAAGTGACTTTTAGGAGTTCTCGATTTTATTATGTAAAATTTTGTCATTTTAAATGTTTGATTTTCCATTCCTTGTAACATTGTTTAGTTTATCTCCATCTTTCATATTTTTGATTGTTATTTTTTAAATGTAAAGTTTACTTGTCTCAAGTGTGCTGGTTAAAATACTGAATGATCTTAACGTTTGGTCTACAACTGTGAAAGCAACACAGACCGAACATATGAAATACTGGGTCCAAGAGTTTTTGAAATTACGAATTTTTTATTGTTCGACCGCTTTTCGATAGAATATTACATTCACTAACCAATTCTGAAAAATAACAGATATTCGTTTCTACTTTTTTGCTTAGCATTCGTTTATGTGTGGATGGGTTGTTGATTTTATAAAGCCCAAAATTAAATGTAGCCAATTGAAGAATCCGAAAAATTAGGAATTTGAGACTTAAAGGCCAACAATTGCACTTGCAACTATATGGATTCCCTGTTGATAAAAATAAAACAAACTTGATTTAAGTACCCCAGGGCAGGCATTCTTGAATTCCATAAAAAAATTCGGGGTGGGCTGTATCGCTTACACGGCCGTAGGTGTTTTGCGTGATTAAGCGGTGACAGAAGTAGTACGCTATTTGTTAATTTTTTGTTGAATTTAATTTGGTTTAAGAAACCAGTTTTAGTTTTCACTATTTGTATTCAAACAAATTTTGAACTTTGTGTATTTAGGCCTTCGGCATCTCAAAATCAAAATGAAATTGGATTTTGCTTCCCGCTCATCCCTATACAAATTGGCCAATTGACGATAATGTTAAATATGTTCAAATTTATGCTTAGGAACAAATAATTCTCTTGGTAAACATTTGTTTCTGCTATTTTTCGGCATAATTAAAAATCAAAATTTTTTTATTCTTATTAATAATAATAAAAAATAAAATAATTAAACAAATCGAAAAAAATAAAAAGTTTGATTCTGTTAATAAAATCGGTTTGTTTATTATTATGAATAATACAGCTAGAAGGAATTTTCTTTTTTTTTTCACTTTTTGTTAAAAAATCAAATTTTGGAGTTTTTCCCCTCCCCGACACTGTTTGTATTGTTTGTTGTTGTTGGTGCTGGTGGTTATTGGCAGAAAATAGGCGAAGAACTTAATTACTTTTTTTGAGTGTTGTTGTAAAATTCGACTGTTTAAGTATTGTTAAATAGCAGTATGGTGAGGATTTGGCACGCGCGCGGAACGGGGATTTGTTTTGATTTTTTGAATTTTATGTGTGAGGGTGGTTTAAGCTTAAATTTAAATTATACCTTCAGGCATTTTTGTTTATGGAATTTTTCTTTTTTGCATACAGTCGGTGGTACATACGTATAATAGCTACATACATAATATATGTACCACTATTTATTTTTATTATGTGTGGTTACCATGTACATACATCACATTTAATGCTGAATCGATATATTCAATAATTTAAAAAATAAAAAAAATTTAAAATGTTTATCGCTGCTATTAATTGGAAATTGCGGTAATTAATGAACATTGTGCAAAATACATTTTTAATGTAAATTAAAGTGTTATATTAAATAATAATAAAATATAATGTCGAACACGATAACAAGTATACCGTTAATGTTTCATATGGAATGGAAATAATTTGTACACTGTTTTATTATTGAGTTGGCATTATAACGAAATGAGTGATCCGATCCGATTTGAGTTTGCAACATAAATTTATACTGGAAAGTTGTGGTCAGGCATGGTAATTCCACGTGTAGTTCATCGATGAAGTGTTAGATGGCGATACTAATATCGTCAAATTCGCCCAAATATATGTACGAATAAATACGCCTAAATATCATCTGCAATTTACTATCCGTAGATGGAATAGTTGTACAGATGCATACATACATGGATATATTACTTCGGTCTAAAAAGACCAAAGTATTGAAATCCTGTCAAAACTAATCAACAATTTTGTTGGTCCGTTTTCTCGACATTTTGAAAGTCCCTGAGTCTAAAAAAGCAAAAAAAAAAATGTTCGTCCGTCTGTCTGGATGTCTGTATTGCTGTGCCCATGGTATCTCAAGAACGGCTTGTTCGATTTAGAATTTTTTCTTGCCAATCTGTTTCTATGGTTAGGGCCGATATTTAAAAAGTTTTGGAACCTGTGCGTCAAGGCTATGTTAGGGGAGTTGGAGTTGAGTTGGAGTTGAGTTGGGGTTGAGTTAAGATATAGTGAGCATTTGACCAATTTTTTATATATGCTGGTTTGAGGATTGAGTTGAAAGACAGTTTAAGGTTTGGATGAGGGTTGAGTTGAGGGCCGTTTGGGGGTTGAATTGGTGTTCATATGATATTGGACCAGTATTTAGTGAGCAGTCGAGCAATCTATAAAATAAAATGAGTGTTTTTATGAATGTACGGCATATGTGTATAATATTTAAACAAATCCACACGACCTTACCAATTTGAACCAAACCTTACACAAATATTGTTTAATACTAAAAACCTCAAATTGAACATTTTACATTTCAAATTGAACCTGTACCAAATTACATGAATGGTCAATTAGGCTCTAACTTATCTACTTCTTAAAGGATTTTGGTCAATTTTGGCATTTGCTTTCGAAATGTTATTCTAAAATGATTTGTATATGAAGTTCTGGAATATGGACAAGTATGATTTAATTTGCCTATATCTCAACCGATTATGTTGAAATTTGACGTGTACGTTGTAAATGGGATTCTACACTTCCATTCCATGGAACTTGCCTATTTTTGAATCAATTATAATGAAATTCGGCTTACACATTGGAAACGGGATTCTAAAATAATTTCTGGATGAAGTTCTGGAATATGTAAAAGTATGAGTGAACTTGCCTATTTATTAACAGATTATGATGAAATTAGATATGTGGGTTGGAAATGGGATTCTCTAATAACTTATGGATGAATTTCTGAAATATGGCCAAGCATGATGGAGCTTGCCTATTTCTTAACCGATTATAGTGAAATTTGAAATATGCGTTGGAATTGTGATTCTACACTTCCATTCCATGGAACTTGCCTATTTTTTAATCAATTATGATGAAATTCGGCTTGCAAACTGAAAATGTGATTCTAAAATGATTTTGGATGAAGTTGGAATATGGAAAAGTATGATGGTAATTGTCTATTTATCAACCGATTAAAAGTGATGGTGATGGTGATAGTGATGGTGATGGTGATGGTGATGGTGATGGTGATGGTGATGGTGATGGTGATGGTGATGGTGATTGTGATGGTGATGGTGATGGTGATGGTGATGGTGATGGTGATGGTGATGGTGATGGTGATGGTGATGGTGATGGTGATGGTGATTGTGATTGTGATTGTGATTGTGATGGTGATGGTGATGGTGCTGGTGATGGTGATGGTGATGGTGATGGTGATGGTGATGGTGATGGTGATGGTGATGGTGATGGTGATGGTGATGGTGATGGTGATGGTGATGGTGATGGTGATGGTGATGGTGATGGTGATGGTGATGGTGATGGTGATGGTGATGGTGATGGTGATGGTGATGGTGATGGTGATGGTGATGGTGATGGTGATGGTGATGGTGATGGTGATGGTGATGGTGATGGTGATGGTGATGGTGATGGTGATGGTGATGGTGATGGTGATGGTGATGGTGATGGTGATGGTGATGGTGATGGTGATGGTGATGGTGATGGTGATGGTGATGGTGATGGTGATGGTGATGGTGATGGTGATGGTGATGGTGATGGTGATGGTGATGGTGATGGTGATGGTGATGGTGATGGTGATGGTGATGGTGATGGTGATGGTGATGGTGATGGTGATGGTGATGGTGATGGTGATGGTGATGGTGATGGTGATGGTGATGGTGATGGTGATGGTGATGGTGATGGTGATGGTGATGGTGATGGTGATGGTGGTGGTGATGGTGATGGTGATGGTGATGGTGATGGTGATGGTGATGGTGATGGTGATGGTGATGGTGATGGTGATGGTGATGGTGATGGTGATGGTGATGGTGATGGTGATGGTGATGGTGATGGTGATGGTGATGGTGATGGTGATGGTGATGGTGATGGTGATGGTGATGGTGATGGTGATGGTGATGGTGATGGTGATGGTGAATGCACCATGATATGATGTTACGATTGTTTGATAGCATGATGGTATGACATTAAGATTGTTTTTATCATTTTTTTATATATATTTTATTTATATGTTTTATTAAGATCACTAGACTGTACGATGGTATGATGGTGGTGGTATGATGGTATGATTGTAAGATGTTACGAAGATTTGATTGTATGATGCTACGACCTTATGATGATAAGATTTGCGTACTTACTTAAATCGTTACTTAAAACTACAGATTTTTACTTCAAATAAATCAAATAATCACAGGAAAATGTATTATGAAAGATTGATCTACTTAATATTGGTTTTTGCAAGCATTAAGCTTTACCGTCTGCAAAACGTTTTATAGCAAATTGTTTCTCAATTAGGTCAATAAAAATTCCTAGAACTATAAATAAAGCGAAATTTATTTAACAAGCAGTGGTAGGAACGACAACAACCGTGGGCATCATTACAAAGTTGGAGCCGGGAGAAGCTGGAGGTAGGAGTCTGAACGAGGAAAATATAATTAGGGTTAAGTTGAGGAGCAAGTTTGGGGTTAAGTTGGAGATTGTGTTGAATGTTGAGTTAAAAGTTTATTTGAGGTTGAATTGGTGACTAAGTTGAGGGTGGGGCTAGAAGTTGATTTTGTGATTTTACGATTACGCTGGGATTGAATTGGAGGTTGAGGTGGAGATTGTAAAGGGATTAAGGGGTTCAGTTGGAGATTTAGTTTAGATTGAGTAAGGGATTAAGTGGTTCAGTTAGTGATTGATTGATTAGGGAGTTAGTTTGAGTTGACTTGATATAATTTCATGAACACACGTAATACAGACCGCAGTTCTGATCACCTCGTGAGTTTTATATTTTTATTTTTGTAATCATTGCTTTTATGGCCTTTAAGCCTTTCTTTAAGGTGTTTTTTTTACGAAAATATGTGAGGAAATCCAGACCGAACATTAGCGAACTACAGTATAGCCGATGCTTTATTGAACTTATATTTTCAGTTGGTAACCGCTTTTCAGTTGTATGGTTTAAAAAAAAAATAACTGTCGAAGTACAGCCACTGAAAGTAAAATTTATTTATTAACTGTGAATTATTTTAGAAATAAAAATAATCGTGAATTTCTAATGTTAGGCTTTTGCATCTTCGTGAATTAATGAGACTGAATGAGTTAGGCAAATATAAACAAATATAAACGAAAATTGTCGGAAATTTTATAAATTTATAAACAAAAATGTAGTTTGATTCTGAGTTTTATTCAATTTTGAATGAAAGGTATAAAATTACTCAATTATTAAATTTAAAAATTTGGAGCCTTAACAATTTAGTAAACGTAAAAAAACAATAGAAATGAAATAAAATTCTTATTACAATAAAATTTCAAAAAATCACATTTGTAGAATGCGTGACACGGGAGCAATTTCTCGTATATGCTGAGGAGCTTGATTGTGAAGCCAATAGGAAATCATTCCCATCACAGCTTGATTTTATTTTGACCCCCGCATCCGTCGCATATAAATCGAATTTTGTTTGCATTGCTCTTAAAAACTGTATTAACCAATCTATGATGCACTGCTGAAGCTATCTCATTACATCCTTTTGGACGAAGATTTTCAGTCCACAAGTAAAGGAATACATTTTATTGCCTTAGTGGGGACCGAGAAGATCCTTGAACAATAGCGAAATTAAAAAGGTACAGCTGCTGACTATAATAAGCGGCTTGGTCCGATGGAGAGTCCTCGCGGGCTAATTCAAAGAACGCTTAAGCTCGTAATTTATGCACTCGTGACTGAACCAAAATATTGTTTTTTTTAGATTGAATTTTCTCCAATTTTATCCGCTCCTTCTGCATTATGCAAGTAAAACACTGGTCGCTTGATGGCATTTTAAATCCAATATTAAAATTGTTATTGGTGACATTTCTAAAATAGCTTAGCTTGAAAATTATTCCGTAAATATGGATTTTATGTAGCCTCTGTACATTCGAGTGACAGACAACTCGCTAGGTAAATACTGCCGCGCAGATGACTTCGACCGGCAAAAGTGAATGTCTACGGTTTTATACTTGCTTATGTATGTAATAACGCTTTCCTTCTTCATGAGAAATTTAGCAGTAATTCTATCGCCCCTCGGTTCTCTTTTGGAGCATTTCCGTAATGAAAATGCCGTGCGCAAACCTCTTTAACTCATTTATTCGATACTCGTAAAACATTTAAAAATGTTGCTTTGCAGACCCTAATTAGCTTGCCGTTACTTTTTCGTACGTAATGCTGCGCCCGAAACGTTTTTGGTGGACCTCCTTTTCGCCGGTCGGTTCGTTTTGGGACGTGAATTATTGTGTTCGCCAGAACAAATGCGTCCTGTGATGCTTTACTATTTGAATCGTAAAAGCTTTTCCAAAATTTGTACAAATCGGTCCCGCATAGATCTTTACACTTAAATGTAATGCTTTTGTGTTGATAATTTGGATGTTTTGGGAGACCTTTAGGCTTCAGTCTGGAGTAAATTAATAAACAGTCAATCCGATGAGACTTATTTGGATTTTTCAAAAAATTTCTAACCCGGGCCTGTTTTTCTTTCTCTCTTTTCCAATTTTTTTTTATTAATTGACCGCTTTCTCGCTTTCGCCCCTTCCGGTACTACTTTAAGAAAATTGTTTTCCATATTATTATAACATACACACTAAAAATTAATTTTAAAAATATTCACTAACTTTACGCATAACAGTAACATACTTCTAGCCGATACCGCCGCAAAAACTAAAATGAATTTAAAAAAAACTTTATGAAAAAATCTCAATTGGGGAAACCCCGAAATATCACACGCACTGGATTGTTTACCGCTATTTATTCTACAATACTTCGAAAATGTACAAACCGCATCGATTAAAAATAGAAATCAATACTTTTTTAAATTTTTTACTTTTTATGGAAGAGAAACATTCTGATATTCAGTTGTGGTGCAAATATCAACATAAAATGGAAAAGATCACTTTATGCTACTTTTTTCAAAATGGAAAAGAGACCTTTTGATATGCATCTCTGGTGGAAAACGGACATTTTTGTTACCAATACTAGTTTTCAAATAGACGTAAATCAAGGATAAATGCATAATCTATGCAGTAGTGAAAAAGAAACAAGATGGCGCTGTCAACTCATATTTTTTTTTAATGACTGAGATGACCTTTTGCTTATGATAGACACATACCATATGTCGTATAATACCATATGCCGCAGTGTATCATATGCGGTTTTGAAATATCACATTTTGTCTTATTCCTTAATGAAATATGCCATATCGACCGGGATCCATTTTTAAAATACTTAATAAATTTTTATTATTATTATTTTCATTTCATATTTTTTTAAATTAACATAATTTTAAATCTAAGAATATTGGTTATCTTTAAGATGATCATCTAGGCATTGGTATGGTTCATCTGAATTATATTGCGATGACAAAACGATGGTATTGTTACATATATTTAGTGGTTGTTTCACAGTTTAAGTGAAAGGTTCAGAATACATTATTGGAGTTCAAAATCTAGATACTTTATGTACGAGTTGATTTTCCGACGTGGTTTATTGAGTAGTGATTAGGGTTGGTCGTGCTGGTATTGTATTTGAATCATCAGACAAAATAATAGAAAGGGGCTGCTTTGCAGTTTGAACTATTCGCTCGGAATTACCGAAATAGAAATGTTGGTATCCGAATCTATTGTTGATTTTCATTCTAATGGTGTTTTTTGATCTTCAAAAATGTAACATATCAAAGTACAATCATATCCTGCTCCTGATTTTTCACTGGCATTTACTTTTTTTCTTTCCCTGCGGTAACAAATCCTAATATTGGTTATCCACCTTTTCAATTGTTCCACCGCTGCATACTTATCAATTTTTTTGTCATTCTCATAACAATTTCTTCTAGACTCCTTTTCGAAGAATTTGGTTTTTATAATGTTCATTGGTAATTTGCCATAGTTTAAAAATATTTAA
Organism: Tipula vernalis; assembly: GCA_958295665.1. Taxonomy (NCBI): domain Eukaryota; kingdom Metazoa; phylum Arthropoda; class Insecta; order Diptera; family Tipulidae; genus Tipula; species Tipula vernalis. The sequence continues at coordinate 370,769,749 of OY282559.1, forward strand.
AAAGTCTTGTATATCAGAAATGTAAGTATGTCAGAATGATCTTCCATGGACCAGTAAACCATACGATTTGAAGACTAATTTTCACTTGAATCATATACCGGGAGGCAGTATTGTCAGGTTCAATAAGAACCTGAATATTGACTGGACGGATAATTAAGCAGGGTCCAGAACAATAGATCTTTTAGGTCGCAGTGCGAAGTGGCTGATCGACCGCATGGCCCTCCAATAATAATAATAATAGCAAGAGCCTCTCAGTTTCTGACACGGAACTGTTAATTGTGTGTAATTAAAATTGTGTGTCCGGCCTGGTGTTTGTTGTTAGTTAAATTCATTTTGGGTTACCAAATATTATTCATTTGGCCCAAAATTGCCATATAATACTCTCCTTTTCTATAGTCAGTAGCTTTTCCATATGCACTACACTTGAACACAATAATGATAAGGCTAATCGGCAAAATTCCTAAACAAAAGAAATTTTATTTCGATATACGTCATTCAGTAGATAAATCGACAATATTGTAAAAATGAACTCACGACACGACCTCTAACATTTACAATATGGGTACTCCTTATAACTTATGTATATGTATGTAAATACTTAATTTGAAATACCCAACTCGAAAACTTCGAGATCAATATCAATTCAATTCGTTCAGGATTAAAATGACGGAATGATTGCTCAAAGTAAGCAGAAAAAATAAAAAGTTATCCAAATTTTAAAAAGTTTGAAAAAAAAAAAAAACTATTCCAGCATTCGCTTTAGAAAGCAAAATAAACAAAATCATTTCTGGGTACTTTCATTTCGGTACACATCCGTAACTTTCAGTTTCCATTTTTTTTTTTTTTTTTTTTTTTTTAGTTCACATCCTACTTCGTATTATTATTCCACTTTCCCAATAAAAATCTCTCAAAAAAAAAAAAATCGAAAACTTTTAGTTATAAAAATTGATTGAATTATCCGGAAAAAAAAATTTGTTTTTCTTCAAAAAAGAAACTTTAACCCCAAAATTCACAAACTCTGACGAGCATACAAAAATTGTGTGCTTTTTTTCACAGAAATTGAAACTTTTCATTTTCTGGTTCCAATCAAAGAGCAATATCATTATTATTATTGCTACTGTTATACGATTTTTTTTTATTTTTATTTTTTATAAAGCCAATAAATTTTAATACGACAAAATTATTGATTAAAAACAAAAACAACAATGGGAGCTTTTTTTACGTATTCGTTTGTTTTTTTTTAATATTTCGTTTGAAAGCTTTCTAAATTTTTAATTTTTCTGGTTTTTCCTCACCACGAACAAACAAAATATAAAAAAAAACTGATTTTTGTTCTGCTTCTTTTGTGCTTTAGACTTGGATTTTTGTTGATTTTCTATAAAAAATTGAATTTTTTAACTTTTTTCTGTTTCTAAATTATGTCAAAACCAACTAGAGTGAAAATAAACTGGAAGATTAGAAGACGTATACATACGACAAAACAATGTATATCGATACAATACAAGGGATATATGTATATGTATGATATATTGGGGTGAACAAAAAAATGAATTCTATACATGTAGCCGAGACATTTATATAGAGAGCTTTTATTAAATTTGAAAGCTTTGATAAATTGAATGCGAAATTTTGTTCGAGTGTTCTTGAGGATAGACTTAGAGACTTATTTTCCATCTCATACTAACAGAAACTATTAAATGGTCCAAAACCACTTTTCTCGGCGTTTTGAAAGTCCCTGAGTCCAAAGAAGCAATAAAAAAAATGTCCGTCTGTCTGTGCGAATGTCTGTCTGTACGCATGGTACCTCGAGAACGGCTTGTACGATTTAGAATTTTTTTTCCCCAATCTGTTTCTATGGGTAATGAGGAGAATTAATAAACTTTTGGAATCTAGACGTCGAGAGGATCAGGTACCTGGCCACCAACCCAAAATCACGTGATGATTACAACGTCGACTAGTTTTTTTTTATATCTGTATGTTGGTTTGAGGATTGAGTTCCTATTTGGGGATTTTGAATCACCATAACGTTACATTTTAAGATTTGTTTTTTTTAAATTTCAGAAGTAAAACTTTCAAAATAAAATTTATTGTTAGCGAATGTTATATCTACAATATTTTACATTATGGTTATTTACGTTATCGTGATTTCTCACGCTAAAACGCTATATTTCAAAATGGAATATGAAAATGTGTCAGAAGGTACACTATGGCATATTTCAGTATGGCATATGGTGTACTATGACATAAGGTACGTTTCGGAATATTTCAAAACGGCTTATTTCAACACTATGATGTAAGATAAACGACGGGTGCAATATGGTACAATATGGCATATACTAAAATGTGTCTATTTCTTAGTCGATTAGGATGAAATTTGATAAGTGCAATGAAAACGGAATTCGTACAGATTGCAAAGCTGAAGTATGTTGGACTTACAGAAAAGCGGAAAAGAAAGCGATAGGCGACATCTTGAACAGTGTTTCAGACAATAACTTCGCAGTAAATAAAGCTTTTCGATTGGAATTTAACATCTCTTTATGAATCAAACTAGTATGTGTTTTCCAACTACAGTTGCTGCTAATATTTATACCTAGGTATTTGAAATTTTGAATATGATCAATTTTTACTAAATTATTTTTACAGCAAGCATGAATATTGCAATTCATGCTACGAAAACTAAAATCATTGACTGGAGTATAGTCATTGGATGTATTAAAAAACATCAATTTAGTTTTGCTACTAAGTACCATAAAATGGCTGCCAAACCACTTGCGTAAAATCCGCATATTGGCCTAAATAAGATTCTCTTCCATTAAATGATTTGTAGCTGAATATAGAATAGCTATATCACCGGCTAAAGCATTCAATTCTCCATGTAAATCGAGAGAGTAAATGGAACTCACATAAATTAAAAACAAAACACGACCTAAGACAGAACCTTGTGGCACTCCTATATTCACTACATCCCCACGGAGAACAAGTCATTTATTTTCACTCATTGTCGTCTATTTTCCAGTTAAATGTGAAAATATTGTAATGTCACACGTTGGAAACCAATACTGCCAAACGCTTTAGTAACGTCAATGAATAACGTAGCTACTTTTATATTATTGTTAAAGTTACACTTTCAATGTTTCACTTTGGAACTTGTAATGTTTCAATTTAAGCTCACAAATCACGTAAAAAATTTCAGCACTATTAGTGGGGTAGAGATAAAAACTGTTATGATCTTCAATCAAGTGAACAAGATGCAATTTTTGAAGTTAGTTTATGTGGAATACCTAAAAAAGAATTACTAAACCCATCACAAATCTCCTTCTCGTAGAGAATTCTTATTGATATCACTTTTGTTTGCACAGTTGTTTAGATCATTATTGAGTTTTCGAATTTCCCCTGTGTAACTCGAAATTTTATTTATAATAGCGGCTTTGAATTTATACATACTAAATACTTAATCAATTTCGAGTTATTAGGCTGTTAAGAGAATTATTCATCCACGGCTTAAGGTGCTTGGATTTAACCTTAATTAGCTTTTTTCATGATTTAGGATGTCATTAACAGCGAAATTAAAAAAATTGTAAGCAGTATTTGACCCAATAGAATCAAAAATGCAAAATCATGATTCATTGATCCATGATCACGCTCATAGTAAATTATTAGCGGTAGGTAATTGAGGCGAGCAACATTTTCAGCAAAAATTCATAACCTATTCAATTGCTTATTACGCATTGGAATCTATAAACAGAAAGGAAAGCGATCGAAATACCCTTAATCAAAATATTTACCTGAGGATAATCAGCTATAGATAAATTATGACAGATAATGTTATTAATGTTAACTGATTTATGGACAAATAAAGCAACATCTCTTCAACGATTTATATCATTACAGAATTATTACAGTTTAAATTATTGCTTTAGTGCAAATGCGGTTGCTGTTAAAAATCAAGGAAATGTTAGCAATATCAAACGAAGCTGATCTCATATTTTGATTAAGTAATTCTATTTGGATCTTCTATTGACTTTACAAGAACAACCAGTTAACCAACGTCTTTCCTTATCATGGTGACGCCATTGAGAGTCCATAAAAATTTAAATTTCTCCGATTTTTCGAGAAACCTAGCTTGATTGAGTAGATTTCTTCGGGAAGCTGTAAGGGCCTCAATTATATAGATATTTTCTTTTGGCCTTTAAAACGCTGTCTACGACAAGTCTCTTTTTAAATTTTATCAGAACAAGTGATATATTTGACTTTGGATCTAAAATGATCCAATTATTAACTTCTTGAGGTTTTATGTTGATCAAAGCGGGTTTTGAGGTGTCCTTGACGATAGTGGTAATTTGCTCATTCATTTTGGACGATTACCAAATTTGCTCATTTCTCATTCCCCTAAATGAGAAAGTTTTAGTTGGTGTTGTTTATCGTCCTCCGTGTATTAAATTTGTAAATAGACTGAGGAAGTTTTTGACAGGCTCAGCCGGCAAATATAGCGATATTCTTATTCTAGGTGATTTCAATCTGGATGTCAATTCGAATAAAAAGTATGTCCGGACATTCAGGGATTTTATTTTTTCACTGGACCTAGAAATTGCATCATATTGCCCTACTTAGTTTGTGGATAGAAGTATGACTTGTCATGATCTGTTGCTATTGAATAATCGACCTAAATTGAATTTGTTTACTCAAATTTCAGTTCCCGGACTATTTACAACCCAAGATATGATTTTTGGCTCGTATAATTTTGATATTAATATTTATGACAATGACGTCTTTAGATATTGCCGATCATTGCATAACGTAGATCAAAAGGCTTTGCTTATTGCAGCAAATTCACTTGATTGGGGAGTAATTTTCCTCATCCCGGATGATAATAATCAATTGGAGAATTTCAATGCACTGGTGTCTCAACTTCTCGATGAGTTTGCACCCATAAGAAAAATCTGTTTGGAGCGACCGTGCAAGTCTTTCTCATTATATACTGTACCATCGGAATATTAGGGATTTTATTCATGCAACTTGGAGGGCAAATAAAAATCCTACTTCATTTAGTCATTATAAGAAGTACAGGAATAAGGTGAATGGGATGATTAAAGCAGCGAAGCTCTAGTATTTTAAAAGTAATAGTTTTAATTTGGACCTACCCAATAGAAATTTACCCACCCAATAGGATTTTATGGCGGAATTTTCAAAAATATGGCCTTTCAAAAACCAAACGAACAATTTCTTGTCAACTAATAATCAATGTTTTTATTTTAGGAATGCTTCCATTATGGAAGTATGTAATGCAATTGATGATATTCATTCTGAAGCACAAGGTTCTGATGGTATCCCTATAGGTTTCATTCGACTTTTACTACCGTCAATAAGCACTGTTTTAACAAACATAATTAACACTGCATTGAATAAATCTGTTTTTCCGACGGGGTGGAAGATTGCACATATAACCCCTGTTGGGAAGGTACCTAAGCTTGAAACTATACAAGACTTTCGACCAATCAGTATACTTCCTTGCTTATCTAAGGTAATATAAAAAATTATGAAGTTTCAGATGATGAATCATATTTCTAGTTTTGGCTTAATTGATGATCTATAGTCCGGGTTTCGAGAAAGACATAGTACAACTACTGCATTAATCAAAATTATAGATGATTTGAGTTCATCTGTTGCAGAACGTAAAGTGCCTTTGCTTGTGCTTCTAGATTTTTCTAAAGCTTTTGACAGTGTTAACCATGAAGTTCTGCTCCATAAGTTGCGCTCAAACTTTAATTTTTCCCATTCTGCGGTTAAGCTTTTGGCTTCATACCTATCGGATAGGTATGAAATTGTCAAATTAAATGAAAAAATTTTCAACGAGAGTTTATTGACTTTTGGTGTTCCTCAGGGTTCAATCTTGGGCCCTTGCTATTTATGATATTTATAAATGATCCCTCCGGTAAAGTTTCTTATTTTTGCAGATGATGTGCAAATCTATGACTCGGCAGTAGCAAGCGATATGGATGCTTGCGTGCTGAGAATAAACGATACACTTGAAAGAATTTTTATTTGGAGCAGTAACAATCATATTAAAATCAACCATTTAAAATCCAAAGCCTTGTTCCTAACTAGTAATAAAGTAATGTTATCCAACCTTGGCATTATAATATCAAAATTGGCAATGTGAATATTAAGATTGTGGATACGGTTAGGAACTTGGGGTTATTGATGAATAACAAACTTAGTTGGGTTGATTATGTAATCCAATTATGTGGTAGAATATATGCTACGGTAAGGACGCTAATCTAATACGATGATCTAATACGATGATTAGTTATTCCGCATTTAACCTACTGTGCCCCTATTTATTCTGGTTGATCTAAGTTCTCGTTCAGAAAATTAGATATCGCTTTTAATTCTTGTGCTCGGTATACCATATATACAACAAAAAGAGAGCTGATTCAATTTCAATTTATACTCGTTTAATATTGGGGTGTGATTTATATCATTATTTAGAGTTCATAACAGTTACTTTCCTTTATAAAATATTTTATTATAGAAATCCCATGTATCTCTTCAATTTGATTAAATTTTTTAGATCGACTCGTACATCTAGTATCAGTCTTAATACAAATTGCAAAACTAAAGCACGTGAGTCATCTTTTTTTGTGCGGGGTTTTAAACTTTGGAACTCATTAAATCTAAGAAAAGTCTAAGTAATTTTAAAAACGATTGCTTCAAATATTTCTCATCTCTAAGTTGATACTTGTTTCATTTTGGAATACTGGTTCATATTGTTTTGTGATAATTTTGTTCGGGTAGATGCAACCAGATTTAAGATTTATAATTTATGAATTTTGTAATGGTTTGTAAATTTATATATTTATTTAGTACTTTAGCATAAGTTTTTTAGACAGCAAATGTTGTATATGGTTTTCCCTTTTTGAAATTTTATTTAATTCTTTTGTTCATCATATGAAATTATTTAATGTTCTAATTTTAATAAAGATTGTGTAATTTAATATTTGAGTATTCATAAGAAGATTTTCTTGTATTTTAAGGAAATTGTAATAAAGCTAAGCCTTACTTGTATAAGAAAAAATAAAAAAGTTGTTAAAATTGTTATTAGTCTCCATGCATCATGTTAAATGCATAAGGGACACAGTCTGTCGGCAGATTTTTAATTGGTAGGAGCCACACGAGTATTTTTTTTTTGTGGTTATTTGATACACGGCCACGATTGTATATTTTTAGCCAAAAAGTTACTCTCGTTAGAACTTATCTTAACACAAGTTGCAAGATATGATTGTCCATAATCACTACATTCTATGAAAGGCTCACCTCGAAATACTTTCTTCAAGCACATGGAACAGAGGTAGCCCTTTTAATAATGCAAAATTCATAAAATTTTATTTGAAACAGGCTTTGCACTTAGTAATTATAAAGTTCTACGAAATCAAACTGTCACTTCAATTAAGAAACTATAAGCATACACATTTTATAGCTCAACCATAAAAATTATCAAACAGTAAAAATGAATTAATGTTCAACATTATAAGAAAAATTTATTAGATTTCACTTATCAGGTTATTATTCACTTATGCCCGGTTCGACAAAAATAGAGGCAATCTCCGGTTAAATAATAATTAATCTCTTTCTTATTCAAATTCAAAGCATATTAATTTTATTTTTTTTATACATGAAAATTTTAACTGGAGAGCTAAATACATATATTTAACTGCCCAATTTCACAAAGCTAAATAATTAGCTGAAGACTAAAAAAATATAAACAACTTGCATTGCATTTATAATAAAGAACAAAACGCAATTTCATATACGAAGAAAGGGAGAAAATATTCATTAACTGGAGATTGAATATTTTTTTGTGAAACCGGGCATTAGTATTATAAAAGTTATGTAAAATAGAACCGTCTCTACGATTAAGAAACTGCAAAACACAACTTACACACAGTTACACGCACAATTTGCTCAAAGGTTTAGGTTTATTTTTATTCATTAAAATTCTTTTTTAAGAAGGAACCAATTTTCTACCAACATCAAAATTTAGAAACATAATTGGCTAATCGTGTATTTATTCAAGGATTTTTTTACTATTTTAGAATTGATTTTTTTTTTTTTTGAATCATTAGTATGAAGTCGTTTATAAGTATTTAAATAAAAATCCTAACCGATTAAAATTCCAGAATATGGTCAATTAGAATAGAACTTGGCTGTCGATAAGTGCGATCGAATTGTGATCTTAAAATGATTTTTAAAGTAAATGAAGCTCTGGAGCAAGTTGAATTAATCTGTAATTTTTCCGTTTCTTAACCGAATTCTTAATGGAATTTTCCTTCACTTAACGAATTTTCCTTCTAACCTTCATCTAACAAAAGTTTCCTTCATTAGTAGAATTAACCTGTATGTACTTAAATTTTCCTTCACTTTTTTAAATTTTTTTACGAAGATGTATTGGGAAATCCAGATTTTAATTTTCTTTTTCGAACTAATATGTAATATGTAGGTCGCATGGTACAGTAGTGGCGATAGATCCCTCAAATGTTTGTCTCATCAATTATTGAAGGAAGCGTATATACTAAGGAATCGTTTCCAAAAAATGTTTTTATTAATCAAGAACGAATAAAGTTAGAGGTTCGAAGGCGACCAGATATAGCCTTAGTTCTAACCAGAAACGTTGCCAACGAGTTATTGCACGAAGTTATATATGTATATGTCTCTTTCAGGCACTTTTAAGGAATCCACAGGTTTCAGACTCCGGGGGAAGTTGCAATGTTAAAACTTAAATAAATTTTAATGAGGAGAAACTAATCGTAGATCTACACCTAAAATAAGGTAATACAATACAATATTTACATCAATACTAACAAAAGTTTTCAAGTTATTTACTACACTTGGAAATGCAACAAATCATCCACAGCTGAGGCTTCAAATAAAAATGATTTGAAACCTGACTTACATAAATATATTTAATTTACGTGATTCTATTGTATATTTTAGGTGCCAATATTAAAAACCAGTTTTGGGGATTTGTTGTTGTAAATTTTTCAAGCCGAATATACTGCTTATATCTCAAGTCGTAATTGATACTAACATTAGACTGACTGACTTTAATAGGAAAAAATGCTTTTAAAACTTTATAGACAAACAGATGTTTCATAGGAAAAATTTTCGATAACTCAAACAAAGGTCACGAAGCAGATAGCCTCTGTGCGTTTAGCATGATAAGGGAAAATGAATTCTTGAATAATAGGTCCCTCCCCAGCACGCCAATCCATATGATAGCCTTAATTCAAGAAGCACAAAATAAATAATTCTTAAGACTACGGGCGGACAGACTGAACGCACAATATAAAATTTTCGAATTAGAATACACATATACTTACCAAGGGAATCGCTATGAGGACGCCAACGTATACAAGTATCTACAATCTAACCAAGGTATACTTAAAATTTTATCCGAATTCAACTTTAAAACAGTCACTGACGCAATTTATGTGATCACAATCCAACAACATCACTATTAAGTTTATATACCATACCTTTAGTTTTTGTACTTAGAAACATAGAATGTGCTAGGCACCATTTCCTCAGAAGACTTAGGTCAGTATTCATAGATTGAATATCAGAGATATGCAACTGGTCCTTATAAAGAAATACTAGATCATTCGCAAAAGGTATCAATTTTGAAGAAAACTTCAAATAGAAAATGGAATTTAGGTAGATCAAAAAGAGAACCCTGTGGATCTTCATAATTTATCATTTTAACTTCACTAATATCTTCACCAATTTTAACTTTTTACGAGCTCTCGGAAAAATAAAATTTTAACCACTGTATCTTTTCTTATCAAGAGCTGCATATAAGAAATTTATGAATTCTAATAAAGCACCCTCAATACTTTAAGCTTTCCTAAGCCCGAACTGCATATTATGCAAAAAATTTGTTTGATTTAAGAAACTAATAACTCTTTGTTGAGCTACCTTTTCAATAAGTTTACAAAGCACGTATAGTAAAGTAATTGGTATGCAATTTGCTACATCGGCTTTGTCTCCTGTTTTAAAAATAGGAATAACGAGCCCTTGTTTTAGTTTAGCTAACACATCTACAATACTATTAGAAATTTTTTTAACAAGAGTATTGCTACAGTTATCAATGCCAGCAGAATAAGAAGATTTCAGTGTTGTTATGATTTTAAGCAATTCATTTGGACAAGTTTGAAAGAAAACATTTGAATGAACAGCAGAATCGCTATAAATTAGGTCCGATAAATCTCTTCACTGAATATGGTAATTATTGAATATATCTGCCATTTCACTTGGGTCAGTTACAGAACAATTTTCATCAGTGTCAATTTTGTCAAGAACCTCATCAACTAGTTTTCAGCATTCTGAAATATTTCCATTAGAACTATCAAATTTATTTTTATAAAAGTCCCTCTTAGCCAGAATCACATCATGTTAAACAATTTTATTTAATTCATCGAAACGACTTTTTAAATCTAAATCATTCAAATTTCGAGCTAATCTTCTAGATAATTAATTCTTAAGCCTAATTTTACTCAGCAAGGATTTAACAGAAAGATAAAATTCTCGTACGCTATAGACACATCTGTTTGTGAATATCTGAAATCTGCGATATGCAAATATGCGAAATCTGTAGAGTGTTTAAAGTACACACAATGGAAAATAAAATAGAATTACATTGAAAATCCAGCCGAATAATGTCAGCACTATTAGCATCAATGAAAGAGGCCGTACTTTTCTGGATGCTATCATCAAAAAATACAACAAAACCTCCTACTCTTTTCAAGAGATTACACTTACCAAATACATTAAAGCCAGGAATATGGCAATTATTCATTTCATGATCTTCAATCCAGATCTCCGACAGTAGGATCATTCATTTGTGGCATAGTCTCAAGTGCGGCAATCTTTGCTAGAAGTAAATTAAAGCTTTCACGTATTCGTATATTTCTGATATTTTGGTGTATACAATATATAAAAACCCATTCTTTGACTTGTTTAATTTCCCCGAGTGTTGCCCTGGGTACCTGGTGGTCAAGTTTTCCCCCGACGCACCTCTGAAATCCTTAAAAAAAGTGCGCCTCCGAATATTATTTTGAAACTCTTTGACTAGAGTTCCAGCTGGTCATATACACTTGGAATCAACAACTTATCAAATAATGATTCCGATAAGCTAATTTGGAACGACGAGTAGTCCAAAGTTTTATTTTTTGTGTTCAATAACTTACATCTTCCCCTATAAGGAGGAAGTACGAAAGCTGGTGAATCAGCGGTTACGGGAGTTCACAAAAAATATTTATTTTGCAAAAAATAGTCGCAATGCATAACCTGTCACAGGTGAACATACAGTATTTGAAAAATTTAAATTCAACTTTTGTTTTGAACATCAATCATCAATCATCATTCTGGTGATCTACCAGAAATGAATCCATGCTGTTTAGATGAAATGATTTATTTGCGATTAAAATATAAATGTTCGTTAATCAATTCCTCAAAATGTTTAGGTAAAACGGACTTAATACATATTCCCCTATAATTTTCAATGTCGCAATGGACACCAGATTTAAATAAGGGTTTAATAACCGACGATTTCCACAGACTTGGAAAATAGTTCTCAGCTGTGATGAGAGCTCAGATTTAATTGATCAGTGATGGGTTGTGCAATTACAGGAGCATTCATTATTAGAACTAGAACGCTTTGGTTATTGTTGATTTCTGATAATTCGCATAATATATCATCGATTTAAAAACGAAACATTGAGGATTGAGGGTAACTTAAATAATTGATGTAGTTATGTAAGCACGTTTTTATTGTATACAGACTGTCAAAAAAATCTGCGAAAAGATTACAGACATCTAGCAGATTATAATACACTCTCTCCTGCTGAAACATTGTTTAAGGATATCCGCTAAAATTTCTATTATTATTAACAAATTTCCAAAATCGATCGGACTTAGACCTAATATTAGACTCAATTTGGAGAATATACTGGCAATACGACGAAAGCGGCATGTTTTGAAGCATTCGGAGATAGTTTATATCGTTCATAAGCTTTATATTTCCTATTTTTCAGATTAATTAACCGTTTATGATACCAAAGTTCCTTTTTAATATTCGAGAAGGAAACGTTTATTTAACCTAGCATCTAAATTGCTAATCAAATTCCATGAGACCCAATGGTAACCTTCAAGATAATTATTAAGAGAACTGTAGTTGCCCGTGATGATTCTACGTTACCATGTATTGGTTCACAAAACGCAAAACTAACTAAAATATTTAATGGGAAAAGCAAAATACTCGACGTCTCCGCTAGGTCATCACATACTCACACTCTCACATTAGAATCCTTAGGTAGAACAGCTAAATCCAAAACGTTACCGAAATTGTTTTTTACGGTTACACATTGTTTTAAACCAAGTGACAAAATATCAGGTAAAAAGCTAGTCACCCAATATCATAAGGTGATCCTTTGGATGAAGGTTAAGGGACTATTTGAAAATTGATGGAGTTAAAAATTGATGAGTGTACTCCGAGCAAATGATTAGAGAATAACTGTGAAATTTAATACGCACAGCAATCATTTCCAGATCACAATTATCAATGTGTACAGGAACCGAAGAAAATTCGACGGGATATTATATTCCTCTGTTTTGAAATGTCTCAACGATGCAGATGATGTTGTAGTTTTCTTCCAAAATTGATAAATATAATGATTTCGATTTCTGGCGTAAACAAAATGGGGTGGATGGTGGGAAAGTATAAAACTATTGAACTAGGCGGTGTAACATCGGAGACATCAATAGTAATTATAGCTGCTGCCATTTTTTGGCTTGCGCGGAATAATTACACCCGCAGGCCACATATCATAATTGCTCAATAAGTTGACGTCAGCTTCCTTCAGCCCAATTTATACATGCTGTTGATCCTTAGGGAGTAGCAACATACAATTCACATCGTCTTGTGTGGTGTTTTCCACTTTAGAGCAAACGTAATTTCTCATTGTGTAGATAATCTGCGGTTATGATGGCTGAGGAATGTACATATGAGCATCGCAAATTTCAGTCACATTCTTTTGTTTAGACTGTTCAAGCGAATAAACCCTGGAACGCATCAAATTTAACTCTTCTTTAAGCAGTTGGTTCTCCGCTGCTAAAATTTCAATGAGTTCGATTGCACGTTGTAAAACATTAAAACGACCGTTTACACTCTCTTTACATTCAAAATTTAACGCTTTTATGTCACGCAGCTCTTTTTCAATTTTTTCGAATAAAATGCAAAGCGTAGGATCATTAGTTTTCACGGAACTTTCATCATTTTTCCGATCCACTATTTTAGGTTTTAAAACAGAGGAACTACATTTCCACATTAGCTTCGATTGATCAATTTGTATGACAGGTACTCTGTTCTCGAAATACTGTGGTTACAGAAGTTCAGACAGACTCCGCTCCGCAAAGACCAAAGTTATTGCAAACTTGTCAAAAATGACAAAAAATTTTGTTGGTTCAAAATAACTTTTCACGACGTTTTGAAAGCCCTTGAGTCCGAATAAACAAAAAAAAAAAATGTCCGTCCGTCTGTTTAGCTGCCTGGATATCAGTTTACGTTGAGTTCTTGTGCGCTTGTACTTTTTCGAACCACGTTGACTTTGGGGTTGAGTTCAGGGCTGAGTTTGCTGTCGAGTTGGGGTTGATTCAGTTGTTCCGTAGCTTGAGTTGTTCTGAGTTGAGTAATTGAGCATGTAATTTGTCAGAACGTGTTGAATAGGGGTCGTGTTGAATTTAAGTATTGGTTGAGTTGCGGTTGTATGAGGAGTCCAGCTGTGAAGTTGGAAGTTGAGTTGTCGGGTAAAGTTTGGGTTGTGTTGGCGTTGAGTTGGACTTGAATTTCCTTGGAGTAGCCAATCATTGGCCAATGAGGAGTGAGATGAGATTTGAGTTTGCAGTTGAGTTGAGGGTTGGGTTGGGTAACATGGGGGGGGGGGTTCACTTTGAGCTGAGTTGGAGATCGGTTACGGTTTAGTGAGCAGTTCAGCAGGTGATTTATTTGTGCGTTAAATGGAAGGTTGAATTAGAGTTAGCTTGAGTTGAGTTCATGTACACATGTTGAATTCAGACCTCGTTTATTTGAAAGACGAGTTTGGTGAGGTTGAGCCGGGGTTGGGCTGGAGTTGAGGTATAGTTGTTCTACGGTTGAGTTGGGGTTGGGTTGGGATTGAGTCAGTGGTTCTATTGATAATTTAGCTTGAGTTGTGTTGAGTTAGGGGTTAAGTTGAGCATTGAATAGGGGTCACATTAAAAGTTGAATTAGATAAGCATTAAGTTTGCCGTTGAATTGAGAATTGAGTGGGTGTAGATTTAAGCATTTATTTGGGTAAAGTTGTCTTTTAAGTTAGAAGTTAGCTTTTTCGAATTCAGGGACCTTCAAAATGTTGAGAAAAGTGGTTTTAGACATTCAACATTTTTCGTCATCCGCAGCAATGATCACTCGATTCGACCAATCATTGAATGAGATCTAGTGAATAATCGCGCAGCGAGTCTAAGAAATATTGTCCTCAAACTAGCAAAAGTTTATGAAACACCTATATGACTTATACGCATACACACATATCATTAAATCCTGGCTTATTGATTTAAAAAAATATAAAATAAAAATTTGTCATAAAAGCAGAAAAAAAAATTCTATAAAAACACGAAAACGGGAGACGAATCAAAAAAACATTTTTGTTTTTTCCATACCTGCCATATTAAATTTTCACCTACCCATAAAAAACAACATATCACATTACATAAACGACAAACATCACTTGCCTTATCTAACTTTAGTTTATTTTGTTGTTGCTGTTATTTTGTCGCTAAACACAACATCATTTCGTTATTTAACATGAATTTTATGATTTTTGTCTTATCCTCTCCGATGATACCAGCACAAGAATAAAGTTATAAGCAAGATGTTTTGGAAAAATAATAAAACAAAAAACTACATCGCGTTTTAACAATATACCTAATTTGAAATTAAGCATATGTTGGTATGCGCTCCTATGCTGCACTTCGTCTTCTTAGATATAGTTTCTCACATTTTTTTTTTGTATTACTACAATGTTTAATATTTTGGCTCGTTGCTGCTTGTTTTTTAGTAGCTGTATATGTTGTTTAAGGATAAACAGAAATTAATTTGTCTTTGTTCGTGTGTAGAATTTTTCCAAGCTATAATGTACGAGTGTATTCAAGATGCGAGCTGTAACGTGAAATGGGAAAAAATAATTTGCATTACAATTTATGATAAATATTTTTCTTTGTAGCTAACTGGCTTAATTTATTTGCTAATGGTTTTATTGCCCCGTTTACTGTTTGGTAATTTTGTTGTATTGCATTATTATGGCAAACGTTACTAAATAGACGAGTGAACAAAGTATCAAATACAAACGTATCAACTTTAAAAATTTACAGACAAAAGAATGAAATGCAAAGTAGAATAAATTGTTATACATAAAAGGTAGGAAGAGCACAACGAAGTAAAGGAATCCTAAGTAATGCAATAACTCGAGTTATCTCGAAAACTAAGTAGGCGTTTCAGACTAATTCCTGCCAAAAAAATCAAATAGCCTTCGGGGATAAAGAGGGTGTTATTTTTTATTTCCATTTTATGGTATCTTAAAGGTTAATTCAAAGTCAAACTGAACAAGTTTTCAATTAATTTAATTATTATTAATTAATTATTCATTTCATAGACCAGCAACCAAGGTAGTATGTGTTTAGCTTCGTATCCAAGCGTTTAACAAAGTGCAATTTAATGCATTGCTACACGACACCTCACCTTTTAATTCCTTTTTAATCTTTACACTATTGCTTATCAAATACTAATAATTCAATTCGACTACATTCGCCTTTTTATATAAACAAACCAAACTTCTAGAAATTTCATGACTTTTCCAGTAAGAATAGTCGAGAAACATTTAGAACAGTTTGATCATGGACAATTCCATTTTAGTACAGTAAAACATTGAGCTATTAATATTACTTATTCTATTACAATCTAGGTGTCACCGTAACACTACCCCTCACCTAAGCGTGTTCATCCCAAGCAAGACTCAAATCACCTCCTCTGTAGAGTTCCAGCCTCTCTAAATGCACCACCTTTGGTTTATCTCGATGTCCCTTCCGACTCCGATAAACCACGTCGTTCATCCTTGTGATGAATGTATAAGGTCCTTCCCATGCTGGTTGCAGTTTCGGTGACAATACCTTTTTCTCTTGCGGGTTGTGAAGCCTTACTAATTGCCATTACTGGAAGCTCTTATATCACATCGAGCTTTCATCCGGTCACTTGACATTCGTATTTTCCCCCGTACAAATTAATAAATCACATAAAGCTGCTGATGGAACAGCCCCAAACTTGTTGCTTTGGTGTTTCTCAACGACCTTTGCTTGATATTCCTCCAATTTGGAATTGAATCTTTCCACCATACCTTCAGACTTTGGCAAGACGTTGCTCCCGTTTCAAAATCGAGTCAAAAATCCTACCTTTATCAGTTTCAATTTCAATCGGTACTACAAATCTGCTTATCTAGTTGTTGACCACGGCATCAGCTATTGTTGTCGTCCCCTGATTGGGAATAGGGTTCACCTTGGAATGTGCTGGTCACATTCCTGGCACCACTTTGTCACAGACTGTCTTTATCGTGTCCCCCACTTGCTCCTCCATCCTTTCATGATTTTCGCAATCCGGCACTTTGGTGTCACCAGTAACAATTGC
Source organism: Tipula vernalis (assembly GCA_958295665.1). NCBI lineage: Eukaryota > Metazoa > Arthropoda > Insecta > Diptera > Tipulidae > Tipula > Tipula vernalis. The sequence goes on from OY282559.1 coordinate 370,786,517, forward strand.
TTTTCACTGTCGCTTACCAAATACTAATGATTCCAATTCGATCTCGTTCGCCTTTTTATATACAGAAACCAAACTTCTAGAAATGTCATCACTTTTCGAGTAAGAATAGTACAGAAACATTTAGAACAGTTTTGTCATGGAAAATTCCATTTTAGTACAGTAAAAAATTGAGCTATTAATATAACTTATTCTATTATACCCTAGGTGTCACCAATTTTTTATTCTTCGGATATTCTTCGTCAGACTGATTAACTTCAATCCTGGACATCGCTTGGTCTGTAATAAAATGAAAAAATCGTATTTTTTCAGCTCTAAAAGCTGCGAAAGATACCGTTGCTTCAGAATACAAGTATGTTAATGGTTTGTGGTCTTGTTTCAAAATATATTTAATAATTACCGTATGGTTGAAATTTATAATCTGCCACTATAGGCAGATATTCTGTTTTTTTAATTTAATATGTTCCGAAGATTGTAAGAGAATTCAATCCAGTTTCGAACTGATGAGCTTATGATTATGAAAAAATCAATCCTCTCATCAGGCCGCGGCGACTGGACTGACTATACCACAATTTACATTCTATATATACAGAATGTCCTGTGCTTTATGTACTAGCGAATCGTACTAATACAGATAAATTCAATTACAATTTTTTCTTCTTCACGACAATCACATAAGCTGTGAACGCTAATTTTACTTTTTTAATTTTTGTTGAATGTTAATTAATTCTTGTAATTTCTAAATATGCTACCGGTCTTACGACACTTTTAAGTGTGTTTTTTTTATTAACACGTAGAAACATTTTAGTATTTACGAACGGTAATTCAACGAAAACCGGCTAATAGACAGAATTCTATTTATTTAATTTTTAATTTAATATGTTTAATGTTTAATTTAATTTAATATGTTCCGAACTATCGTATCGTAAATACTAAAATGTTTCTACGTGTTAATAAAAAAACACATTTAAAAGTGTCGTAAGACCGGTAGCATATTTAGAAAATACAAGAATTAATTAACATTCAACAAAAATTAAAAAAGTAAAATTAGCGTTCACAGCTTATGTGATTGTCGTGAAGAAGAAAAAATTGTAATTGAATTTATCTGTATTAGTACGATTCGCTAGTACATAAAGCACAGGACATTCTGTATATATAGAATGTAAATTGTGATATAGTCAGTCCAGTCGCCGCGGCCTGATGAGAGGATTGATTTTTTCATAATCATAAGCTCATCAGTTCGAAACTGGATTGAATTCTCTTACAATCTTCGGAACATATTAAATTAAAAATTAAATAAATAGAATTCTGTCTATTAGCCGGTTTTCGTTGAATTACCGTTCGTAAATACTAAAATGTTTCTACGTGTTAATAAAAAAACACATTTAAAAGTGTCGTAAGACCGGCAGCATATTTAGAAATTACAAGAATTAATTAACATTCAACAAAAATTAAAAAAGTAAAAGATATTCTGTATCTTTGAATTGTGAGAGTATTGCGACTAGCGCTAAATCACTATATTGAAATCCAAGAAATCGAATAACTATTTACTTTAACGTCTTTTGGCTGGGGATAACTTAGTATTGCTTCGGTTAATTTTGAACCTGGCTTAGTTTCTTTCACTAAAATTTCCAAAAACAATTCATTACGCCAATTAAACGTTTATTATGACCTTAGAGGGTTACTCCTCAAGTCATCGAGATAAATAAAAAATTTAATACAGGTTAATCCTGGCAGCATAAGATTCATCAATTTTTGAAATATGCTTGGTTCTCCCTAAAGTCCGAATAGCATACTTGATCCAATATTTCTGCAATATTTTGTGGAAATCTTCGACAAATCGCCATTTTGCCTCCGAATCTCTTTTTTTTTGGGACTACTAGCAACGGAAAATTCCAAGGCAAAATACCTTGTTCTATTGTCCCAACACTTAACATTTGTTTTACTTGCGATTCAACTTCTTGTTTTGCTGCCTCCAGTAATCTACTGGAGGGAACTAAATGAATAGCATGATATTCTACAAAATTTGCGTCTACATGGTCGCCTCCTGATTTAAATGTTCGCTATTAATCTGCGATTCAAGAATTTCCAATCTGATTGAGAAATTGTCAGAAAAGATTTTAATTGAAAAACATTAAAAATATCCGTAAGTTCACCTATAATTTCTAGACATTCAACTCGTCGTTTGGTTCTGAGTTGTTCAATAAACTGAATACTGCACCACAGTTTTCTGATTTAATGATTATAGCTAAAAATATATTTGGATTGAATTCTTCTGATTTACAAAAGTAATTTATTTCGTTTCCGATTAACTTTGTTGGTATATTTCAACTGCGGTTTTAATATTTGTGGTTTACATGATTCTAGTCGAGTCATCAATTCTAAATCTTTTATTTTAGTTTTTAGTTGTTTGCTGATATAATTAATGTTACACCTATTTGACTCGAAGAAATCCTTCCCGGAAACCGTTTGGAACTATTATTTAATTTTTATGTCAGAACTCAATTCAATATTTGTATTTACTTGAGCTAACAACTTCTTTCTCGATGAGACTTAAATCGGCACCTGTGCCTTTCAAAGGGAACAGTGTTGATTTCGAAGATGAAAGTACTTTTTTGGAAGATTTTTTGAGAAAATATCAACAGAGTCTCATGAATTTAACACCGCATGATTCACACATGCAGAACAGTACAATAGTAAACGGTTCTTCTAACGGTGATGATGACGAATTGAAACGCTAACTACTGTTTTTACGACGCGAGGACGACAGGATGAAGAAAAGTTTGCTAGCCACGTCGAATACAGATAAATCATTCGATAATAATAACTTGGTATCGGTCGGCGATAATGTGGATGTATTAGATACTGGTACATTTGCGAAAAATAGTGAAGTGATCGGATTGTCATATAAGGGTATGAGGGGCGCACTTTCTGAATTTGACGGCGAATCGAGTTACAAGGTCGAAACATGGCTCGAAGAAATAGAAAATATGGCAAACGAATTAAAATGGAGTCCGTTACAAAAATTAATATACGCAAAAATGCATTAACCGGTTATGCTAAAAAGTGTTTACGAATTCGAACCGAATTAATTTTATTTTCGGAGCTCGCAGTACAACTCACCAGCGCTGACGTCCACATCAAGCTTGCTTCACGCAGAAAAAAAGAATCAGAATCGCTAAAAGAATATTTCCTAGAAATGCGGGAATTAGGATCGACCGGCCAGGTCGATGATTTAGCAGTAATAAAATTTTTGCTGTATGGTGCAACTTCGGTTGAGGAATTCAAAACCAAAATGATCCTGTATGAAGAATTTAAGGCGAAAGTAACAACCGGTTCATGTGAAAAGGCTAAAGCAGGTAGCACTTAGCGTAAGCAGCAGAATATGAGATGCTATAATTGCGGTAAAATGGGACATTAAGCAGCCAGGCGTCGAAAAAAAGAAGATGGTTCCAAATGCTTTAACTGTGGAGAGTATGGTCACATGTCAAATAAATGTCCAAAATCGAAGAAACCGAAGTACCAAATAAAGGAAACAAGAATAGTGCAAAATAATAACACAAAGGTTTGATTGATTGATTGATTGATTGCGATGTACGATCAAGCATTAAGCAAGTCTCCTGTATTATAAATGCGAATACCACACCACTATACCCATGTTGCAACACGACACCATAACTCTCCCTTACCAAGGAAATATATACCATCATACTCCACTTTTCATGAAGCCAAACATAGCAATACTTCACCCCGTAAAGGAAGGCGCCACATCGATAACCACATAAGTCTAATAGTTGTGATATCCGCCCCTGGCCAGGCCGCCGTCATACACCTTTTAACATATAACAAAATCGAGGGATGGGAAAGGAATGTTAGCAACAAAGACTCAACCCGGTTCCAGACACCTAAGTAGTTGATAGTTAGTAAATTGGTTAGTAATATATTTTTAGTAATTTATTTAGCACATGACAATACAATTTAAAGTTCATCTACTGCTCCAACTCCTGTAAGGTTGTTTCAGGTTCTTCAAGACATTCCTAAATTTAAAATATGCATTAATTCTTTATAATAACTATTTTAAAATTAATTAAGTATAAATTTGATTCTCTGAAATAAATTCTAACTCAATCCCTATGTACCACAAATAAATAACCATTAATAGTTTGACAATCACTCAACCAACTACCATCTGGCCATCGTGCTGTCATCACAGCCATTGTCATCATGGTCGAGTTTCTCAGGAGTGTTCTAAACTAAAACCATTTTAACTAACCAATATGAATACTAATACCAAAAACTATCATTAACAATTATACTAACAAGTATGAACATTAACACCAGTACCAACACCAATACCAACACCCACTTCAATACCAATACCAACCTCAACCATAATATTAAGCCATATGAATAATTTAACATCAACAATAAAATTCTACGGGAATGTTCAAAAAATTAGAAATTGCTAAGTTATAATTCAAATTCACAGCACTTGTTTCATTTGCCACCCACCGTTCTCCTGTAGATAGTTAATTAATGGTTTACCTACTGCAACTAGATTCAAAAATAAAAGCTGAAAAAATATATACTATTTTATATATTTAACCATGCTATTAAAAATTCAACTAATCGGCAATTTCCTAAAAATCTTGCAAAAGAATAATTATAATGCTTAAATTACTTATTTATTTAGTCAGTTAATGATGTTTAAATTAATTATTATATACTACTCAAAAGGTTTAGAATATTAATCGTTTAGTTAAGCACTACATGTACCTATATATGATATTTACTAATACGACTCAAATAGAGTTTCCCAGGTTTCTCTGAAAACTAAATTGCTTTACTACTTAATTAATAGCAATTAACTTATATAAATTAGTTAGTAATAAATAAAAATAAAATAGATATCACAAGGCAATACAATTTCTACGATACATATCTGCTGTATGCTTAGCGTTTCTGGGGGTTGAGCGAGAATTCACCAATATTTCTGTAGCTTGGAGACGATCTAACAATTATATATAATTTAGTATAATTTATAACAACCACACCATCAGACAAAATACTTGAACAAACTATGACACTTTGATATAATTAAATTCAACAAACCAAAAAGTGCTGAAATGTTTCCATCAATACCTCAAACAGTCTTGCAATGTAATATAGTATACAATATCATATAAAAAGAAATTTCCCCTATCATAGGTAACGTGCGATGCTGTTCATTTAATTATTATATTGTTTCAATCTACATATGTAAATTACAATTTAACACTAATAAAGTGATTGATTTCAGCAGAAGATTTTTTTGTCACCTTAGAACAACATTTTTAACTATCTTTATACAGGCATTGTTATGTTTGATTGATTGATTAATTGATCGCTTGCAATGCACGGTCAAGCATTAAGCCAGTCCCCCATATCATAAATGCGAATATACCACCCCACTATACCCATGTCACAACACGACACCACAACTCTCATACACAGCATTACCTTAAAGAAAATGGTAAATTAATAAGGAAGAAATGTCAAGAAAGTATTAAACAGGATCGGGAGTTCAGCTTTCGAGAATTGTATTTTTTTATAATGAGTTTAAATTTTTGTAAGTTATTTACCAAAAGGAACGTTTGATAATTTCTGAACAATTTGCTCAATATAGTCAAATAAAATATCAAACCCATAATGAGCGGTATCTTTAGGAATATTAAGGCTTCAAACAGTTGAAATCATAGTTCGCACTTTGGCTTAAATAACTGTGGATGAAATAAATGAGAAGCCTTCTGCGGCAAATCAGCTGGATGGATTATGGAATAATCAAGTAAACGCCATATGGGTTCCATCACCCACACCTTCATTACGTTTAACAAATTTTCCTAGCTGAATCCAAGTAGTTATGTTCGTGTGTTATTTCTTGAATATTTAAGTAAATTCGAGTAAATAATATCTGAGTGTCAGCAACGAATGGTGTTGGCAAATGCAAAATTGTATAAATTAATCTCAACCCCTCAACTTTTTGAAAATTTAAACAAGCCCTTCAAAGAAACATGACGAGAACTCTATGTTGTAAATTGTCATATTTACCTTGAATAAGTATTTTTAAACTGGTTAGCTACCGGCTTTCTAGGAGGCTTTTTAGGAGGTTCAAGAACAAAGAATGTGAGCTATTAAGCTTTGAATATGATGCGAGTTATTAGTAAAACCATGGTAATTTGTGCAAAAGCTCTAAACCTCATATTACCAGCAGGATGGTAAAGAATTGAGGATACAAATTTGGATAGATTATCTATATTAAAAAAATGGATCCACTATTCATTTCCACTTTATAAATGAAATGGGAAACAAAGATAAAATCAACAACGTTCAATGGCCCCTTTAATCCCTGTTACATCAGCATCCATCAATACCAATAATTAGATTTCTTTCGACCACCAATTTTTTCAGGTTTTTTAATAGTCCCAATAATTTCCGACTTGAAGACGTCAGCCATCCGCAATGATGATGAGCAACACATTAGACAAATAATCCTACTCCCAAAAATCATAATTAAAATATTAAGGAAAAATTTAAGAAAAAACACGAACAAACTTTACATAAAAACTCTCTGAATTCAAATTTAATGTTACGATCAAATTTCTAATTAAATTTTAACAGACAACATCGAAAACACACAAAAAATTGGTTATTCCAGAATTCTAGTGCAACTTTTCACCACTAGGTAACACAATGACAGATTTGCACTCAAACCCTCCCGGCGCTAAAATGTATACATCAAAAGTATTTCGTTTACGAACAGTTTACGTAAGGTTCCCATTACAACACACCACTACATCCACACTCTCCATACACAGTGCTATCAATTATATCCAGCGGATTCGCTTTATTTTAATCCTCTTTGTACAAATCAAATTAAAGTTGTCGTATTGTGAAAATATAAAAACTTCTGACAACCATTGTTAGCCCCTCGTGGCATTCAAGATCAGCACCACATCCCCAATATCGTATAAAAATCATTACAATGATCATTTTGAAAGGTATTTAAGCAATACTCGAAGTACCTCATCTTTGACTGAAACATTCTATTTCACTTCAGAAAAAGATCAATTAGGAAATTTGGCACGTTGTTTCTTGTGTTGCGGCTCATTTGAAGAAAAACCCAAATAAAAGATAAGATTGTTTCAAAAAAACTATTTTATTCTAACCAAATATGGCAAGTCGCACTGAACCGTTCGTCAACGTTACGCTCAAGCTGCCCGCAAATATTATGTTTAAGCGTACACGTTATGAACACCTTTATACATACCAATACATACACAAGTCATCGCCAATTTGTTTCACTTCACATGTGACAAAAGTATACATTACGTACTACATTCGTACCGCTCCAGCGCAACGTCCGCGAACACCCCAGTATAGCAAAGTCTTCGTAAACCGTACGTTTATGATACACCTGGTCTGGAGGGAATAAACGCCGATAAAGCAGTCGATAATTGTCAAAATATGATATTACTTTAAAAACACGCAAACTTTGTTCAATAATTCAGCAATTACCATAGTTGTTTAGTTAAATACGAATTAACCGCGATACATTTAATTAATTAATGCACAAAAAATTAATTTAAAACTACTAAAAAACACAATAACCAAAAATGTATAATTGATTGTCGATACGGCAGTCACATATTTTATGTGAGATACAAAACAAATGGCCTTGAAAAGTTTTCATCTCGAAATCTTCAACTTTTATTTTTGATTCAATCACATAATTATTATGGAAATCGATGATTTAGTGTATTTACCTTTGTTAGCATTTTAAATAAAATCACAGAAACCGAAAAATTTTCATTTTCATCTTGTGAAAACACAACAGAGACACCATCGAACCACACACACACAAAACACAATAAACTCAATGCACAAGCACTCAATAAATACACTAAATTGTAATCACGATTTAAAAAGAAAATTAATGATAATTAATTATAATTATCATGTTGGTCGATTGGATTTGTAAAGTAAGGAGATTTGTTGGTTGAGTGATTTTATTTAAGCTTATAATTTATTTAATATGTTATGAAGCAGGTATTAAATTATTAAAAAACCGCCTTCCCTAAATATTTAATGCACAAGCGAGAATATTTTTTTTTTTTTTATTGGAAAATTTCTGTAGGACCAATAGACAGTTCACAGGTACTGTAAATACTACTAGTATTAATTCAGTAGCCTTGTAAAGCAAACTAAATGGCATTGGTGCGACAGTTACAGTTCCGAAAACTTGATGAATTTGATGATTCAAACCAATTGATTTTGAAGGAATCTAAATGCGCGTTGGCTGGCATGTTTTTGTCATTCCCCATATACATATAACATGACAAAACATACAAACATTTCGTGTTTTTTTCACTTAATATGTATACAAAGAACCGCTATATCGACTCTGTATATATCCAACCAAATAATCATATAATAATCAATAAAAATATGTAAATAAAAATAAAGAGCAATAAATTTTTCACACATTCATATTCCATGTACATAATGTACAAAGACCAGTCCATGCAATATGAATTATACCTCGTAAAAAAGTCCCGTTAGAATTTTTTTTGTAACACAAACTACCAGTTTGTATCCATCTTGATTTGATCACTGTTTTAATCTAATCAACACTACACTACAACTATTTAAACACTAATTTAGCCAACATATTTTCCTAAAATCTAAAGATTTGAATATGTACACTCTAACACAAACACAATCACATTTTCCATTTACGTATAAATTTCACTGCATTCTTTTTCTTTCTTAAACATTATAATTTTCTTTTTTCACTTGTTTTATAAACTATTATCACTTTAAACTAAACTACTTTAAACTAAATAAATAAATAAAAATAAAAATAAAAATTTTAATTCCGAAAAACACGTCCGTCTTCTTCAAGAGTTGACGTCGGAACCAGTGCAAAATAATAACACAAAGGTAAATCAAAAATTAATTTCAATAAATAATCACAAAATTTTGGCCACAGTAAATACGGGTAGCGATCTGACGTTGGTACGAGAAGATCAACTGAGCGAACTAGAGGTGGTAAAGCTGGACAAAATAAAGACTACTTTTCTAGGAGTAGGTGACACCAAAATTAAGACGGTATACATATGTTGTTCCAGAATTATAACTCAATTTAAAGTTTTTATTGGGAAACGATGTTTTACGAGGGACGAGGATTATCTTGGGAAAAGAGAATGTCACAATTTAGAAAATAACAGATGCAGATTTTTTATCGTGTTTGATAGAAGAATTAAGTAAAATAGACTTCAATATCGGGAGCTCCAAATACACGATCCAAACGTTAGTGGATCAGTACAAACCAATTTCAACGAAGAAGAGTCCGGTACAAATGAAGATTTTGCTGAAAAGAAGTACTAATATGGGAACACCCGAGGCGATTGTTGCCTGGCGAAAAACAAGAAGTGGACAGACAAATAGCAGAATGGTTAGAAAATGGGATTATGGTGCCCAGTTCATCAGAGTACGCGAGTCCAGTCGTTCTAGTCAATAAAAAAGATAACACCAAGCGTATTTGCATCGATTCAAAAATTCGGCCGGCGCCAAAAAGGAAAAAAAAAAAAAAAAAATATAGATACAAGCGAGCCTTCATCTTGTGTAAACCAAAATAAATTGTCAATTAATTTATATTATTAAAGTTTCAAGGAAATAGTTTTTTTTCATTTTGGAAAGATATACGTGCATTCTGGAAAGCTAAGTTGATATAGCGGAGTAACCAAATAGTTGCCAATGAATAATTTGTGTACCAGTTGGTTTGGAGCATCATATATCAAAGAGAACATTGGCGCCGAAACAGGGACCTGAATATTGTGTATTCTGTGGAGAACAATCAGCATAACGGAATTGCTGTATTTGGGGTTCAGCAATATAACGACAAATCTACATAATAGCGGAGATTCAACGGTGGAAATAATCCACGTGAAAAATTAAGTGGTCAGTTAACCTTCTAGATCGTTCAAGGCCAGCAGTATAACTGTGAGTATTAATAATTGAAAACGGGCACTCTAAAGTGATTAACCTGTAAAAATAAACCAACTGTATTTCGGTGAATCATCGATCGAAGAAAATCGACTGAATTTTTAGCTCATTAATACACAACGGCTTATATTTGGTGCGATCGTTCGTAAATTGTAAAGTGAAGTGGAAGTGCAGATAGTGAACGATAAACAACTGTAACTGATTATAAACCGTCTAAATAATTAACCAGGTGCAAAATGGATGCCTTGAAGAAACAAAGAGCTAACTATCAAAGATTCCATGACAAAACTAGTCACCTTTGTTAGAGGCAATATAAACAACGCTAGCGAAGATGAACTATTAGTGAAGCAGGAACGAACGCAAAGATTATTGAGTGAATTTACGAGCATTGAGAAGGAAATATATCGACAGCACGGTAGAATCAGATCTGTCAGAATTTGAGGACAGCTACTACACAGTTCTTGCTGGACTAAAAGCTACTATTCGAAAGCAAAGCCTTGCATCAAAGAAAACGACCATGATGGATGGTACGATGAATGCAACACAGCACCAAGCAATTGAGGTGCGTTTGCCGAAACTCAATATTCCAGTTTTTGATAACGACTATATGGAGTGGCAGTCCTTTTTCGATTTGTATATTTCAACTATACATGACAGAGATAATTTGACTGCAGCCCAAAAATTTCAATATCTCAGAGGCCTTTTAAATTGAGAAGCGGCAGCACTCGTCCGTCACTTAGCTGTGACTGATACAAACTACAACGAGGCATTTCAGAAGTTGGTTCATCGATACGATAGAAAGCGTCACACAGTTAATGCTTTCATAAAAACCTATATGGAACAGCCGAATGTACTACAACCAAATGCTGCTATAACATTCGGAAGTTAACCGATTCTTTCGATGAATCAATCAGAGGGCTTAAAGCACTAGGTCCAGATGCCGAGAAGAATGATCCTTGGCTAATTTATATCGCATTAAATAAGCTAGATGATGAAACCAAATCCCTTTGGGCTCAAGAAACTGCAAGCAAAGATTTTCCTACCTTCGATGAATTACTTAAATTCCTTGTGAAACGAATCGATATGATGGAGTCATTGAAGGAATACTCAAGGAAAAATCATCCTGCTCGACCACCAGCGCCACGAACATATGCAGTCACCACTTCTAAAGGGATGAATTGTCCAATATGTAAGCAAGATGGACACAGAATCTATGATTGTGATACATACAACCATATGTCGTCGGATAAAAGATCGGAAGCAGTTCAGAGCCACAACAGATGCTTTAATTGCTTAAACGGAAATCACAGGGTGCATGACTACAGATCGAGAGTGAGATGTCAGCAATGCCAAAGAAAACATCACACATCCCTACACGATTCCTCAGACGAAAGAAGGTTATCTAAGGATGATCAGCAAGCAAAGCAAGTTGCATTGTCGACAGTGAAGGAAACAGAGGAAGATAATGAAGATACAGAGTTTCAATCGTATACGACAACACATGCAAATTCGTGTAATACTATTTTACCTGGCCAATTCCAAACTTACAGAGCGCTGCTGGATTCCGCCTCACAAACAACATTCATATCAGAATCCTGTATGCAAAGGTTGAATCTTGATCGTCGTAATGGAAGAGTGTTGGTGAAGGGACTTGGTGAAGTCGGAATGGGAGCAACCAGGGGTACTACCGAATTAAACATTTCGTCATTGGACAACGTAATAACATTAAAGGCAGAAGCGTTTATTATCCCGAAGGTATCCGCTACACTATATGGGTATTTATCTAAAACAGACTTGCCGTTATTAAATAATTTGAACTTAGCGGATCCAAGCTTTAATAGGCGTGGCAATATCGATATTCTTTTAGGAGTGGACATATTTTTTAAAGCGATTTTGCCCGAAAAGCAAAAAATATCAAATGGCCTGACAGCAATCAATACCATTTTTGGTTGGGTAATTGCCGGTGGAGGTGTAAACACAAGACAAACCGAATACGGCAACTTCAACATTTTACTAGATATAGATAAGTCGCTTCGAAGGTTCTGGGAAGTCGAGGAGATGCCAAAAATCACAAGAAGAACACCAGAGGAACGAGCATGTGAAGAGATATTTCAAACGACTACCAAACAAGCTGAAAATAATAAGTTCACGGTCAAATTGCCATTTAGACAACCAAGAGATATGATTAGAACATCATTTAATTCAGCTTTAAATCGTCTCAAAGCAATGGAGAGGAAGTTTGAGAGAAACAAAGAATTTGGGCAGCTCTATAAAACTTTCATGACAGAATATGAGACCCTTGGCCACATGGAAAGGATTCCTGGGTGCAACAACTCCAACAATTATTATCTTCCACATCACGGTGTATTGAAAGAAAGCAGCACCACAACAAAACTCAGGGTTGTGTTCGACGCATCAGTCAAGTCATCCACAGGGTTGTCACTGAATGATGTTTTAATGGTGGGACCAACTGTACAGCCAATGCTCATCGATATATTATTAAGATTTCGACAACATCAATTTGTGTTCTGCGGAGATGTTGAGAAAATGTACAGGCAGGTATGGGTAGCTAAAGATGATCGACAATTCCAAAATATTTTATGGCGAAATAACCCGAAGCAACAACCAGAGCGATATCAATTAAAAACGCTTACATATGGCACCGCATCGGCAGCATTCTTAGCCACGCGTTGTTTGAAGGAAGTTGGAAATCGACTACAACCAACACAACCGGAAGCAGCAAGGTCCATATTGCAAGATATGTACGTAGATGACATGATGACCGGAGCCAATTCCTTACCACGGGTTAAAGTCATAGCAGTACAAATAATGAAATCCTTAGAAGATTATGGTTTCAGCCTTCGAAAGCTGTTAACGAATAACGATGAGCTAAGATCAGTTATTGAAGCCACCGAGAAAGACGTTAAAAGTATAGGAGAACAACCAGATGCGCCAAGAGTATTAGGCCTCCAATGGGATCAGCATGTTGATGCTTTTAAATTCAGCGTACGCATTCCGGAGCGAACACGCCATACTAAGCGCACGCTACTATCAGATGCCAGTCGCAACTTCGATCCACTTGGCTGGTTGACGCCTGTAATAATAAGAGTGAAGGTTTTATTCCAAGATCTATGGATGCAAAACTTAAGTTGGGATGATGAACTACCTACAAATACTCAAAAAGCATGGCTAGACATTAGAAGAGATTTACTAGAAACATCTAAAATTACAGTACCAAGATGGTTAACGACGCATGACCAAGTCAGCTTGGTAGGCTTCAGTGATGCAAGCGAACACGCATATGCCGCTGTGATATACGCAGTAGTTAACAACGGCGATGGTTTTAAATCTAATATTATCGCAGCCAAATCACGAGTAGCACCGGTCAAACAAATAAGTATTCCGCGACTGGAATTAATGGGTGCTTTGCTGCTGTCGAATTTAATGAAGCTTGTGGAAGAATCATTAACCATAAAAATTAATAAACGAGCATTATTTACAGATTCTCAGATAGTATTAGACTGGCTGTCAATTCATCCGAGACGCTGGACTACATTTGTCGCCAATAGAACCAGTGAGATAACGCAAATGTATAATCCGGAATACTGGTGGCATGTGACATCCAAGGATAACCCCGCTGACATCGCATCTCGAGGTATTAGTACGAGCGAACTAGAGAGTAGTAATTTATGGTGGCATGGGTCGAAATGGCTAGTGAATGAAGCACAGTACAGGGCAATACAATCGATCAGACGTCGAAAGGAAATACCGACTACAGAGGAATCGCGACCTGCCAGATGTGATGCATTTATAGTGTCGACAAACACATTTTTCGATAATTTCATAGCAAGGTACTCCAACTTTCATAAGATGTCAAAGGTATTAGCGCTAGTAATGAGAGTCTTTAAAAACCGCAGAAACAGAAGAGGAAATAAGGAAAATCAGATCACGGAAACAATTAGAGAAGAGATAGAAGCTGCTGAAATGGTTCTAATTCGGCATGTTCAGAAGTTAAAATTTTTATCTGAAATGGACGCACTAAAAAATAAGGGTACTGTACCTCGAAGCAGTAAATTAATTACATTATGTCCATTTTTAGATGATCAAGGCATTATCCGAGTAGGGGGTCGTATCCAGCAATCGCTTGAGCCATTTAAAGTAAAGCATCCTATCATCTTACCGATGAAATCACATTTGGTGAAGTGTATAGTAAGGGATGCACATATCCTTTATAATCATCCAGGAATTAGCTTGCTTCCCAGCATAGTGAGGCGACGATTTTGGATAATCAAGGGGAGAGTGGTATCAAGAGAAATAGTTCACAGGTGCGTTAACTGCATTAAGCAAAATCCCCAACCAGAAAAGCAGCTAATGGGAAATTTACCACCAGAACGAGTACAATATGTGCATCCATTTCATAAAGTTGGTGTAGATTACTGTGGCCCATTTAGAGCGCAGCCAGTGCGACGAAGGGGACAGGTACCAATGAAGGTGTACGTTTGCATATTTGTTTGTTTAAGCACGAAGGCGGTACACATCGAAACCGTATGCAATCTGACAGCGGAAAGCTTCCTAGGCGCCCTAAGTCGATTTACTTCACGGAGAGGGAATTGTCATACAATATACAGCGACAACGGGACCAATTTTGTCGGAGCAAACAATCAGCTGAGAGAACTATTTCAATTCCTTAAAGGCAAGGCATCTGACATAACCGCATCTCTTCTAAAATACAAAATAGATTGGGAGTTCATCCCCGCCGGGGCTACACATATGGGTGGCTTATGGGAGGCAGCAGTGAAACAGGCAAAGATACACTTAGGCAGAGTAGTTTGTGAATCAATACTCACCATTGAAGAATTCTCCACTTTACTGACAAAGATAGAAGCAATCATGAATTCGAGGCCGTTAGCGATAACGCAAGCTGATGACATCGATTACATAACACCAGCCCATTTCTTAATTGGGCGCACCTTCGTAGATATCGCGGATGATGATTTTACAAATAAGAATATCTCTCCATGAGCTAGATGGCAGCTAGTCAAAAGGATGCAACAACACTCCTGGAATAGGTGGCATCGAGACTATTTAACAATCCTACAAAAAATAAAGAAATGGACTAGCGAGTCGAATAATTTAACTACAGGAGACATCATATTGGCTGCTGAAACAAGCTTGCCATCAACGTGTTGGGCACTAGGCAGAGTGGTCGATACGCATCCAGCAAAGGATGGCAAAGTCCGGATCGTGAGCGTACGTCTGGCGAACACTAATAAAATTATTCAACGACCGATACATAAGTTGTGCAAACTACCAATTCTGTCTTATGAATCAGATGATTCATGGCCCACGGAATGTTGATGCTGAGATCGAGCGGCTGAAGAAGAACAAATCTAAAACAAATCACCGCTTATTAATCAAATTAATTAGCATTAGAAATTTACCTGAATTATCCCAGTGTGCTAAATTGACATTTCCCTTCCATTTAAATTATGTTGTTCTGTATTCAATTTGACGTTTCATTATTTTTATTGCTGCATTAAAATCGAGCAGTTGCTGAATATAATTAAGTAAAATACTAATGTAGAGCTATTTGTTGAGAGATGTCACTAAGATCAGTAAATATAATTTGAGTAGTATATGTTGTTAATTTAGATGGCTTCATAGGCAACACAAAAGAGTAAGAACACAGAGATTAAAAACTGGATTGAGAATGAATAAAAAATATAGATACAAGCGAGCCTTCATCTTGTGTAAACCAAAATAAATTGTCAATTAATTTAAATTATTAAAGTTTCAAGGAAATAGTTTTTTTTCATTTTGGAAAGATATACGTGCATTCTGCAAAGCTAAGTTGATATAGCGGAGTAACCAAATTGTTGCCAACGAATAATTTGTGTACCAGTTGGTTTGGAGCATCATATATCAAAGAGAACAGGGACTGACGGGATATTTCCGCAAATTCATTAAGGACTATTCAATCGTGGCGAAACCGATGACAGACCTTCTGAAGAAAAACATGAAATTCGCGTTCGCGGAGAAACAGAAGTTCTTTCGAAAAATTGAAAAAAATATTAATCGATAAACCTATTTTAATTATTTTTAGCCCAGATAGAGAGACCGAGCTCCACACTGACGCATCCAAAATCGGATTTGGGGCGATCTTGATGCAAAAGAGTCAAATAGATAACCAGTTTCATCCGGTCTACTTTTACTTTTTTGTGCTTGCAATTGTGGGAGCTTTTGAAAAAACTGAGGATCTATCTGTTGGTCATTGAGTTCAAAATCGTAACCGACTGCGCCGCCTTCAAAATGACAATCGACAAAAAAGAAATTGTTCCGAGGATTGCGGGCTGGGCTCTAATGCTACAAAATTATCAGTTCAAGTTAGAGCATAGGCCAGCTTTAAAGATGCAGCAAGAAATGGTTAAAAACTTTCACGAAGAGGGCCACTTCGGAGTCAAAAAGATGGTGGAAGAGATACAATGGGAATATTTTGCACCTAATATGAAGGAGTTATGTGAGAACTGTCGAAGAAACTGCATCCTGTGTATTCTGGCCGAGAGGAAGTTCGAAAAGGATAATTGCTGACAGAGGTATGGTCTTCACCTCAAACGAATTTACTCAATACTGTGTCGATAACCAGATTCAGCTTTCACTCATCACGACGGACATTCGCAGAGGTAACGGACAAGTTGAACGACTAAACCGAATCATTTTTCCAGATTTGACAAAACTGTCCATTGATGCACCGGAAAATTGGTACAGACACACGGATCGATTACAGAGATTCTTAAATGCGTCTTGGCAAAGAAGCATTCCCACTACACCATTTGAGGTCATGTTTGGGGTAAAGATAAGAAATCTGGAAGATCAACAAATTTTTTGGTGGAACATGACAGACGAGAATGGAGGCTAGAAAAAAAAATCCAGAGGTGCAAGAGGAGAATAAACGTTCTTACAATCGACGTCGAAAGAAAGCAATCAAGTACGAGATTGGAGACTCGTACTATTTTGACCAAGATGTTGTCTGTTTGGTAGTCGTTCCTTAGATATCAATTCCTGATAAAACTAATGTCACTTCCCGACGTTAAATTTCCGAAATAGAAAGGTTTATCCAACCATCATCGATTTCAAATGGATAAAGCACAAACGGTTTAATTATTGATTATATTTTCTAACTTTACGATATTTATAAACTGGATGTGTGATTCAAAAGATGTGTAAAAATATTACAAAACTCCTTGTTTTCGTAATACTTTTACTCTAACTCGCAATACGAAAATTTTCGTAATAGTTCAAGAATAGCACCCCTGTACCTATATGAAGGTTGAAGTGCTCCTTTAATTCCATCTGTACGTATAAATACATGTGGCCAGCCCTCTGGTGCTATACTGATGAAATCATTTTCATTTGTATGTCTAGATCCGTTTACTTGTTTTAATTCGTCGAAAGATTTTTCAATTTACTGATTGTGGGATTGAATTGTTTTGCGCTTCTATGAATTGACGGGGGTGGTTTGCTATTCTTCACTAAGTAATGTACATAATCCTAATAGTATTAAAACTCGTGGTGTGTCTTCGACCAAATCCTAATATTTTACACCTTGGTCTGTTATAATTCATGGCGGAACACCAAAATGTGCTATCTAATTTGAATATAATGCAGTTGCGACTGTGCTTGCGGTGATATCTGGTATGAGAATTGCTTCCGCCCAGCGAGTGTATCTCTCTATCACTGCTATACTATAATTTTGATTGTTTGATATTGGTAACGGTCCCACCAGATATATGGGAATCTCAGCGAAGCGCTCTACTATAGATTCGCAATTACCTAGTGGTGCCTGTGTATGCTTGACCTGACCGTGACCTTTAATTTGTGACATGCTTTTTTATTGCCGATCTGGTGGCCAGATGGTTCGGCAGTAACTTTACTGAAGCTTTTATGCCTGAATGAGATAAAATGTGCAGCAACTCAAATACCTTCCTCCTTTACATATTCTCTTTGGTTGAACGACATGTCACAGTAAATGAAATGGTTTGTGTTAAAAGTAAACGGCCGTCTTACTAACGTCAGTCCCGAGTTCTCGTTTTGCAGTATGTCGCTTAGTTCCATGTCTTGTTGCTAATCTGTAACAAGTTTGCTATTGTCGACAGTCTCGTGTATGCTTATAAGTTCTACTCTTGATAACGCGTCGGCTATCACGTTATCAGTACCCGCTATATAAGCTGTTCAATAAAGTCCAGTTGAGGTCTCTGTCTGGGTGGTGCTTTATCTAAGTCCAATGTGGAGAGGCCTCTTCAGGCGCAGGCCAGTTATTTGCGTTTATGAAAGTAGGTTTCTTTCCCTACATTATTTGCAATCAAAAATTCCAAAAGGTACTCACCGCTATTATTGGTGTCAGTGCTGCCCTACACCGTGTGGTATGTGCGTTTGCATCTGCACTTCTGTGTCTCCAGGAAAGACCTTTTCCACCAGAATCTCCACTATCACTGTCACCAAGTCCCTGGAAATAAACTCTGGAATGTGAATAAAATTAATTTGCTAACTTTCCAGAATGGCTTTATCTAAGTTCTGCATAAAACGTAAATGAAAGGTTTTTGGTCCATGATGAAAAAGAATCGGATAGGTAAGACACTAACAACTCCCAGTCATATGCCCTGACTTTAACCTGAGAATCTGTTAATCTTACAGTATAAAAACTCATTCCCTGCCAGATTTCATTTAAAAACCGCTGCATGACCGCATTCATTGCTGTGATATTTTCGCTGACAAGTTTGGGTGTGCACCTTGCTAGGGTGATTTCTCTCAATTTCGACTTACACCTTGTAAAAGCTAACACCGATTTCTCTGTCCACGCTGCACTCCAGTATGATCCCGTACCGTGTATGGAATGAACCTTCTATAGAAGTTAATCATTCAATATTGGGAATGTAACGTAGTGAATATTGTGTAACTGGCTAATTGGAATGAAAAGTCCTGTAAGTTCGGTTCGGGGTAGTTGTCTGGTGTTGTTACGTTCTTTAGTAAATTGAAATCGCCACATGATCTCCATCTGAACTAAACATAACGGACTGGACCATTCACTCTCGCTGGGACTATATATCCACTGAGATATCATGCTTTCTAAATGATTATGTGCTGTTTTTAAGTTATCATGAGCGATGAGCCGCGTTTTTTACGTGACCGGTGGTCCACGGGTCTTTACGTTATTAGTCTGACTTTTCGTCTCTTGATTTGGATCGATTTCTGAAATTTGCTTTATAATTTCTACTGGATATAAGAGATCTTCTCTAATGTGCCCTGTAATGCTGAAACTTCGCTACACTAGAATGTCGTTACGAAATTTGGATAAGAAATCGTTTAATTCGTTTGGCCCTGTTACTGTAGATTATTTTTGTGTTGTTGCCTGTGGCTTATCGCAGATACCGTAAATTTGTTGGGGCGCCATGGTTTCTACCAAATCGTCTACTCGTTCTGCCAATTTATTTAATAGTATACTTCGTTTTCGAAGGATATCAATGCTAATGGTATTTGCTGCGGCAATCACTGAAGCCACAACCGTCTGATTTTGACCTCCTCAAAATTCGAACCGCTATTCATTTTCATCTGATCTAGTAATTATGATGGCTTCTGTTCTTCTATCGTCAAACCATGCGCTAATTGTATTAGAGAGTTTTCATGTTTCAGAACTTTATACATGCCGAATTTCATTATAATCGCCCAAGTTCCTTCCTAATTGGCCATATTCCAGAACATCATCTAAATTTTTTTTAGAATCGCATTTCGATCGTAATGCCTTAATTCATCAGAATCTGTTAAGACATAATTTGCTAAGTTAAGAGACAGCTCAATCAATACCCAATTAGTTCCAAAAATTGAAATTTTTCCAAATCCAGGGATTCGTATTAAAATATCTCGGGATTATGTAACTTGTTTAAGTTTAGGGTTCCTGAGATTGAATCACTACTCACACAAAAACGATGGTGGGAAGACATCGCTTTTTTATTCGTGCCTTAGTTGATATATAAATCTTATACTTGGTTGGAGCTTAAACCTTAGAATGTGTGTAACTGAGTTTTGTCTAAAAATTCAGAGTTCGGAATTTAATGAGATTATCATGGAAAGTTAGTGTTTTCCCTGTATTTGAAACACATTTCGCAACTGAAATTTATTTGTCAAATTTTGGTTGCGCGGAACCCTGCTTAAGAATAATTGCTTCATAAACTCATGTATACATAAAAAAAAAATAAAGAAATAAAAATTGAATGGATATCGTAAAATGTCGACGAACTGCATATGCTCTGCGATGAGAATGAAAAAAAAAAATTATGATATTTTAAGTATCCCGTATTTAGGGAGGGAGGTCGAAATCATGGGAGGCAAAGAGATATATTCAAGACGCTCAAGATATTACAAGCGTTGTAGTTTGACTATAAATAAAGATTTTGCTGTTATGCTATGCTATACTGCTCGACTGCTTAAGAATTTATCGTGTGTATACAAATGAAAATTTACGATATTTTCCGTTATTTTATTATTTTGTTTCATGGAAATTTTATGTATTTTCATTTTTATTTTTTGGTTGCTTTTCTTTTAAATCAACCTTAAATTATTTATTGATGTACGGAAATTCAATTAGTAGCAGAATTTTTATTTTTTTTTTTTTTGCTGTTTTCTGCGTTCATATATGTATTATATATACGATGGCACATCTACACCCAGAAATTAACTTTATATACCATGTGCCTTTTTCGGTGAAATCCTAAATCCCCCTGGTATATATTATGTTTATACTATATATACAGTATTTCCTTTATAGTCGGAAAAATATAACATCAAGGGATTTTGTTTCTGCTTTTAAGCACAAAACGGCGTACAAAAAAATTCCAAAAATGATGAATTGATACCGCAATGTGAAAATAGAATTAATATTCGAATGGAAATTCCGAAAAAAAATGTATACACTGTATACTCGCACATAAGGAGAAAATCCAAAGCAATTTTCTCGAAATTAAAGGAAAATTATAGAATTCTATTTGCGCTATTTTTTGTTTACACAAGAATTTTTTTTTTTTTTTTAATATTCTGATCATTTTTCACAAAGAAATTTAATTATGTTTCTTTTTATTTCAATTTTTTTTTTTTTCATTTTCCATTTTTTTTCTGTTTAAATGTTAACATCCAACAGCAACCGAAACAATAACAACAACAACGACGACAAAACCGTAGCATAGACAAAATATTTTACCAGAAACTCTAGATGAAAATAGGAAACAATTTTTTTTTTGCTTTCTTTACTGTGTTCCTTTGTGATAGAATTGTATCGTAAACTAACACAAAATAAATTGGATAACGTTAGCATACTAATAGTGGATATTGAACGTGAAAAGTCAAATAAAATACATTCGGTAAATCAAATGGTTGTAATGATGGGTCATTGGTGTAAAATTGAAGCAGGATCATTTTGTTAAACTATCGATATGCGGAAAAAGGTGGCGACAGGAATTATTGAAGAAGCGACTGTTCCTTTCTGTAGCAGTTACATTTCAGTTAAAATATGGTCGCTTTGATATTTGTCGTGTCGTTGATGTATTAGACTATATTAGTTATATAATAGGAAAAGCGGAGAATCTCACAGTAGCTGAAATACGTATATATAAAAAAACTTACTATTAAAGTTAGCCGAAAGTAAAAATGTCGATAATGCAGATAGTGAAGATCTCCGATATTACATTTTAAACATTGAATTTATAAAAAAATTTAAATTTACTATCAGCCTTTAAATCAAACGAATTTTCCCTGGCCCTCTACAGGAAACTTGACGTAATAGTTTTTCTAGGAAACACTATTGGCAAGGCACTCTTATGGAAACACTTTTTAGATCTAACACATTAAAGGATGAATTTATAAAAATTTTTAAATTTTATATGGGCCTTTCAATCAGACGAATTGCTCCCCGGATAACTATAACTAGGGCACACTAATTGAAATACTGCTCAGAAATGACACTTTAATGGTTAAATTTATCAAAAATGTAAAATTTTTATGGGCCTTCCAATCACAGGAATATTCCCGAGCTCCTCACATGAAACTTTCCTTGATCATTTTTCTAGGGACAGCTGTTGGCTAAGCAACCTAATTAAAACACTTTCCAGACATGACGCTTTAAGGGTTGAATTTAGACAAATTTTTAAATTTTATATAGGCCTTTAACAATATTTCATTTTATATGAAATACGTTTCGTCTGAAATATGTCGGCTGGTAACTTTCGGTTGAGATAGCCAAGGCACTATTTGAATTATCGAGATTTTATTACTTTCGGCTGACTTTAACAGGGTTACAAAAACAAGGATTACGTTAGATTTTGTTTAATCTTATACCCCATAAATAGCCTGTATAGTTCCATTCCAGATGGCATTATTCCTTCTCTGGAATCTTACTTTTATCGCACTTCCCCAATATCATCACTATCGCCATATTAATATGACGTGTACGTTCGACAAGAATGTAAGCATTCGATTCAGAATATTTTTGGCCTTTTCCGAAATCAACCTCACCGATATCATTTTTTTTGATTTTTATCGTGTTCCTGACACAAAGAAATCTATTTTAAAAGTGGTTGCGGACTAAAGTTTGGGCTACGGTTAGATTAGGGTGGTTTGGGTTCTAATACAGATATTTTAAAAACTACTAATATTTTAGAAAGACATTGAAAGATAAAAAATTATTCCAAAATACACATATTTTTTGAAAGTATCATTAGAAAACAAGAGTTTCTATGTAAAGAATGTAGCTAAATGATTGCCCTATAGAGGGTGAAAGACGGGAAGGTTCAAGGAATTAAATTGGAATACAAAATTGAAATCGATAATAATCGGTTTCGATTAAATAAAAAAAAAAAATAAAAAATAAAAAAAAAAATAAAAAAAAAAAAAAAATAAAAATAAAAATTAAAATAAAAATAAAAATAAAAATTAAAATTAAACTAAAACTAAAAAAAATAAAAATAAAAATAAATATAAATATAAATATAAAAATAAAAATAAAAATAAAAAAAAATAAAAATTAAAAAAAAAATTAAAATTAAAAAAAAAATTAAAAATAAAAAAAAAATTAAAATAAAATAAAAAATAAAAAAAAATTAAAAAAAAAATAAAAAAAAAATAAAAAAAAATTAAAATTAAAATATAAATTAAAATTAAAAAAAAAATTAAAAATAAAAAAAAATTAAAATAAAATTAAAAATAAAAATAAAAAAATAAATAAAAAAAAAATAAAAAAAAATAAAAATAAAAAAAATAAAATTAAAATAAAAATAAAAATAAAAATAAAAATAAAAATAAAAATAAAAATAAAAATAAAAATAAAAATAAAATAAAAATAAAAATAAAAATAAAAATAAAAATAAAAATAAAAATAAAAATAAAAATAAAAATAAAAATAAAAATAAAAATAAAAATAAAAATAAAAATAAAAATAAAAATAAAAATAAAAATAAAAATAAAAATAAAAATAAAAATAAAAATAATAATAAAAATAAAAATAAAAATAAAAATAAAAATAAAAATAAAAATAAAAATAAAAATAAAAATAAAAATAAAAATAAAAATAAAAATAAAAATAAAAATAAAAATAAAAATAAAAATAAAATTAAAAATAAAAATAAAAATAAAAATAAAAATAAAAATAAAAATAAAAATAAAAATAAAAATAAAAATAAAAATAAAAATAAAAATAAAAATACAAATACAAATACAAATACAAATACAAATACAAATACAAATACAAATACAAATACAAATACAAATACAAATACAAATACAAATACAAATACAAATACAAATACAAATACAAATACAAATACAAATACAAATACAAATACAAATACAAATACAAATACAAATACAAATACAAATAAAAATAAAAATAAAAAATAAAATAAAAATAAAAATAAAAATAAAAATAAAAATAAAAATAAAAATAAAAATAAAAATAAAATTAAAAATAAAAATAAAAATAAAAATAAAAATAAAAATAAAAATAAAAATAAAAATATAGATAAAAATAAAAATAAAATTAAAATTAAAATTAAAATTAAAATTAAAATTAAAATTAAAATTAAAATTAAAATTAAAATTAAAATTAAAATTAAAATTAAAATTAAAATTAAAATTAAAATTAAAATTAAAATTAAAATTAAAATTAAAATTAAAATTAAAATTAAAATAAAAATAAGAGGAAAAAGAAAACGAAAAATAAAAACAAAAATAAAAAAATACAAAAAAAGGAAATTCATCAAATTTATAGATTTACAAACGACTCCGGCTCCTACTCCGACACCAAATACATATACATATATCTTTCTAAGCATAAAGCAAATAGTCTGTTCATTCCCGTGAAACGCTGAATTGCTCAAAACCTATTGCTGTTTGGCAAGCAGACAGTAACGTAAAATTGCAAAGGTCGTCGGTTAAGGCTCAACTAGTGAAAAATTATAAACAGAAATTTTAACGACACTAATTCTTTCTAATTTGTTTTGACATTCCAACCAGCGAAAAACTATAAACTTTAGGGTTGCCAATAAATAAAATCCTATGAAATAAAATACTTTGTGGTCATCCAACGTATCAAATCATATGGCCATCTAAAATATCGATTATTCCGAAGATCAACCTAAAAACAAAAAAAAAAAAAAAACAAATTAATCAACAAAGAATCATTGGTCAATAAAAATACGATAAAAAACACTTATCTAATTGATATATTGAAAGCTGGCGTATCCTGATCATAGAGTAAATCACCTAAAAGAAAATTTTATTTGTTTTAAATTGTAGTTTATCTAAAATAATAAGTTTATTTAATTCACGTACCTTAATTGAAAATTTTGTTATTCAAAATAATCGAAATGTCAAATTATAGAATAATTATTTTTAAGTTGGTAGCAATTTTTTCATCAAGTACTCTTTTTGTATATTTTCATTGTGTAGAGTTATTAATCTAGTACTCTTTGTAAGAATTAAATTCATGTACTATTCGTTTTGACATCACTTTTTCTGTAAACTTTGTACCTTAAACACCGAACACATTAAAATGATGTATTAATTTTAGAATTAAAATTAAATAAAATAATTATATATTGTTCAAAAAAAAAATCTATGGTGGCGTTCAGTGTTTTGTTGGTATGAACAATTTGTTTTCCTTCTTTTTGGAAAAATTGCGGCTATCGAAGATTTATCTTCCCTACTTTAGTGCGGCATTTTGGGAATTATAAACCCAAAAAATCATACATCGCGGAAAATAGAGTGTCTAATCCGCCATATTGGTCCTTCGAGCCGGATTGGTCAGCTTACGTTAAAAACTGGCATCGTTACTTGCGGAAATATTATCAATTTTACTTGAGAATACGGGAAAATTTATTCGTGAAATTAAATAATTAATTACTACGTAGAAAAGGCGATTTTAGTTAGCAAACAAAATTTAGTTTGTGAAAATCCGTCGAGCTGTACCGTTAACGAAACGACCTTCTCGAATATTCCAACACGTTTTTTTTTTTGTTGTTGTTGTGTAAAGTGCGTGAACATTAAGTGAATATCTATTAAATCAATATGAGTGAAACCACAGTGCTAAAACGCCAAAGAACCACCGCTAAAAATAAATTAATTCAATTAAACACATTTGCTAGAGACATTGGCGAAAACTTGACTATAGCGCAGTTATCTGTTCGCCTTGAACAAGTTGGGAAGCTTTATGAATCAATCGGAGATATTGAAAAGCGGTTACAGGAGTTGAGCGAAACTGAAGAAGTCGATTTTTCAATTGATGACATTTACTATGAAACTGCAGCAGCATTAAAAACTCAAATTCGAAAATTGGAATTACGGGAGCCAAGCCTACAACATTCGTTAAACGTAACATCGCACAACGCGTCTCAACTAAATCCTCACCATGTCGAAGTCAAGCTACCAAAATTATATATACCACCATTTTCCGGAGACTACGGCGAATGGCCGTCATTTGTGGATATGTTTAACACGACCATTCACGAATCCACATTAACGAGTGTTGAAAAGTTGCAGTATCTTAAAAGTCTGTTAAGGGGTGAAGCATCCTCTTTAGTGCGGCATATCCAGGTAACTGAGGGAAATTATATTGGAGCTTTAAATAAATTAAAAGAGCGGTACGACAAAAAAAGATTCATAGTTAACTCGTTCATTAAATCGTTCATGGAACAACCTGCGGTTCAAAGTCAAAACGTTTCAAATTTGAGAAAGCTGAGAGACGTATCAGACGAAGTTTTACGTGGTTTACGCGCCCTCGGAAATCAAGCCGAGTCTCGTGATCCATGGATCATTTACCTCATAACTCAAAAACTAGACGAATCTTCAAAGCTAGCATGGGCTGATTGTTCGTCAAACAATGACAATCCAACCATCAAAGATTTTTTCCTCTTTTTGGACAAAAGAATCGGGACATTTGAATCATTAGCAGCATCAACAAAACCAAACTCGAGACACAACGTCCGCGGGCACTTAGCAGTGAACGAAGCTATCCCATCCGGAGGTCATGATAGCAAGGGAAGCAATTTCAAATTCAAATGTGCTATATGTTCAGGTCAATCTCATTCATTCATGCAATGTAGTGAATTTCAAACCATGCCTGCAACCAAACGTAAGGAATTCATACAAAACTCAAATAGGTGTTTCAATTGCTTAAGTTCAAATCATCCAGTAGCCAAGTGTCCATCAAATCGTAGATGTCAGAAATGTGCCAGGAAACATCACACTCTGCTTCATTTTACGGAATCAAGTGAAGGGGATACAACCAAGTCCAGTGAAAACAATGACTCAAAAATATCTAGTCAGACGTCTGCCGTAGCTTATGCAAGTACTCAATATGGGTCATTGGTTGCTCTCCTACCAACCGCTAGAGTTGAGGTTGCAAGTCGATATGGAAAACCATTACAATGCCGAGCTTTATTGGATTGCGGCTCTCAAGTGAGTTTCGTCACTGAGGAATGCGTTAAAAAATTGGGTTTGAGAAAAGTTAACTCGCGTGTGATTGTAAGCGGTGTGGGGGAAATGAATTTGGGTCCAACAAAGGGAAAAGTAAAATTATCATTAAACATAAAAAATCATGTTCAGTATCAGTTAGAGGCGTTGGTGTTACCGAAAATTACAAGTGCATTGCCGTCATTCGATTTACAACTAGAACCAATCAAATTACCAGATGATATCGAATTGGCGGATCCTGAGTTCTGGCGGAGCGGTACAATAGACGTTCTCATAGGAGCGGATTATTTCTTCAGTTGCTTAAAAACGGGACAGAAGCAACTACATAATTCAAAGGTTATACTACAAGAAACCATCTTTGGTTGGGTAGCATCGGGAAAAGCAAATGAAGGTTTTAGTAATCACCCAATGGCCATGTTGGTTACTCAGAAATCACCTTTAATCGACATTGATCAAACTCTGAGGAAATTCTGGGAGGTTGAGTCTATAGAAAAATCAAATGTAAGTCTTACTGAAGAAGAGCAATTATGCGAATCAAAATTTCTCACAACAACTCGAGTCGATAGCGATGGTCGATTCATAGTCGAATTACCTTTTAAACAACCTCCCGAAAGAATTGGTCAAACTCTTCCAGCTGCAATTAAACGACTACAAGGGATAGAACGTCGATTCTACCGAGATGCCGAATACAAAAGACTCTATTACGATTTTATGACGGAGTATGAAGCTATGGGTCATATGGAAGAGATCCCGCCAGACGAAATAGCAAAACAAAGCTGCTACTTACCACACCATGGAGTTTTTCGTTCAGGCAGTAGTACAACCAAACTAAGGGTTGTATTTGACGGATCGTCGAAATCAAATACAGGGATATCTTTAAATGAATGTTTGGCGGCGGGTCCGGTGGTACAACCGAGTCTTTATTCAACGATTTGTCGCTTTCGTGAATTTCCAGTCGTGTTTTCAGCCGACGCGGAAAAAATGTACCGTCAGGTAAAAATATCCAAATGTGACTCAGATTATCAGCGAATTGTATGGAGGGCGGACGTAAGTGAGCCAATTAAGCATTTTAGGCTACTAACGGTTACATATGGACTGACTTCGGCCTCGTATCTTGCCACTAGGGTGCTGAGCAAAATTGGAGATGACTGCGCTGAAGTAAATCCTATGGTAAGCAAAATAATTAAAAATTGTTTTTACATAGATGATCTCATGGCCGGAGCTCAAACAGTGGAAGAGGCTCATACAATCATTAAGGGCCTAAACACGGTGCTTGGTAAACATGGATTCACACTTAGAAAATGGAAGTCAAATAACAAGGTGGTGCTTAACGGGATTGAAGATGTTCTCTTGGAAAAAACGGCGAAAACTATCGAAAAACCAGAATGCCAGGATTATGGAATTAAAGTACTCGGATTGGGCTGGAATCCTGCAGATGATGTCTTCGTGTTTAATTCGAATTTACAAATCAAATTAAACAATATTACCAAAAGGATGATTCTCTCTGCTGCGGGTAAATTATTTGACCCGATGGGTTGGTTAGCACCAATAATCGTCATAATAAAAATTTTTATGCAGCAACTATGGTGCAAAAATTTAGATTGGGATGACACTTTACCAAAGGATTTAACAAAACAATGGTCTAATATTTGCAAAACATTTAATGAAGTTGAGGCCATTACACTCCCTCGATTTATAGGCACATTTAAAAATGCAAAGGTGGACATTCATGGTTTTTGTGACGCCAGCTTAAAAGCGTACGCTGCCGTCGTATATTACAGGATCATAGATGAAAACAATCAAGTTTCGGTTCAATTAGTCTCGGCAAAAACCAAAGTTGCCCCAATGAAAGCGCTTTCACTTCCCAGATTAGAACTGTGTGGTGCAGTGCTACTCGCTGAACTGGTGGAGACAATCAAAGGAGAAACTAGCGTAGGAATTTCCGACGTTACATATTGGACAGATTCAACAATCGTCTTGGATTGGCTCGAAAGTCACCCACGAAGATGGAGCGTATTCGTCGGCAATCGCACGTCCGAAATTTTAACTCACAGTAAACGGAAGCAATGGCAGCACATATCATCCGAAGACAATCCTGCCGATTGCGCATCACGCGGAGCAACACCTACACATTTAAAATCGCATCGTTTATGGTGGCATGGACCTGAGTGGATATTGAGGAATAAGGAGCAGTGGCCGGCACAGAAAAAATCATATGGTACAACGGAGGAAGAATCAAATAAAATATTTACGTTTCACGGGTGCTTCCAAAACAAATGGCTCGACGAATTCATATCAAGATTTTCGTCGTATCAAAAGGCACAAAAAACCTTGAGTTACGTTTTCCGTTTCTTTCAAGCGACCCGAGAACGAAAGTTATTCCAACGAGAGAGTAAATTGCTGACATCGATTGAATTGGAACAAGCAAATGCTATTCTTTGCCGCTACGAGCAACAAAAGTTTTATTCCGCAGAAATATCTGCTATCAAAAACATTGGTGAGGTAGACAAGAAAAGCTCTTTAACAAGTTTAAATCCATTTCTGGATCGGTTTGGGTTGCTGCGGGTCGGTGGCCGTTTACATCACAGTTTGGCGCCTTATTCGATGAAGCACCCAATTATACTTCATCCCAAATCTAGATTGAGTTGGTTACTACTTTGGGATGAGCATCAATTTAGCAAACATGCGGGTCCAATATTATTGATGAGCTTAATCAAACAGCGATTTTGGATACCTAAAGGAAAAGTCATCACAGCTAAACAGGTAGTTGATCAATGCACAATATGCACGAGATATAAAGCCGAATTAAGACAGCAACTAATGGGTAATCTGCCGTCAGCAAGGGTGAATTTGGAACGACCATTTTTTCAAACTGGGGTCGATTTTGCCGGTCCTTTTTCCATTCATTTAATCAAAGGACGTGGTCAGAAGACTTATAAGGCATACGTGTGCATTTTTGTATGCATGGCTGTTAAGGCCATACATTTGGAGCTTGTGAATGACCTGACGAGCGACGCATTCTTGGGGGCATTAAAGCGGTTTGTGTCCAGACGAGGTGGTTGCAGACGAATTTACAGTGACAATGGCACCAATTTTGTTGGTGCAAATACCAAACTAATCCAATCATTTAACAAAGTCGTGCAAAAATCTAATGGCATTTCAAATTTTCTTTGTAGCAATAACATCGAATGGAAGTTCAACCCTCCAAATTCACCTCATTTTGGTGGGCTGTGGGAAACTGGAGTGAAATCATTTAAATTTCATTTCAAGCGAGTTACTGGATGTGCAATTTTAACTTTGGAAGAAATGAGTACTCTATTGGCAGAAATTGAATCAGTTTTAAATCATCGTCCATTATGTCGATCATCTGATGATGAAGTGGATTTTTTGACACCTGCTCATTTTTTGCACGGCTATCCACCAAAAATACTTTCAGCGCTTGATGCAGTCTTTGATAATCCAACTTGCAGCAGTAGATGGAGAATGGTACGTGATATGTCATATCATTTTTGGTCCAGATGGTACAGCGAATACC
This sequence comes from Tipula vernalis, assembly GCA_958295665.1. Lineage (NCBI taxonomy): Eukaryota > Metazoa > Arthropoda > Insecta > Diptera > Tipulidae > Tipula > Tipula vernalis. The sequence goes on from OY282559.1 coordinate 370,817,103, forward strand.
TAACTCAGCTTCAAAGACGGAACAAATGGAAGGAAAGTAAACGCGATATTAAAATTAATGATCTTGTTATTATACAAGATAAAGGGCTTCCGGTCAGTCATTGGCCAATGGGCATAGTCATCGAAATACATCCGGGAACCGACAACAAAGTACGGGTTGTTACATTAAAAACAGAACATGGTCAAATGAAGCGCCCGATACATCGTCTTTGTTTATTGCCATGCAGTTGAACATATCGGTTCAAGCGGCGGAGTATGGTCATCCAACGTATCAAATCATATGGCCATCTAAAATATCGATTATTCCGAAGATCAACCTAAAAACAAAAAAAAAAAAACAAATTAATCAACAAAGAATCATTGGTCAATAAAAATACGATAAAAAACACTTATCTAATTGATATATTGAAAGCTGGCGTATCCTGATCATAGAGTAAATCACCTAAAAGAAAATTTTATTTGTTTTAAATTGTAGTTTATCTAAAATAATAAGTTTATTTAATTCACGTACCTTAATTGAAAATTTTGTTATTCAAAATAATCGAAATGTCAAATTATAGAATAATTATTTTTAAGTTGGTAGCAATTTTTTCATCAAGTACTCTTTTTGTATATTTTCATTGTGTAGAGTTATTAATCTAGTACTCTTTCTAAGAATTAAATTCATGTACTATTCGTTTTGACATCACTTTTTCTGTAAACTTTGTACCTTAAACACCGAACACATTAAAATGATGTATTAATTTTAGAATTAAAATTAAATAAAATAATTATATATTGTTCAAAAAAAAAATCTATGGTGGCGTTCAGTGTTTTGTTGGTATGAACAATTTGTTTTCCTTCTTTTTGGAAAAATTGCGGCTATCGAAGATTTATCTTCCCTACTTTAGTGCGGCATTTTGGGAATTATAAACCCAAAAAATCATACATCGCGGAAAATAGAGTGTCTAATCCGCCACTTTGTATCTGCTGCATTAAAAATTTATTTGGATTTGACATTAATTTCTTAAGTATGAACGCAAAATGGCTCATTATTAATTTTTCTTAAGTGACAGATCTAATTTAACGATGCTTCGGTAAATTTCTTAAGGGACGTTAATTTTTCACTGGACGCGAATATATAAATGCTACCTACCGCATTTTTAAGTTTTCATAATTCTTAATTTTTAAGTATATAATTTTTCGCTGGTCACCACTTTAGATCGCTGGAAGTGATATTTTTTTAATTTTTTTTATTGAAAAATACAAATATTGAAAATTTTCTTAAGACATACCTCCTACAACTTCTACAATTTTTTTCGAAATAATTGGTAGAAGTGCTCCCTTACATTTTGGCCTAACGAATACCTAAATAAACCAATGCTAGGTGAACAATAGTCGATGATAAGATGGCTTAGGTAAGACTTCGGTGTTGGAACTGGGAGGGTCCATGCCTAGAGTTGCTAATTTACGTAATAATATGAACACCAGAATGACGCGTAACTTTGGCTAATGCATATATGTGCCCATAATTATGAAAGTGGTCTAAGTCAAAATTTCAAAAAAATAAATTTATCGCTTATTTCACATCCATATTATCTTAAACTACATATATGTATTTAATGTATTTACTATATCGTCAAAAATGAACATTTAGATAGTGGAATGTAATTTCAACGTTATACGGAATTCATTTAGTGTTAATTATGAAAGTGGTCTCCCCTTTAAGTCAAAAAATATAGTCCCTGTCGAAAAATAATAAGTCAGAAGTAGTGTCGGTTTGCAGGAACTTTTTTTTAGAAACCTATAAAATTTCTGTAGGGCGGTTAACTCGTGCTTTCAATGCTGAAACACCTGGAACTGATCATCGTGGGAAGATTCCTGGATCTTCACGAAAAATAGATGAAATTAAGATAAAAGCTGTACGAGAACATATTTTAAGTTTCCCAGCATATGAGAGCCACTACACCAGAGCTCGTCACACTCCTGGTCGAAAATATTTGAGTCATGTCCTAGATATTCGTAAAATGTACAGCCTTAATGTAGAGAAATGTGAGGAAAATAACCAATCCATTGTTAAGGAATGGATCTACAGGAAAATATTTAATACTGAATTTAACTTAAATGTCCATGCTCCTCGAAAAGACACATGCCAAAAATGCGATTTACTGAATGGAAAAATCGAATCATGCAATAATGAGGAAGAGAAATTACATCTTAGAGAAAGTCATGATGTACATTTACAAAATGCCGAACGAGCTAGGGAACTGTCTTGCAGAGGACCAGAAAAAAGCAAAGGAAAATTCCAGCGAATACTATGGATTCTCATTTGATTTGCAAAAAGCACTTCCGTACCCTAAACTGTCTATTTCGTTAGCCTATTATAAGCGAAATATGTACGTATACAACTTGAGTTTCCATAATTTCCATAATGACACTGTCAAGATTTATGTATGGGATGAAACTACAGCTTCAAGAGGTGCACAGGAAGTAGCATCATGTATTTTAGCACATATGGAGGATATCATAACTACTCAAAAACACGTAATAGCTTACAGTGATGCCTGTTCAGGCCAAAATCGTAACATTAAAGTAGCATTGACATAGTTGAAAATTGCTCAGTCAAATAATAATAATATTTAAACGGTAGACGACAAATTTTTGGTATCGGGTCATTCCTTTCTACCGAATGACCGTGATTTCGGTTTGATAGAAATGAAAATAAAAAAGGCAACTTATTTATACAACCCTGAGCATTATTATGAATTAATAGAAAAGTGTAGAAGTAGAAATCCATTTTCGATAAAACGAATGTCGCAGCCGGATTTTATTTCAACGAAGTCACTAGAAGAATCAATAACAAGAAGAGTAAAAAATACCGCGGGCGAATCTGTCTCTTGGCTGAAAATTCAATGCATGAGATTTTTTGAAAAATGAACCTTATAAAATGTTCTATAAAACTTCTTTAGATGATTCTAAATTCCACGTTTTAGATCTTTCACCTAAAAAAGGAAGACCAAAAATATACGAAAATATTAAATTTCTTCCATTATACACCACCGACCAGTAACGGAAGAAAAACATAAAGATATTATGTGTTTACTACCATATATCCCTCTAGTTTATCAGGAACATTTTAAGAATCTTAAAAACTAGAAAAAATGATAAAAATGGATAACTTCTTAAAAATAATTAATAAATGTTCATGAATTATTTCATTAAAGTTATTGTTTCAAATAAAACTCAGAGTCCTTATTGCTTTAAGTCATTTATAAAACATTCAATTAATTTTGAAAATGGTCTAAGTCAATTAGAGCTTTAAAAACAACATTTTCGTATGAAATTCATACATAATTTGTTATTCATAATAAATTTCCATTAATCAAGAATAAGAAAATTATAAATTAAAATGTCGCATAATATAAAAATATTTTTTAATTCGTTCAAACGCAATTCATTAAATATCTCAAAACAAGAAATATATGACTTAGACCACTTTCATAATTATGGGCACATATGTGTAAGTATAAATAATTAAGCTACGTATGTAGGAGATAAGGAATATAGGAATAAAGACAAACAAAAATAAGGAGCTGGGTCGGGTTAATTTTACATAGCTCCGGCTCCCACTCCGGCTCCTTTAAAATTTCTAAAATAAACATAAGCACCTCGGCTCCAACGCAGCCCTGATAAAAAAATATAAACAAAAAAAAATTAAAAAATAAAAACAGGAATAAAAATAAAAAAAATAAAAATAAAATAAAAATAAAAATAGAAATAAAAATAAAATTAAAAATAAAAATAAAAATGTAAAAAATTTAAAAAAATATTAAAAAATTAACATTAAAAACAAAAATAAAAATTCACACACCGTTTTAAGGCATGCTCTAATGAAGCCTGTGGCTCCACATATCTCCATAATAGTTGTTACTAAACGACCCTTTAGTTCCCGAGATAACATAAAAATCCACTTCCGTTTGGCCAATTTTCTCTAAAGAAACCTTAATTATGTTTTCAGGCTGATTCGTTAATCTGTTTGGGAAGTAAAACATATTTTACAGACAGACTTCGAAAATCTTTGTTTTTTTGCTGTGTCACAAAATAAAGTTGTATAATAATAATGTTGTCGTTGTGAACAAGAGATCCCAAATATCTGAATCTGGTTAGTCCTTCAAATGTGCACTTAACACTATTACGGCCGCAATATTTAAATAGCTTGCGCAATCCTGATATACATGATATTGAGTTGTATTATTTGGAAATATGTACCATTGGAGGTAATATCACTCATACAAGTAAAGTTCAATGAACTTTGTTTTATTTCGTTTGTTTGCTCATCAACTTGTAGGAAAATATGTTGCCCCTAAGATATGTATTAAACATTCAAATATTATTATCAGTGTAGGTGTATTGGATTATCAAGTGGGAAAGAAAAGTATTTGTTTGAGATCGCAATGATCAATTTGCAATTTGCAAATATATTATTTGTCTTTGATTTAATGTTGTTGAGACCGTCGTTCTAACCTAATTTACAAAGGTAGGGAATATATATTGAAAAGTTGCAGTGTATCACAAATTAATTATTAATAAATATTTTGAGTGGTTTACCCAAAAAGTTTAACTGGGTTTTCCGTTGGCAGTTGTAGTTGGATTAGTAGTGAGAAAATAAAACGATTATTCTGGTGATTTCTGTTATATTAGAACGGGGCCTCACAAAAGAGAAGGAAACTGTACAGTAAATGTTTTCCTATATATATATATATATATGTATATATATATATATATATATATATATATATATATATATATATATATATATATATATATATATATATAGAAATTAAAATACAGTTCCTTGCAATTAAAACATACGAATCCAATCATCTGTTGTGAGAAAATTATCGTCAAAAATAATTATAATGAAAAATATTTATCAAAAATGATTTGGCTTCAATTCGTTTATATCTTTATATCTTTATATCACGTGGGCATCGTCACAGACCCATCATTACAGCGTCGTGCAATGGAAAAGCGGTCAAACAATCAAAACACTTTGAACCCTATCGTCGAATTTCAAACTTGACGTATTAAATACTGGTACCTAGAAAACTCCGATACCAATTCAATGATCCTCGAATAATCTTTACCAAGACTATTCAAATCACCTTTCCTGTTAAAAAAACCTCCCTAATTCTCAATTATACAGGCCATTTCCAAAAAAGAAGCGATAATTGAACTGAAATTGGTGCATCAAAGGAACGCTGACACAACACAGTCGCATGAGCACTCCTATCGGTGGTTTGACAGCAATTATTACACGGCAGTTATTACACTGTTATAGATTGGTTTAATTTCGGTGTTTAAAGTATGGCTGTTGAATATGCTGAAATAGCCTGAATTTAAACAAAATTTCAAAAAATCTAAAAAATGTTCAATAAAAATATTTTATAGGGTTCTATATCATTGACCGTCTATCCGGAATTATTCCCTCCGCCACATTTATTTTAATACTTATTTGTAAAAAATGAAACTACGAATAAACTTATCAGTACATATCTTTGTGAGATATTCTGCCATTTAAAAAAATTAATTAGATCATAATATTCCAAATTTTAATAAATCAGCCAAAAAAAATTTAAAGTTCTGTAAGTTGGACTATTATCTTAGTACAATTAGCTTTGTGAAGTATAGGAAGTATATAGAATGTAGGTATCACCGAGGTGTAGCTCGTTAGTTTCCTTTCTGCTTCTTTATCAATATAAATTAGAAGTATTTGCATGTGGTGGCGTGATGTATGAAAATACCAACGAAAATGTATGATGCCTAAAAGTTGTTGGCAAAGAGATAAGAACAATGAGGTTGGCAAAAATTTTGATTTTCTTCGGACAAGCCGCCTCTTTTTATTGTAGGTACTATTAATATCCAATTATGAGAATCATTATCAGTGTATTACACATATATTGATCTAATAAATCCCTACATATTTTTACGAATCTTACATTACATGTTATTTTTACAATGCAGCGGTTTACAGCTGTGGTCCTTTACATCGTGTCAAGTTGTGTAAAATAGTTCGATAAAACCCTATATTTATAAGTTTGACCTCCAAGTCCAAAGCTTTCAAATTTTTTTACAATTTGTTATACAAAGTCGCCCATTTCATGTAATTTTTACTTAATTAGTTCCCGAAATCAGTAAATTTTAATCAATGCGGAACTGAAAATGATAATAACGTTTTGTTTTACCCTTTTTTCCAAAATTGCTCAAATATAATTAAGTGATCCGAATGGGACAAATAGCGTCCCATTCATAGTAACGCACGATATTCGATTCTAAACTGGTCTGATCCGTCGAAAACGGGACAGTTGGCAAGTCTGGCATGACTTGATTTGGATAATCTTCCTCAAATAATTGTTGTAAGAACGAATTCATTTGAGAGGATCATTAATCATAATGCATAATATGAATACAAATCTTACACAAACACAATTCATCCATTTCATCCGCTGCTTGATAAGGAAGTGTACAGGAACCAAAATAAAAAACAGGTGGCATAACGAAACTATTTGGATATCCTTAGTAAAGTTTCAGTCAATTTTGTTCAAAACTGTAATAGCGGTGAATAATGTTACAACTTTAGATACAACCGCTGTAATGTTTCATATCATCTTTGTATAAATATATTTCAATTAAATTAAATAAACTAATTATGAGTACATACCTACAAATTACTTACGTCAAATGCCTGGAAGTTGATTGCCTTTGTATGTTGATTTCAAATTAATACGTGTGAATCCATCCAATGAAACCATTTCTCGGCCTAAAGTTAAATTTCGCCCGTAAGTTGATTCAATGAATTTGTTGTCGAGAGCGAATGAAATCATTTCCTCAGAATAAATATTCGAAGTGGTTAGATGGTGTATGATTGATGGAAAACACTTTGGATGACGGATTATTTCATTGACACGACATTTGATCTAATTTAAAATGCATACCAATAATTTTCGAGCATTTTCTGATGTATCTGTGAATCGATAAAGTCCAACCAGAAAACTCATTCGTTCCAGATCCTTCAAACGCGTCGTTTTGATATCTGTTGTTAAATACCGTTGAATAATTAATTCGAGTGATTGGTCGTGGCAAACTTGAATATCAGATCCTAATAACGCTATATGCAAACAGGTCACTATCAAAAATCGTGGTATTTGAGGCGTTAATTTATTCATTACACTTAGCAGAATATCAGCTAGTTAGACCAGATGAGTACCGTAAAATTTTTAATATATTCACTAGTGCAATATTCTGAATCTTCTCAACATTTTCACTCAAGCTATGATAAACCAGCGAAGTTAAATTCAAATCCTTTAATTTCGTCTCAGTCATAGAGAATCCCATGCTAATAATAGCAATTTCATCTATTGTCAATTTATTAAAATGCTGAATAAATTGTTGTTCAAGTTTAAACCTGTTGATCACTGGTTTACGTGAAATGTTTACCGCAAACATTGATTGCACCAATTGGCCAGGAGTTAATTGGCTCAGCTTCCGATCGATCTTGCGTAACATTTGAACCGTATACTTACATAATCGCGCCAAATGAAGATGATACCAATAATCAAATATCAATAATAATTGGACGACCTGCCAATTTGTTAGCCGCTCGCAACAAACATCATCCAATGCTGACCCTATCTCAATGAAATTTCGACTTTTTACCGATGTAGTTTCCGAATATATTCCTAAAATTTCTAATGTTTCCCTAATTTGTTCATCACTAAATTGATACGCTTTTTCTGTTAGCGCATCAATCATAGCGTCGAATCGTTAGTCCGATATGAAAACACTGTTCGCACGACAAAAGTGGCCAATGATTCGAAAATTTTCCAGCATCTCATCGCTCTCGACATCTAACCAATTGGTTGTTTCACAAATACGATTTATAGTATTTTCATCAATCAACTATTATTAATTATGCTTAATTTATTAATTTTTTCATTGTTTTAAATAAGTTATAATTATTTTTACTAGATTATATGTAGCGTATTGTGTGCGAATTGATTCTCCGTATCTTGAAATATTTTCTTATAATCCAAATGATTTAATGAAAGAGAACGTAAATTTAAATTTTTGTTTATTAAACTATAGATATTATATAATTTTATTAACGGCTTTAATTTATGTAAAACATTTTATAAATTTAAAATCACAGTGTTAAATAACTTTTCACATCCATCATAAAGTTAGGTTATCCCCCCGTCCAATTCGAAATGAAATGAGCAGAAAATTAAAGCACTTTCCAACGCCGCCAATGATATGTATAAGGGTCATTTCTAAAAGCAACTCAATACACCATATTCGATTTAAAATCGATTTATTGATCATTTTAAAACTAAACTAGCTCTATAACTTTTGTTTTTGAATATATATAATATATATATTTTGTTTTTGAATATGTATTCTAATTCTCAACCACATACAAATGTTTTATTATGAATACAAACAAAACCGATAACAGTAATCATAGAACAAGCAACACATTAAAAATACAAACTAGATTCTTCAGCAAAACACAAAACAGTAATAAATGAATACACACACATACACACCAATCGAGAATTGAATTCAGCAACACTATTATTAAATGATTTTAATATGTTTCAAAGATTGTAAGAGAATCCAATCCAGTTTCGAACTGATGAGCTTATGATTATGAAAAAATCAATCTTCTCATCAGGCCGCGGCGACTGAACTGATTATACCACAATTAACATTCTTTATATACAGAATGTGCTGTGATTTAAGTACTAGCGAATCGTACTAATACAGATGAATTCTCTTATAATTTTTTTCCTTTTTCACGATATTCACACTGCTCTGTGTGTAAGCTAATTTTTACTTTCATTTAATTTTTTTTTTTTTTTTTTTTTTTTTAAATAAAAATAAAAATAAAAATAAAAATAAAAATAAAAATAAAAATAAAAATAAAAATAAAAATAAAAATAAAAATAAAAATAAAAATAAAAATAAAAATAAAAATAAAAATAAAAATAAAAATAAAAATAAAAATAAAAATAAAAATAAAAATAAAAATAAAAATAAAAATAAAAATAAAAATAAAAATAAAAATAAAAATAAAAATAAAAATAAAAATAAAAATAAAAATAAAAATAAAAATAAAAATAAAAATAAAAATAAAAATAAAAATAAAAATAAAAATACAAATAAAAATAAAAATAAAAATAAAAATAAAAATAAAAATAAAAATAAAAATAAAAATAAAAATAAAAATAAAAATAAAAATAAAAATAAAAATAAAAATAAAAATAAAAATAAAAATAAAAATAAAAATAAAAATAAAAATAAAAATAAAAATAAAAATAAAAATAAAAATAAAAATAAAAATAAAAATAAAAATAAAAATAAAAATAAAAATAAAAATAAAAATAAAAATAAAAATAAAAATAAAAATAAAAATAAAAATAAAAATAAAAATAAAAATAAAAATAAAAATAAAAATAAAAATAAAAATAAAAATAAAAATAAAAATAAAAATAAAAATAAAAATAAAAATAAAAATAAAAATAAAAATAAAAATAAAAATAAAAATAAAAATAAAAATAAAAATAAAAATAAAAATAAAAATAAAAATAAAAATAAAAATAAAAATAAAAATAAAAATAAAAATAAAAATAAAAATAAAAATAAAAATAAAAATAAAAATAAAAATAAAAATAAAAATAAAAATAAAAATAAAAATAAAAATAAAAATAAAAATAAAAATAAAAATAAAAATAAAAATAAAAATAAAAATAAAAATAAAAATAAAAATAAAAATAAAAATAAAAATAAAAATAAAAATAAAAATAAAAATAAAAATAAAAAAAAATAAAAATAAAAATAAAAAAAAAAATAAAAATAAAAATAAAAATAAAAAAAAAAATAAAAATAAAAATAAAAATAAAAATAAAAATAAAAATAAAAATAAAAATAAAAATAAATATAAAAATAAAAATAAAAATAAAATTAAAAATAAAAATAAAAATAAAAATAAAAATAAAAATATAAATATAAATATAAATAAAAATAAAAATAAAAATAAAAATAAAAATAAAAATAAAAATAAAAATAAAAATAAAAATAAAAATAAAAATAAAAATAAAAATAAAAATAAAAATAAAAATAAAAATAAATATAAAAATAAATATAAAAATAAAAATATAAATAAAAATAAAAATAAAAATAAAAATAAAAATAAAAATAAAAATAAAAATAAAAATAAAAATAAAAATAAAAATAAAAATAAAAATAAAAATAAAAATAAAAATAAAAATAAAAATAAAAATAAAAATAAAAATAAAAATAAAAATAAAAATAAAAATAAAAATAAAAATAAAAATAAAAATAAAAATAAAAATAAAAATAAAAATAAAAATAAAAATAAAAATAAAAATAAAAATAAAAATAAAAATAAAAATAAAATTAAAAATAAAAATAAAAATAAAAATAAAAATAAAAATATAAATATAAATAAAAATAAAAATAAAAATTAAAATAAAATTAAAAACAAAAATAAAAACAAAAATAAAAATTTACACACCGTTTTAAGGTATGCTCTAATGAAGCCTGTGGCTCCACATATCTCCATAATAGTTGTTACTAAACGATACCCTTCAGTTCCCGAGATGACATAAAAATCCACTTCCGTTTAGCCAATTTTTTCTAAGGTTTTCTCGGGTCCAAACTTGAAAAAGAAACCTTAATTATGTTTTCAGGCAGATTCGTTAATTTGTTTGGACAGTAAAATATATTTTACAGACCGACCTTGAAAATCTATCATTTTTACTCTATCCACAACCCTACACTGTTGTCAATTGTAGCAAGAATTCCCAAATATCTAAATCTGGTTACTCCTTCGAATGTGCACTTAGCACTGCAAAAGTCAATTTCATATTGATTTTGGGATTAACGGCATCTAAAACTTGTACTGTTAAATCAAGTAACTCTTTCGCCCCGTTACCATTCAGTCCAATTATGGTATATAAAATTGCTTTACCACAATTTTGTTATTGGTTAAAATTCAAAATTTATGTAGTACTGGCCTCTTTAGGTATAGTGCCGTACTATTGCCTGGAGATCGAATATCTGCCTTCAAACTGCCCTTAAGTTCAGCTTAGAATTTTTGTGTGTGTGATTTCTAAAATTACTAAAAATTCTGATATGGGGGAAGCTTTTAAAATATGTGAACTTATAAGCTGGAATCAATTTGCAGTGGCACATAAATCATTGGAAGCACTGGAAAAACTTAACAAAATGTTAAAAACAACAACATATTAACGAGCTTTAAATCTTCATGATGGTGGCATAATATTATCTAAAGAATCGGATAACTGTGGGTGCTAAACTGGTTAAGAACCACCGCTATAGATATACGGAGAGTTAATTTGCTTAGTTGTATTGGCAAGTTTGATGAAATTGACTGTATTGATATAATCTGAAGAGTTTCATACTGGGCTATTGCTTTAAGCTTGCTCAATCCTAATAACTATGACTGCACGCGCTCCAATCTTAATATTAACCAAGGCAAAAAATTATTTCAAATATAAGCTAATACTAATGACCTTTTAAGCTTGATGTATATCCTCGTCCCGCCAGAGTAACCATCAGCACAAATACATTATAAATAATATTGTTCGCCGACACAATATTTACAAAGAAGCTTAAATTAAGTTTTCTTTTCGTTTCACCACCCAAGAGTATTGAAAAAGCAAAATAAAAATAAATTAATAGCAACATCACAAAAGTAACCCTGTTTTGACAAAAGCTTGACGCAAATTTTTTTTTTTTTTTTTTTTGGTTGCCAACTGTACAGTAGTATACCAATAGAGAATAAAATAAACGAAGAAATAATAAAACGGGAAGAATAAGAATAAAAAGTCACAAGTCCTTTTTTATGTGCTTTCCTTTATAATACAAAATATTCTGTACAAATAAAATACAAAACGTAGCCAGAAAAACCGTACAGAGAGAGAGCCAGTTTTGTTATTTTCTTCTTCATTTTCATACTCACCCTTTTCTGCTCGTTTTCAAATTTCCGTTTTGACTTACAAAAAAAGACGATGGTATAAATAAATAAAATGTACGTAAGCAAACAAATAAAAATGTCTGTGTGTGTGTGTGTGTAGGTATACTATATGTTATGTGTATACACCATAAGAATCTAATTCTAATTTTTCCAGTTTTTCATCAAATTGTGTGTACGATTTTTTTTATGGTATGTATTTTACTGTGTTAGGTTTTTATGTTCTTTGAATGACTTTTCAAAAATTTTATTTCTTGGACACGTTTACTGGTTGTTATATAATTAAAAACCAAGAACCTAATATACAACAAAAACAGTAACACCCAAAAGGATATATTGTTTTGTTTTTGCACATACATAGTGTGTATGTATGTAAACAGTCAACCGCCACCCGTTCCTTATTCTGTGTAGAATCAAATTTAATTAAATTTTATTTCTTCAATTTATTGTTTGTTGATGATGATGACCATAATACATCTGTAAAACGAAAAAAAAAAAAAAAACAAATTTGGAAAACACGAGAAAAACGAAAAAGTTTTGTCTACATATTTTTTGATGATGATTGAGGAGTTGTGTGCTGTGCGATAGTTGGTTTGTTCGGTTAAACATTCGCACATACAAACACACAGTTTTTTGTTCTTGATAACATCTCATGTTTTGAATTTAGATTAAATTCATGGTTTGAATTTTTTTTGCGTGTGCGGTTTCGGGGCAGTATACGGGTGGAAATATGTCGTTCGTATTTCGATAAATGAATGACTAAGAGAATTTTTAAATATAAAGAAGCATCTGGCATAATATGAATATGGGAATTTAGTTTCTAGTATCAAGAGGTTTTCAAAGTGTGTGTACAATAACTAGGAAAAACTTGTTGCTTTGCGAAATAGCACGAAACGTATTTATCCTTTATTGACCCTTGCTCTATTTTATGCTGTCGGTAGGAGTAACTACTAAATCAAAAAAATTTAAATTTGTTAAATCCAGATAAAATATTAATTAATTCAATAAAATTTAATGTCAAAATTGATTGATTGATTCGTGTGTTCGACCAAGCTCATTAAGTTTTAAGGTTCATAAATTTACAACGACAATTTATTGTATACATCAAAATCATACCCAAGGAAGGTACCCTAACTTGTTAATATAAGGTGTAAAAACTACCCCCAACGGTCTACCCCCTAAACACATTTTTATAAATATCTCCTATACTATTAAAAATTATTTTATAAAACAAAACGGAAAATTTTTGTTATAAAAATAGAAAAAATCTCTGATCAATTGGACCTTAAAGGCTGCATCCCCTATTTTGTAAGGAGTGAAATTACCTATTTTCGGGAGTAGTTTTTACCCCTTATATTAACGAGTTAGCACTAAAAAAAATACGTGCCACATAGTTTTTTGTACTCTTTAACCTTCCTTGTCAGTTAAACTGAAAAAATTAAATTAAGGTTAATTAAATGATCGCTGACATATTGTAACTATCACCCACTCAAAATAAGAGAAAACTAATAATGGCAGAATCCCGTGTGGGGTTGGCTAGCTCCCCCATCGGGTGCCTCCTCAGGTGGCGGATAGGGGACCGCCCGCCAGATATGGCAGGTACCGGGGAAATCAAATACCCGGGGTGGACCAAAAGCTAGCACACCCAAGCTAAGGTGGCACTACATACGCCGATAGCTGCATGGCTAAGGGGAAGCTTAGTCGCTAGTATGTGAACTCCGGTTTTGGCGACAATCGGTTTAAATCATAGACTTCCTATGATATTGCAGAGCTCTGTCATAGGTGGCCGTTTTTTCTCGTGCTACTCGTGGGAACAGAAATGAATAAAAATATAACAGAAAAACCAACAGGTAAACAAACAGATGACGAACAGCTCACAGCTGTTACGATGAGAGCAGATAATGTGGTACGCAATGACTTGGAGGTCAGTCACTCGAACTCAGATGAAGCCACAAGGGATGCTAATATAGAGGAGATGATTGAGGTTGAGGTGGCTCAAGCGCATCATAGCAGGGACGGTAACCTCAAACAGAAAAAGAGGCATAATGAAGAGGATAGACTCCAGGAAACCTCAGAAATGAGAGAGTACATCAGAGAGATAAGGAAACAGGAGGATATCACCTTAAGCAAGGGGTGGGACCTCTTGAAACAAATAGGAAAGGCGGTCAGGAGGCAGCCAAACACCAATATGATTGTTAAGAATGGCTTGAAAGAACTGGAGGAGATACTGGAAGTGGTAGCCACATACCGAGACAAATGGAAGAAGGCAGAAGCGCTGCTCTGCGAATCAGAGCGAGGGTTGCAGAGTACTGTAGAAACCAAATCCCGAGGAGGCAGGAAACGAGGAAGGGAAGCATCTACCGAAGAATCTGAACGAGAGGTTAGAACCAAAATGGAGTTACCTTTGGGAAAGAACGAGGGATGGCAATCGGTCGTCAATAAACAACAAAGGCAGGTCAATAAGCGTTCTGACCAGAAAAGCAATACAGCATCGCCGCAAGGGGATACTGTTGTTGGCACAAGGCCCGGTGTGGAAGGTAAAGGTAGGAGGAAGAGACAGAGAAAAAGGAGGCGGCCAAGCAAGCGAACGAAAAATAACGTGATGTGTCAGGCGACGTTAAAGTAACGCTATTCAAAGCAGATAAGCGGGAACAGAAAAAAGCGGTCATCAAACTAGATGATCTAGCTGCCAAAAAACTGCTTGACCAAGGGCGTTTCAAGATTGGCTGGTCTTCGGGCGCATTAGAGTGAGGGCCGAGGTACAAAAATGCTTCAAATGCCAAGGATATGGGCATATCAGGAGTAACTGCGCAGATCCTGACCGCAGCAATAGCTGTTGGAAGTGTGGTGAAAGTGTGCATAAGGCTAAGGCGTGCGAGCTGCAAGCGAAATGTCATATATGCGTTGGAAAACCCGGTGGCAACAACCATGTATAGAAATCGGGCAGCTGCGAGACTTTCCAGGGGCTTTTGCGGCGAGCGAAGGAAAATAAACGTAGATGAAGGTCCTTCAAGGAAACTTGAATGGATACAGAGCTGCGCAGGATCTTTTGGCGCAGCTTGTCTGTGAAGCAGATGTCCTGATAGCAGTTATTTGCGAGCAATACCAGAACGATAATCGTCCCCACTGGTTATCAGATCCCTCGAGGTCTGCGGCAATATGGGTGGTCGACACCCATGGAGTACGCATTGATGCCCATGGTTCTGGAATTGGCTACGTCTGGCTGAGAAGCCGAAACACTACGCTTTATAGTGTGTATCTGTCACCGAACGATACAATTTTGGAGTTTCAATCCAAATTGAATGGGCTGAAGGATTCGGCTCGTGATATAACAGGGGCACTAGTGAAAGCTGGTGACTTCAATGCACGCGCACTAGAATGGGGTATGCGACACCAAAACTCCAGGGGCAGACATATACTGGAGATGGTCTCAAGACTGGATTTATGCGTTATAAACCAGGGATCTACGCCAACATACCAAAGGCCAGGTTTCGGCAGCTCCATACCGGACATAACATTGGTATCAGCACGGCTGGTTTCATTGGCAAAAGACTGGAGAGTGATGGAGGATTATACCGCAAGTGATCACTACTACATCAGCTTCCAATTGCACGATGATGAGCGAAAAACACAGCGAGCGAAGTATCGTAGTTTACTGAGCTGGAACACCACCAAGCTGGACAGCGAAAAGCTCCTTAGGAGCTCCCTCCAATCGGTTTTACAGGAGATTACGAACAGAGCCGAGAATGAGGTGGCTGTTGAAAGCATTTCACGGTTAGTTCAACAATTTTGCGACTCTTCTATGCCCCGAAGAAAACAGTGGAGTGGAAGGAAACAGGCTTATTGGTGGACAAATGAGATCGCAGAGCTGAGAAGGAAAGCTCTGCAGCTTAGGCGAAGGGCGCAACGAGCACAGGGTGGAGAAGAAGCAATTGCTAAGTCAACTCAGCACAAAGCCGCAAAAAAAGAGCTCGGCATGGCCATTCGTGCGAGTAAAGCACAATGCTGGAGAACCATATGCATCGAGGTGGATAGCGATCCATGGGGCAGAAGATACAAACTTGCCACTCGAAGGCTGGAGCTGTTCAGTACGCACGTCGCGCTGGATGCAGAAACGATGACAAATATTGTTGATGCTCTCTTTCCAACACACTTGCCGAGGGTAAAAGACGATGCTGAAAGCCAAGTTGGAGAAATTCACGCATTCACAGAGGAGGAGTTGGCATATGCGGTGACCAGCCTAAAAAATTAGAAGGCACCGGGACAGGACGGCATACTAGTGGAGGCGTTGAAGGTGGCTGTTAGTAGATACCCGCACCTGTTACTAAAACTGTACAATGCATGCTTAATAGCATAAGTATTTCCTTCACGGTGGAAAACGGCCCGTCTAGTATTAATAGACAAAGGGAAAGGTGGCGATCCCGACTCCCCGTCATCATACAGACCTCTCTGTATGTTGGAAACAATGGGGAAGCTGCTGGAAAAACTATTAAAGCCTAGGCTGGAAGATGCCATATCTATTGCTGGTGATTTGTCTCCAAGATAATATAGCTTTCGGAAGGAGCGGTCAACTGTAGATGCAATAAAGAAAGTAATTAGCGCAGTTGAAAGAGCTGAAACTGTCTGCCACGCGGCGAGGCCTTTGGTGTTTCTAGTGACTCTGGATGTGCGAAACGCCTTCAACTCGGCCAGATGGGAAGACACGATTGAGGCTTTGCAACGATGTTTCGCTGTCCCGAACTATCTTCTACAAATAGTTCGAGACTACTTGAGGAATCGAAGACTGGTATACGAGACGAAAGACGGCAAAAAGATGAAGGAAATCACTGCTCGAGTAGCCCAGGGGTTAATTCTTGGTCCCGATCTATGGAATGCTATGTATGATGGCCTGTTGCGACTTGAGATGCCGGACGAAGTATTCCTGGTTGGATATGCAGATGATGTTGTCGTTGTAATAACATCCAGAAGCACAGCTTTAGCTCAGTACAGGCTGAATCAGGTGATGAGAAGAGTCAACGTTTGGATGGATAAGCACGGTTTACAGTTGGCAATCTCAAAGACTGAGATCGTAATGCTCACAAAATGGAGGATTCCAACAGTCATCCCAATGCAGATTGGAAGAGAAGAGGTGATGACAAAAGGTGCGACAAAATATCTGGGGGTTGTTTTAGACAGTCGACTAATCTACTGGGAGCATATCCGCAGGGTTTGTGACCGGGCATCAGTTGTAACAGTGTCACTCGGAAGACTGATGGCAAATGTGGGCGGCCCTAGCTCTAGCAAGCGAAGACTCCTAATGTTAACGGTGCAGTCGGTCCTGATGTATGGAGCTGAGATCTGGGCTTGTGCAATGAAAGTAAGGAAGTACCGCACGAGAATGTTGTCAATACAGAGACCCGGGGCACTAAGAATTACATGCGCTTATCGCACGGTGTCCGGAGCTGCGGCCTTGGTTGTCGCTGGAGTTATCCCGATAGACCTGATGGCGCTCGAGCGTCGAGAGATATACTGGTTGAGTGCCGAATTTGGAAGGAGTGATTCTGCGATGAGAGCCCATTTTGATATGAGTTGTAGGGCTCTTGCAAAAAAATTTAGAAAATTAACAAATCGATGAAATTCGTTTGGAATAAGGACTTTGATCTCTATTATACCAAATAGCACGAATCTCAGAGATTGGCTCATATAGTGACTATATAGGTTGGCTATAATGATATCATCATTTTGATATGCCCTACGGCTCATTGCATATGGTGCTTAATTCGTTGATTTGTTGAAAAGAAAATTAGAAATGAATGTTAGAAATTATTTGAGGCCTATTTTATTTCAATAACTTTATTTTTGGTTAATACATTGTTAAATGATGTACACCCGCATAAATATATCTCCAATAACTTAATTTTTCTGAAATCTGAATTTTGTCCAAAAACTTCACAGTACACTCGCTTAAATTTGTGCCCCAAAAAAAATGTCCATAAACTTCACACCGGTTTTCAAACATAGGTTGAAGACTTAATCCAGTGCAGTACGATTGTGGAAACGGTCATATATACTGTACGACTAACCTTGAAGTTCAGGATTGGAAGGACTCTACTTACTAGAATCGCTAACAGATGCACAACGCAAAGTTACAGACGAGGAATGGTAGCGTTTTGTGGAGGAGCCACTCGAGACTTTAAACACGGAAGTGACAGGATAATGTTATCATTCTTATTGACACTGCGAATGTGAATAACCGCATCATAATCAGATTCCCTAGCATCGGCGAAACCATGCAATTCTATTTCGTCTGATGGATCTCGTGAAAAGTGGTGGCCTTTCAATTTAAGCAATCCTTATTCCAGAAGCTCAGCTCGGTAAGTAGTTGATTTGACATAAAGATGTTGAGGCAAAGAGGCCAATCTTGCTTTAATTCCCAAAGTATTTGTGTAAAGGTCTTACTCACCTTGATAATTGGGACTACTAGTCCAAAAGGATCAAAAATTCTGGCAATATCAGATATCATAAATCTTTTTGTAATCTTGTTTTTTGTGTTAGTCTTGTAGATTGACTGCTCATAAATTCGATCCTGATAATAAATCGTCGACATACATATCTGAAGTAACAACTTTGCTTGCAAGTTGAAAGTTCGACGCTTCATCGATCGTCAACTGTTTGAGGCACGTAGTGGTCAAAAATGTGCTGAATTCGTTCCATATGTCACAGTTTTAAGCCTAAAAGATTGAAGTGGTTCATTAGAGTAATTTCGCTATAAAATACATTCATATTGTGTGTCCTCCGGTCCTACCCAGGTCTGCCGATATATCCTTGACAACCAAAATGTTTTTGGTATTTGTTTATAATAATTTGACATTAGGTAATAACGAAAGTGAATTGGTGATGGAGTATTGTCATGAATAATGTTACGTTTTTGCCTTGTCAATTAAGGTTCCTATCACTGGATTGTGAATAAAACAAAATCTATTCATTTTATCACCAACGAATTTATTTATATAACACAAGAATTATTACAACACTGTGTATTAATACAAATTCGCAAAAACTCTTTTTAAATCACTTTTTAATTCCTTTTTAATCATCACACTATCGCTTACCAAATACTACTAATAATCTTACAAGTTTACACTATCGCGTTCCAAATTCGAATAATCCAATTCGACCTTGTTTGCCTTTTTATATACACAAACCAAACTTCTACAAAGCTTATGGCTTTTCCAGTACTAATAGTGTAGAAACATTTAGAACTGTTTTATCATGGAAAATTCCATTTTAGTACAGTAAAACATTGAGATATTAATTTAACTTGTTCTATTACAATCTAGATGTCACCGTCACAATATTACAAAGTTTGTACTAAAAAATCAGTGACAATATTCAATCACAGATGGCTCTTTGTCATCGTCGTAAAATTTATAAATTACAAAATGTATTGATAGGTGACACTTTGTCAATTCGTTAAGTCTATAAAAAATTGTAAATAGTACTCTCTTCTTAAAATGACCGTCAAAGTGTGAGCATATAAAGAAAATAAAAAGGGTAAAATCTATAATATAAAAATGAATCGCTGAATGTGTTGCTAAGCGCAAATCTCGAGAGCAGCTGCACCGATTTCGCTAATTCTTTTTTTAGAATATTCCTTGAAGTACGAGGATGGGTCCTTCGGAGAGAAAAATTAGAAAGTCTAAAAACAACACTTTTCTATACGAATGTTATTGTCCCTTTCTTTCTTTTGATTTTCATATGCACGAATATAAAATACAACAAAACAATTCTACAATAAAAACAACGCCTGTTTTATTGTGCATTTATATTCATGCATATGAAACTCAAAAGAAAGAAAGGGACAAAAACATTCAAGGCAAAACAATTGAGTGCCGTTAGTATCGTATAAATATTAATGTCGATATTTGTCAATCTATAATATTACTAAATCTAAAAGCCACAAATTTCTATAAAATTAAAAAAGTGTTGGGTGTTTGTGACTCATTTATACTAAATATGCCTCCTATAAGGCGGCGGACAAATTTAGGCATAAAAACCTGAAATGCAACGAATCAAATTAATTATCAATCTAATCGTACTGCCCAGGAACGTGAAGATCGCAATGAACGTGAAAGAATTCGGTTAAGACAGACCCGTGAAGCGCGACATTCGACTAATAATGGTGCAAGTTTGAATCGAGCTGCTTTCTGTTACGATATGTCAATTGATTACAGTGCCTACAACTGTGTTGCTATTGGACCTATGAACTCAGTTTGCCAATATTGTAAGGAATTGAAATACAAAAATGAAGCCAATGGATTGTGTTGCGCAAATGGAAAGGTGAAATTGATACCATTGCTTCCACCTCCAGAGCCATTGTACTCATTGGTTTTAGGAATAGGAACAGATTCCATACACTTTTTAAAGAATATTCAACAATACAACGACTGCTTTAAAATGACTTCATTTGGAGCAACAAAAGTAGTTCCGGAAAATTTCATGCCAACTTTTAAGGTTCGTAATAGTATTTGCAGTTGTATGTTTATTAATTATAACTATTATAGCCCATATATATTTTTACAATATATTTTTTCCCTTTACAGATACAAGGTCAAATATCACAGAGCAGGTTCTTTGTTACCAGTGCTAGATAGCGACTACAAGTTTTTGCAAATTTATTTTATGGGCAATTGTCCACAAGAAATCAATCAACGTTGTGCACATAGCAATTTAGTGAAAAGGTCAATAGTTGAACAATTACAAAACTTATTTCACGAACACAATCAATTGATTATATTATTTAAAAGTGCAATGTATATGATGCCATCTGATGATCACAAAATTGTTATCAGAGCAGATAAAACTCCTGTGGGCCAACATGCAGGACGTTTTAATGCACCTACTATCGATGAAGTTGCCATTGTTGTAGTTGGAGAAAATTTGGAGTCACGTGATATTGTTTTACAACGTCAAAATAATCAATTACAACGTATTAAGGAAACACATCGCTCATATGATGCACTGCAATATCCCATTATATTTTGGCAAGGTGAAGATGGCTATGATTTCTCAATCAAGATGATAAATCCCATTACAGGTAATTAAAATATTGGTTTATGAGATGTTACGTCATCTACTATATCACCTACAAAATAGTTTAATTTCTTATTAAACTGTTATCATTATAATAAAAAAAATATTTACAGGTTCTGAAATCAACAAAACAGTAAGTTCAATGAACTTCAATTACTGGAAATGATGGTTATCCACTCTATCGTCGGCGATCACTAGCAGACAATGGAAGATCAACAATTGTCAAAGTAAATCAACAAGATATTGAAATAGATAATTATTGGATTGTACCATATTCACCGATCTTATCAAAAACTTTCAAAGCACACATCAATGTTGAATCTTGCCATTCAGTAAAATCTATCAGGTACATATGTAAATATGTAACCAAAGGAAGTGATATGGCTGTGATTAGATTTGGTGCAGAGAATTCAAATGATGAAGTAACCCAATACCAAATGGGTCGCTGTAATGAAGCATTTTGGCGAATTTTTTCTTTTTCAATTCATGAAAGACACCCCACAGTTGTTCGCTTAGCCGTGCACTTAGAAAATCGACAAAGAGTGTATTTCACAGCTCAGAATGCAGTACAGAGAGCTCACCATGCACCATCTACTACCTTAACCAGTTTTTTCGAGACGTGCCAAAATGATCATTTCGCACAAACACTGCTCTATTCTGAAATGCTAAAATATTATACTTGGAATCAATCAACAACGAAATTTATGCGAAGGAAACAAGGAAAACCAGTTCCAGGATACCCAGGTGTATATTCAACCGATGCAATAGTTCGAATTTATTCCGTTCATTTCAAGCAACGATGAATGTTTTTATGTACGGCTGCTATTAGTCAATGTGCGTGGCCCAACATCATTCCAACATTTACGAACAGTTGATGGTGAATTGTGTGAATCTTACAGAAAAGCCTGTCATCGTTTGCAACTGTTAGAAAACGATGCACATTGGGATCAAACTCTCAATGATGCTGTAATTTCATCACAAGCTCATCAAATACGAACATTGTTTTCCATTATCATATGTACATGCTTCCCATCAAAACCAATTGATTTGTGGATAAAATACAAAGATAATATGTGTAACGATATTTTATTTAATATACGCAATAGAACAGGGAATCCAAATTTACAAATAAGTGAAGACATTTACAATGAGGCATTGATTTCAATTGAGGATATGTACTTGATGATGTCAAACAAGCTATTATGTCAATTGGGGATGGCCGCGCACAATCGCCCAATGCACGATGCTTTTCATCAGAGTAACAACGTGATAAATCGTATGATCTCAATACTTTGAAAGAATCGATTCAAATAAATCTTCCACTATTGAACGAAGAACAGAAGTATGTATTTGATACTCTTATGAAAGTAATAAATGATGGAACTGGAGGGATTTACTTCTTGGACGCTCCTGGTGGTACAGGAAAAACTTTTATGATTACTTTAATATTGGCAACAATTCGCTCAAAAAATGAAATTGCTCTTGCTTCATCAGGCATTGCAGCAACTTTGCTTGAAGGCGGTCGAACAGCCCATTCGGCTCTAAAATTGCCATTGAAAATGCAAAGCAACGAAACTCCAGCCTGCAACATTTCCAAGAATTCTGCAATGGCAAAGGTTTTGCAGCAATGTGAACTAATAGTGTGGGATGAATGCACGATGGCGCATAAAAGATCTTTAGAGGCTTTAGATAGAACCTTAAAAGATCTACGGAACAACTAAAACCAATTTGGTGGCGCAATGTTTTTATTATCAGGAGATTTTCGGCTGATGAACTGAATGCATGTTTAAAGTCCTCCAATTTGTGGAAACATGTCAAGGTATTACATTTAAGCAAGAATATGCGTGTTATGTTGCAAAATGATCAACCTGGAGACATATTCTCTAAACGACTCATTGATATTGGTAATGGCAAATTTCCTATAGACGTGCTGACTGGCTGCATCACCTTTCCTGAGAGTTTTTGTCAGTTAACGCAATCAAAAGCTGAACTCATTCAAAAAGTGTTTCCAAATGTTGCTCAAAATTACTTATTCCATGATTGGTTGAGCGAACAAGCTATACTGGCTGCCAAAAACACTGATGTAAATGAATTAAATTTCAAAATTCAAGATGACATTCCTGGTGAATTGAGGACATATAAATCAGTTGATACGGCAACTAATGACGATGATGTCGTGAACTATCCACCGGAATTTTTAAACTCACTAGATTTGCCAGGATTGCTGCCTCACAATCTTCAATTAAAGGTTGGACCTGTAGTTATAATGGCACACGATTAGCGATGAAAAAATGACTGAATAACGTAATAGAAGCAACCATATTGAAAGGAAAGTATAAAGGAGAAGACGTTTTGATACCCCGCATTCCAATGATCCCGACTGACGTGCTATTCGAGTTTAAACGACTGCAGTTTCCAGTACGGCTTGCTTTCGCTACGACTATAAACAAATCCCAGGGTCAGTCATTAAGTGTTTGTGGTATTAATCTAGAAAACCCATGTTTCTCGCATGGTCAATTGTATGTTGCCTGTTCCCGTGTTAGAAAACCATCTGCTCTGTTTGTTTACGCGCCAGGTAATCAAACAAAAAATATCGTGTACCATAAAGTACTACAATAAAAATTAAACTTAATTTAGAATAAGTAAAAATATAATGAAATATAATAAGTAGGTATCATAATAAGAAATCTGAAATTGTAATTTTCATTGTGATTTTTTAGTGACTATTAAAAGAATTAAAGTGTTTTATAATTTTTATTTTTTGACATAATGTAATTGTTGACTTATTAACTTTCTTTTCTTCTTTTTTTATCTTACTAGCTGACCCGGTGTCCCGAATAGAAGAATAAGTATTAAAAAAAAAAAAAAAAAAAAATTGAATCGTCTGTTAGGCGATACGAAGTTCGCCGGGTCAGCTAGTAATAAATATAAACTAATTTGTATTAGTTCGTGATAAAAAAAAGTTCGATTCAAGTTAATTAAAAAATATACATTAATTAATTAAAATATAGTTCGCAAGGAATATTTTGCAAGGTCAATTTGTTCACTGGATTTGGGGAGCGTGAATACTTAACCTCAACTTAAATTACATTTTATTTACTGAGTGCGTTAAAATTTGACTGGGACATTATACCACATCCGATACAGCTCAGTTTGCTTTATTCAGAGTCTTCAAATATCACCCGCAGTCTAGTAGTTCACCTCTCGAACTTCAACACGCAATGGTGCGGATGATAGTAGTAATTATTATTGGTGCCAAACCTATATACTCCTCAATACATTCGCCATATTGTTAATGAGTGTGTCAGCATTCCGAATTTATCTTCTTTTGAAATTTAAAAATCATTATACGGCCATGACCTTCGATTTGCCCAATGACGATAGTGATACAATAAATGGTAGTTTCATCACAAATCGGCCTTGATCTTTGGATGAAATTTTCCTCATATTTTTGTTCAGACAAGCAAAGATACTGGAAACTAAACCAAGTTTTCATCTCCTAATTTTTTTGTAGAACGTTATCAAAGATTTTCTATTCCACCAATTGGAGAATGTAATTTGACCCTTTTCACACTTAATTGTGTGTCGAAAGA
This sequence comes from Tipula vernalis, assembly GCA_958295665.1. NCBI lineage: Eukaryota > Metazoa > Arthropoda > Insecta > Diptera > Tipulidae > Tipula > Tipula vernalis. The sequence continues at coordinate 370,841,825 of OY282559.1, forward strand.
TTCTATTAAGAAGTATAATTGGTACGCCTTTATCATTCAAAACGTAAACTAAGGCAGTAGAGAGTAATACAAAACCATTTAAATTTGCAGTAAGCTTTAATGTTGGAAATGGAGGATTTTTAAATTGCATTTGCGACATTTGTCGTTTATACAACAGTCCTTGACTTGATAGTATGGCTTTAAACAATTAATGCAAAGCCCTGGTCGACCGACTTCTGTTTGCCGATCAGTTGTTGACAATGTTAAAAATCTATTGCAACGAAAAACGCTGTGCTGCCGTTAATTGCAGAAGAACATTTGTATTTTCGTGCAGCGATCATTGCAGTAGATGATCGTTCAATGAAGTATTAGCAGCATTAGTAGATATGGGTAGTTATTGTTTTTCATTAGGATTATTTGGATTATCATTGTTCCATTCTTCGAGCGTATCAGAGTCTAACTTTAAACATAGTAAATGAACTTTAAAATCATTCCACTGTTTGGTTTGTCGACCAAGTGCAGCAAAGATCGGATACGTGCATTAATACTATCAATCAATTCTCGAAGACTAGGAAAAGTTTGATTAGTTAGAATTTTTATTGCTTCCGAGTAATTTGCAGGAATGATTCCTAAATACATTCAATTGACCTTGAGGTTTTTCAATAATGGAACTTAGCTAAATAATCCAGAGCAGAATTTTTATGAACCAAGGATTGAAAACATTATTAAAATTCCAACCACTTCGTGACATTACCCGAAAATGTTCTCAATTCAATTTTTGGAAGTCTAATCGAAACTTGTTGCTGATGGTTTACAGTACCTGTGTTATCCTGGCAACCAAAATAGCGGGTTTTAAATGAAAATAAAATTCTTCAATATTTGCACGTGGGTCTTGATTTTGCTAGGTGTCATCTAACTGCTCAATTCTACTCAGTAATTTATTGAAACGGGCAAAATATTCGTCATGACTATTTAAACGCAATTCTAACTGATGATGAGAAGCCTTTTTTAGACCTTGTTCTACGAAAGCCTTGATGCGCTGAATCTGGTTCATATAGGTAACTATTTGCATTCCTGCAATTGCTTTTGTGAGTTTCATTTCATCACCCATGGTTTGAATTTTAATCACTAATTTTAAGACACAACATAAGCACTTTCTAGAAATCACGTGCCACTTTTCCATAAAATAACTGTTTTTATTATAATCGTTTAAATTGAAGATCCCGTTGATGTAATCGATCAGGTAACTAAAATAAAATTCGCTTACCAGGACGAAGAATTCCTCACTATTAAAACAGCTCTTACAACAAATACCTTGGCTAGGCACGGTAAGACAAAATATTTTAATTTTATAGCTGAATGCTGACTTTTTAGATGATAAATTTATACAGTTAATATCGAGTAGGGCGATTGTACAATAGGTTGTGAAATACTGTGCTCTGCTAAAGCGCTTTAAAATTGTAGAATTAGATATTTATAATCTAAACTACTTACTTTGGTTGAATAAATCACATTGAGTATACACACAGAAGAGAATTCACAGAAATGAAATTACACGACGTCAATCAAAAAACTCAGTAGGTCCGACTGACAGTAAATCTCTACTAGATACCTACTATACTTATTTTACTAGGTTTAATTCCTCGGGACGCAAAATCGGTTGGGTTATCATGTGAAGGTATACATGTAACCTCAGATTTCTACTGGTATATGTAAGAATTTTTGGTGGTTATGACTGCCAATTCTAGACAATTGTCGAATCAGTATACATAAAAATTCTAAGTTTAGGCACAACTGTATGTCGGAACAGACCAGTCTTCTCTAATACGTGTAAAATCTTTGAATAGAGATTTGGTGGTTCGTGTTTGAACTTCAACTTTATTAGCATTTTTCCGGACCGTCTCTCCTCACTGTTTTCTCAAAATTCTTAGTACTAGACGATTCTTCTTCGGTAAACGTTAGTGGGTACTTACAGGTACCACCAACCCTTTTCAATTATGTTCAAAAATGATCATATCCGATTCAGAAACGCGCTTGATCTTAGGTACAATCAATGTGCTGCCAAGTTGATCTCGTAGTTATAATTTAATCTCGATGTTATTGTGAAATTGGTTATCCCACGCCAAATTGCTGCCTCTGACTTAATAATGATTTCGATGATAATTCGCAAGTTTGATCGGGCAAGACGTAATCATTTAACACACGATTCTGTAATAAACGTACGCGTAGAAGTGGGGTCTAATAATGCTCGGATTTCTTGCCAATTATTGAATCATGTGTACTAAAATATTGTGTTTCTTATTACAGGTTCGAGATCTTCTTTGTGTTTTACATAGATATACATTCAGATAGGCAATTAAAACATCTCAAATTGCTCTTTAAGAAATCACGACGCTAAACAACAGTAAGTGCAATGAATTTTAGCACTTGGAAAGATGGTGGGTTTCTGCTTGAAACGGTTGCTGGTATATATAAAATGATTTAGTATTCGAATGAAATTTGGAATAAACTTTTCTTTCGGTAGACATGCTTTTATTGACGGTACCTTCGGTTAAGGCACACCTTCCTCTTAATAAAAAAAAAATCTTAAAACTATTTTACAGATGGAAAGTCAGTTTATCGTATTTCCAGAATTGCCGAGTTTCTTTATTTAGTTTCTCGAGTACGATATTTGTTAACCAACTACAATTCCCATGCAAGTCCCTTATCTTATAGGCTACATTTCCAACTTTACCGTCAATAACAGCAGGGACAAATTTAGGAGCCAACTTCGCTGAAAACTTATTAAAAGCGTCGCTCTGTGGAAATGTTCTCACAAATACCGCCTGTTCAATGTTGAATACCCTATGGCGACTACGCAAATTATACCACTGCGAACATTTTTCGTTTTCGCTACCCTTAACTAATACAACACCTTTTTCGTGTACAATATTTAAACGATCCGGCTTTGAAGCCAAGTTTAGGAAATGATCGTCAGACTCACCAAGCAGCCGTCGGAGATTGTAGTCTAATCCATGTTGAATTAAGTGTTGGCCGAATACTAGAAAATGGGGAGAAAATGTCGTCGAAGAGTGGGTCACGTTTCTCAGCGTGGACGTAATTTCAGAAATGTGGCCGTCCCAATCTGTATGGCTGTCAGATAAGTAAGATCGAATAGCGGACAAAACGGTACGGTTTACCCGCTCGGAAGCATTACTCTTGGGAGAGTAGACAGGTGTACGTATATGAGTAACTCCATATTTCAACAATAATTCGTGGAATAGCTTTGCCGTGAATTGTTTGCCGTTATCTGAGACGATATATTCGGGCACTGAAAAGGTGTTAAATATTTCATTTTCGACATATTGGCACAATAAAGAAGCAGATGCTTCTCTTAAAGGTTTGAGAAAGACGAACTTTGAATAATGATCTAATATGATTAGAATATAAATATTTCCTCGTTTAGACCGTGGGTAAGGACCGAGGAAATCTATATAAAGTGTTTGAAAAGGACGATTCGAACTGATTTATTTGCCCATTTTAGGCTTGGTACAATAATTTACGGCCTTAGTCATTTTACACGTCTGACAGTTTTTGATAAAATCTTTTACGTCTTATGCCATACGGGTCCAGTGGTATTGTCGTTGAATCCGTTCAATTGTTTTCGCCACACCCATATGAGAAGCAGAAGGTGGCACATGTGCCTGTCGAATAAGGGTTTGCGTTAGACTCTCAGGTATCACCAATTTCCAATATAGGTATGTCGATGTCTTCATACCGCCATCCATATGAAGGAGCTATGAGCAACTTTCCATCTTGAACTCGGAAATTGTGGTTAACATCTGGTAACGTCTTGACCCGTTTGATTTGATTGATATAATCGGTATCTAGAAATGAAGGGTGGCTTAGATCTATATGAAGAGGTTCGGAATCTATTTTTGAATCCAGCGAACATACCGGGTTTAAATAACCAAAATCATGTGAACATAAATTTTCGCGTACACCAGAATCTATCGCTGGTGTTATTTGTTTACAAAAAGCACGGGACAATGCATCTGGCATTAAATTCTGTGAACCTTTTGGGTAGGCCATTTGGAAGTCGAACGACTGGAGTTTGAGACTCCAGCGAGCTAACCGTCCTGACAAATCCTTCTGTGACATCAACCATTGGAGGCTGGCGTGATCTGTATATATCTGGTAAATGGGTATCCTTCAATATATGGTCTGAAGTTTTTGACGTTCAGTACTCAGTTGAGAAACAAAAACCATTGGACGCTCGGCTCCGTCGGAATCGAGTTGGAACAATACGCTACCTACTCCTGTTGTGCTGGCGTCTATTGTATAAAGAAGGGCAGTTCCAACCGCTCATTCCTAAAAACCGACGAATTTGTTTTGCTGTTTTAGGAACAGGAAATCGACGATTGCTTGAACTTTGTCGGGGTCTGTTCGAAGGCATCCGTCACCGATAAGGTATATCTAAGGTATTTCGATTTTTTTAAGAGAAATTTACTTTTATCGACGTTTATAGTGAGTCCAGCGTTTTTTAAACGAACCGCAACCTCTTCTAGCAGTGTCAAGTGTTCTTCGAATCAGGCAGACGTCACTAACAAGTCGTCTAAATAAACAAAGATTCTATCATGCAGTTGGTGCGGGATCACTTTGTGCATCAAGCGGCACATCGTCTGAGGAGCGTTGCATAATCCGAATGGTGAATTGATACAAAGGTCTCCTAGGTACGGTAAACGCCGTGTTATCTTTGGATTGTTGGTCCAACGGGATCTGCCAAAAGGCATCCTTGAGGTCGATACAAGATGTGTACCTAGTTTGATCTATTCGGCCCAACAATCCATCGATAAGTGGTAGTGAGTACCATTCCTTAACGGTGACCTTGTTCAACTCGCTTGCCTTACGCACCAAAGTAACCGGTGAGTACCAACTGCTCTGACTTTCCTCTATCACGCCTAACGATAACATTCGATCTAGCTCGTCGAAAAGTTGTTTTTGAATAACTGGCGAAACAGAGTAGAATCGTTGTTTAATGGGTCTAACGGTACCAACATCGATAAAGTGTGAAAGGAAAGTCGTTCTTCCGAGGCCAAGTTTAATACAAGATGGGAAATGATCAATCACTAAATTTAATTTTAATTGATCGGCTGGCGACAGTGAGTGATATTTAGATGAATCGGGCTCAGAGGGAATCTCAGGACTTAATGAGCATAAAGCTGGGGTAATCTGGAATAGGTTCCAAAAAACGATCCCTAGGTATAGAGGCTGGTCCAGACTTGGAACGATATTTTGTGACACGTGTTATTAAATTTTACTGTTGCACTTATAAATCCAAACACTCGCTCAGACTGCCCGTTTGCTGCTTTCATATACGATGGAGAACTATGAAATTGAACACTAGTATCTGTTAAAAATGTTTCTGCTCCGGCGCCTAAAACGCTAACTGTAGCACCACTGTCTAACAAACCTTTATATTCCTTCCCAATAATTAGAACTTGTGCATATGGCCTAGGATCTTGTAAGTGATTCATGAGGATGGAACTAACTACTTCAGATTTGAGACTATTGCGTTTTTGCCAATACAATCGAGTTCGCTTGAATTGCTGACTTCGGATAAATTCAAGGAATTGGCTAATGTTTCCAATTGGAAAACGATCATGTCTATTGGAACATTTGATGGTGAGCCGTCAAAAGATATTCCACATCGAGAAAGGCTGCGATGCTCGAGAGGATATCGTACCCCTTGCGAAGTTGGAGCAAAAGTAATATTCGAAAATGACTGTGGTACAATCGACGGAGGGTTTGTGTAATTTGAACTAATTATTGGAGGAACGGCTATTGGAACTGACGATACGGGTTGTAAATTTGACGAGATAGTTGTTGGAAAATAGTTATCAGTTACCAGTGTTGGATTATTATAAGCCGATTGCCAATTCGTAGTATTCGATGAAGTTGTAATCAGACTTGGGACTAGTGGAGGTGGTTGGGTATGTCTTATACGCTGATGTATAGGTAAAGTAGGAATGAGTGAAGGAAATGATCCTGTGATTGACCCTGGTAGACCCGCGCTAGTCGGGATGGACACGTTTGGTAAACTTTTACCTGTAATTTGTTCCTGCATGGCACCTTGGCGTTGAGTTAGCATGGATAATTGTTGCGATAGTACGAGTAAATTACATTTTTGCACCGTAGACTCCAATAATTTTGTCTGAACCTCGACGTGTTGCTGTTTCATTTGGCTGTCGGGGTGAACTTTATCAAGTAAATCCTCCAAAGTGGATCTTCTACCTAAACCTTGGGTTGGAGAGTCCGATTCACTTTGTTGGGTTTCTAATGTATGCAAATCAGGATCTTTATTTTCATCCATTTCTGAATGCCCGACTTCCACTAATTTGGCAGCTTCAATGGATTCATTCAATTTGTCATGGTTTTCCTTAAATATTTGTAAGCTAGATTGCAGCTGTTCACATATTTTAATAGAGTTTAAGGTGTAGGGGAAGACTTTAATGAATACAATCGGCGTGATATATTTTTTTTTTTTTTTTTTTTTTTTTTTTTTTTTTTTCATTACCAATTTTATTAAAACGTTTAAAAACAAAGTTACAATAAATAAGTAATTGGTAAGATAATTGCACCTTTAGTTTCAAAGAAACGTGTGTCAGGTACAATGGTTCTCTCTAATAATATTACAAAAAATTTAACAAAAAAGTCAAAGTTAACACAATAATAATTTACAAAATTTAAAAAGTAAATGTAATACAAATAAAATAAAAGACAAAACAATAATAATACAAAAAATAGATGGTCAATTGCTTTGTTTAGTTTCAACCAATTTTTGAGAGCTTTGGAGAAAGCGGAGAAGCTGCTGCACACTCGAATTTCCAATGGTAAGTTGTTAAATATTATTGCTGAAGCCACACTGAAGTAACGTTTACGAAACTCTAAATTAACATTGGGGACAAACTTTATAAATTTGAAATTTAAACGAAGATTATAAACTGAATAGTTGACAAAGTTGTTCCCGCTGATGATGTAAAAAAGCTTTAAGACCTTGAAAACATACATGTGTTGTAAAGGCATTATATCCAGCTCCTGAAATATAGGCCATGATGGTGTCTGCAATGATTTAAACGTCATTAGCCGCAAAACATGCTTCTGTCGAACGTACAGAGGATGTAAAAGAGTTTTACAAGCACCACCCCAACATGCTAAACCATACAGGAGGATAGAATCAACTAGGGCAAAATAAACCAATTTCAGAAGATATAACGGACAGTATAATCGTAAAACATACATTTTCCTGGAAACCAAAAGAATTCTCGACTTAAGGCCTTCAATGTGGGCCTTCCAGTTTAGGTTACTATCAATCATAACTCCCAAATATCTAATTTCACATACCGAGCTTATGGTGAAGCAACCATTAGGGATACAAATTGGACTGTTATTACAGCCAAATGCGTGATAGATAATCGGTGTTTGGGATCTCTGGCATTCCCTGAAATGCATAACTTTAGTCTTGTCGCTCAAAATCAAATTATGGGCTCCCAACCAAATCGCTAACATAACCAAATCCTTGTCAATAATAGTAAGGTTCGCATGATGGTTGAGGCCAGCATAAACAAATGAAAGATCATCCGCATACGCAGTGAGGGTACCAGAAAAATTCTGGTTGAAGATTCCATTTATGTAAACAAGAAAGAGTAGCGGCCCCAACACTGAACCTTGAGGAACTCCAACCCTAATATAACGCTCCTTACTCAAAATATTGTTGACGCGGACAACTTGAGTTCGGTCACTTAGATAATCAGAAAGCCACTTGTGTAACATTCCACGAAAACCGCAACGATTTAGTTTTAACCGAAGAATTGTATGATCAACTCTATCAAATGCTTTGGTTAGGTCAACAAACATTGCTGAAGCCTTAAGTCCTCGATCAATGCTGCCACTTATCTGTTCCATAAATTCTAAAATCGCTTGTTCAGTATTTTTATTGTTACGAAATCCAAATTGTTTCGGAGAGAGAAATTCGTTTTGATCCAAAAAATCAACAATCCTGTTCTTCATAGCCTTTTCAAAAATTTTAGAGAAGATTGAAAGAAGTGATATTGGTCGGTAGTTATTTACACAAGTTTTATCATTTTTCTTAAATATGGGGACAACAACAGTTCTTTTCAAGGTTCCAGGAAAAACTCCTGTTTCAACACTTAAGTTAAAGAGAAAAGACAAGACATCCACAAGGAAGCAAGCCATTTTTTTAACAACACTATTTGGAATTCCATCAATCCCAGGAGACGATTTATTTTTTAGGGAGTTAATAATATTATACAGTTCCCCTGGAGAAACAGGTGAAAAATAACAACTATTCATAACATCATAACTCTCAGTAACTATTCGATTTCTTTCCAACTCATCCATCACTGTCGAACTATTGGAGTTCCCTATACTTACAAAGAAATTATTAAATTCATTAGCAATAGCCGCAGAATCCGAAATGGTCACATTATTATGACTATTAATTTCTCTGATTTCAGCGTTACCATGATGCTCACCAATTATATTATTCACAGTTCGCCAGTTTTTACGAGCATCATTACCATTTTTTTCAAACTGTTTTGTGTAGAAGTGTTTTTTGGTCAGCTCTATTTTGAGATTTACCATATCACACAGTTTGCGGCTGTAGTTAGCTAGCCTTTTATTGTTAGGAAACTTTTTTGCTAGGTGACATATTCTATTTCTTTTACGAATGGCTCCCAACAAATTATCAGACATCCATGGCTTAAGCTTGGCTGTTTTATTGAGTGGGACCAATCTAGTACAGTTAGCAAGATGACCACTAAAAATATTTATGAAATTATCATAAGCTAATGACGCATTAGACACATTATAGACATTGATCCAATGTTCATTTAACAGCAATTCTTTTAAACACTCATAATCTATACGAGATATCTGCCTCGCATTATTCTTAAGATGTCCTTTATTCGAGCTCTGTATAGCCAGTCCGATGAATTTAGCATCAATTAGACAGTGGTCTGAGATGCCCAAATTATGCACCTTGTATGAAATATTTTGGCAATATGCAATAGACGCGACTAAATTTGATGGGCTAAATTAATTAAATCATCCCCTGATTTTTGATTCAATTCCGTAATCATTTCTTTCAAAACATGTAGGTTGTTGCGACAAATATCGCTTTTAATGTCTGAGTTTTTACGGCCTCTTGGGTGCATTCTAGCCGGGATTTCCATTTTATTGTCCTCTTCATCTTTGATTGCAGAAGAATCCACAAAATTGGAATAATATCAGCATGTAGAATCAGATCAGTCTGAAGTTTAATCGTTTTTATGTGATTTGTCAATAGCTATCGCACTAATAAAATTCAGTACAAGTTACCCGTGGGAAATCTCGGAAAATTCGATTTTTTAAAAATCATTAGCAAATTTTTATAAAATCAGCCTCTAGATTGTTATGTCTGGAGATGGCTTGCATTGATGTGACTTGTCATTAGCTATCAAATGAAAAAATTCTGTTAAATTTTTCCGTGGGAAATCTCGGAAAATTTAAAAATTTCGAAAATCGAATTTTCCGAGATTTCCCACGGGAAACTTGAACAAACTTTTTTCATTCGATAGCTATTAACAAATCACATAAAAACGATTCTACTTCAAATATACACTCTAGCGGCTGATTTTATTCCAGTTTTGTGGTTTCTTCTGATTTTCCGATATTTTCCACAACTAGGTTAAACAAAGTTTTCCACGTAAGACTATTTACAAAAAATTTTATTTAAATCCATGTATCCTATTTATTTTCGGCTGATAACTACAAAATTTTTAATTTTTGGGTTGAATGACAATAACATAATCTGCATTATCGACCTTTTACTTTCGGTTGGGTTTGCACAATCTGCGTTGCCATTTCTTTTCTTTCGGTTAGACTAACCTAATCTGCATTATCGACCTTTCACTTTCGGCTAACTTCAGCAGTATCCACAACGGACCGTTACCTGTCTAAGGGTGCCGAAGCAGCCACCTAATCTTAGCTAACCTACATTTTGCTAACATTTCTGTATAAATCGATTTGGCCACAGTACCAATTTTTATAACTTTTGGATTTTATTTTAAGCATTGATTCGTAATAAAATCAGAGTCCCGACTCCCCAGACACGGAATCATGACATTCTTGTGTTTAGCCAATTTTGCTCGGATCACATGTGCATTTAATTAAAATAAAATAAAAAATAATAAAACTCTCCCCCTCATGTACAATGTTTCACTAAACGAACACACAATACGGTTGCGGCAATCCACTTTCTTAGATACGAAAATAATTTCGCTCTTATTAAATTATAATTAAGATTAAATTTGAAACAAATTTTTATAAATATTTCTTCTTCATTTTTTGCGTCCATATACATACATAAAGACGAGTAGCAGCAGCACGTAGTACAAACGAAACAAACGAACAGAAAATAAAGGAATAAGAAAGCCATAAGGAAAATATCTAGCGAATCTGGAAAATAGCAAAAAAAAAAATAACAAATGAAAATTTATCTCTTTCCATTCACAGTTTTGATAGATTTCTCCTCCCCTCCTCTCTCCCCTCTCTTCCCCAAATTGTTGCCTTATTGTTGTTGTGCACAGTCGTTTCTCTTCTTGAAATTAATTTATTTGGAATTAACTTTTCGCTTTTCGTTTATTTCTTGCTTTATTTTTGGCTGGTTGGCTGCGACTGACTCTCTGGTGTTAGTATGTGTAGTGTATATAGAGTTTAGCCAAGATGAAAGAATTTTTTTGTTTTGTTCATTTTATCTGACCTTCGAAAGAATTTCGTATAAAATGTTAGCGATTTTGATTTGATGAGTTTTAATAATTTGATAATAATGAAAATTAAGAAAATTGTAATATGGATTAGTACAAGGTGGTGGATGTGGGATGCTTTAAGGGTGGTTCGTATTATATTTTCTTGGATAAACCAAAAATAATATTGGTTTCATTAAAATAATTACAAATTCGTCAATTTTTATTTTTTTATTTTTTATTGAGTTAATGTTGTTTAATGAATCAAGATGGAACATTTTTTTATGTTATTGCTGCTTTCTTTTGATCTGTAATCTATTATGTAAATTAGGATTTTATGTTAAATAAATTGGTATTTTTCAAGAGGACATACATGTATACAAGTTAACTATACATTTTTAATTATTTAATGTTTTTTTTTTATGTTCTAAAGGAATGAAACGTTTCCCGACAAAATACGATTGGATATATGTAACAGTAAATAGAGGTCATGGCTAGTCTTGTCGGTCAACTAGCTAAACTACATATGGTATTCTAAATCAGTCTGAAAAATGTTATTTTTAAGAATTCACAATTTATCTGTGTAACCGATCTATAATTAATGAGCATGTCTAGTGTAATGTGTTCAAAGACATTAATGTATTACACCATAATTTCATACCATCTTTTGTGAATTGAGAATGACTCGTAGGTACTTGATCTCTTTTAGACAGAAGTGCTATTTCTGAAGTGTTATCGAATCATTTTGCCTCTTAATCCAGATCCTTATCAAAGGTTTGTGAAATGCAACCTTCTGTCTCCAGCCAACCTTAAGTTGTATCTGACAAAATTTATGTTATGGTTTCGCAGCTTTTCGGAGGGTTTCTTCCACTCTTCTTCCATGCGTGTTTCACATTTCGATAGGGTGTTGAATCAAACTGGGGCACCCCAATTTACACGACTTCGTAACTAGAAATTTAGCTGACAGACTGAATCAATCACCTTACAATCAGGGACATCAAACTCAGCATCTTCGAGCATCCTAGCTTATTGAACTGACAAATTGCAATTTAATTCTGAATTCTTTTCAGAAATCTTTACCTAATATCATAGTATTGATTGTCGTGATGGGTCAAAGTTCTGGAACAAATCTAGCAACGATTGAAAATATTACCCCGGTTCAATGTGTTCCTTCTTTCCAGTGGCACTACAATAAATTAAGCGATTTGGCCGCCATATCTCAACGATGCTCCTCCAAAACAGTTCGATCCACGACAAAAGAATGCCGGTTCCGGTAACCGAGTGTGTATTAGGTTCCTTTCAATGTCATCCTTCCATCTGGTAGGCGAAACTTTTAGCCTGGATATTTTATGAATCCGATAATATCAACTTCATTTGCATTCCGTTATAATCTTATGATCTACCTTATTTTAGCATAGGGACACCTATCGTCGTCAACTGCGATGATTGGGTTAATGAAACGGGGATTTTTGTCATCGTCAACGTTTTGCGTCATCGCCGTAACTTGATTCTGTCTCCGTCTCAATCTTAGACTTCTAATCTAATTCTTGTTTCGAGTTTCTATAATTTTGATTTACTGATCGTTGTTTTCTTCAACATTTTTTTTGCAGTAACCCCCGGGGGTTCGCACAATACCAAAAGTAAATACTATCATTAAATGGGCCATTCACTCAGTGCCCCGAGCATGACCCTATGTTGGTGATAAAATCTTTGATGCACAACTAAGTCTCTGGATCTTCAATGTCTAGAGAACGTATAGATACTTCAAATTATCATTGGTTCCATTGCGCTATCCTTGAGAAAGTAATTTTTGAAGTATCTTCGAGCTTTTTAGTAAGCGTCAGCTTGGATGATCCAATTAACACAAAATCAAATTTATCCCCGAACTGACTAATTTTGTTTTTTCTCGATTTTGCCGAGCTTCTTCAGCCAGAATTTCCATTATCTTGCCTGTCTTATTCCGATTAGTTCTATCGACTTAACAATGTGCGCTTAGAAACAATAAGTGTCCGTAAATATCTCTTATGATTTGGATTCGACATGTCCCCTTACTGTGGCAAAAATAAGATACGTGGACCAAGCATAACTGCTTTAATAATATCAGCACGAATTGGGCGAATTTTACACAAAGATTTAAAGTTATTTCCATATAAAATTCATCTGACCTACAGACTGAAGCCAGGAGATCCGGCGGTAAGACTCTAATTTTGCAGGAGTCTTGTTTAGGTGGCAGAATAAAGTGAGGACTTTATTTCATCGCTCTTCATGTCTGATGAGTTCCACATTGATTTAAATGTAAATAAGCAGAATTGTCGTTTATAGAATCACAAAACTTCAAGAGTAATCCAGCAAAAACCACTTCACCCGGAACGTGTAACTGTTTGGTGGGTAGTTTCGTCGAAAGTGATTGTTAGTCCTTATTTTTTGTAAGAAAAGGGTCGAGCTGTCACAGTGAACGGCGAGCGTTACCTATTTAAAAATGCAAGAGGAAGTTTTTACCAGAGCTGCGACGTAAACATATTGCTCTTAGAAACTGTTGGTTTGGTTAAAAAAAAATGTAGTGAAAGGATAATTTGAAGGCATAGCGACATTCGATGGCCTCCCAGACCTCCAGACGTAACAGCTTCTGATTTTTATTTTTGGGAATATTGTAAGTAGGATATTTACAAACTAAAACCAATCACAATATGTGCGCTGAAAGATGGGATTACAAAAATAACTTGATAAATTCAACCAGACACTTTAAGAACGGTTATGAATAATGTGTTTAAAATGTGCAAAGCATAAATGAAGATAGTAGATGTAGATGTAGTATAGTAAAAACAGATTCAGCCGATTGCTTTGAGACAAAGGCCCGTGGCCCTATATATCATTTACTTCTGGTCCATAGTTTTCTTTTGCAGTGTTTATGGTTGCCGCAGGATGAGTTCCAATTTACCTTTTGATCTAACGTTGCCCCAACGTACCGTATGTGTAGCACCTTATTACACAGGCTCCGCCTCTAAGGATAGTATAAATTTCTCTGCTATCCAACATGGTGTTTGCGGTCGATCTATTTGATGATTCTGTTTTCCACTCCCCTATTTTGTAGAGATCTTTCCATTGTTTCATTATAATCATTGTAAGAGACACTTTCTATATCCAGAAAACCATTCCAATGCTTCCTCAATGGTTTTTATAATTTTTTGTAATGCCGCGACGGTGGACTTACCTTTCTGATATGCAAATTCCATTTTGCTGGTTGGCAGATGTATTATTCGGCTAGTTTCACTAACATCAAGAGCAGAAAAGATGAGAGGCATATATATCGATAGCATTTAGTTTCATATGAGAGTCTTAAACCCCCTTTTGGTAGAGATACAACTTTTATTTTCCTTCACTGACGAGGAACGTAGCCCTCATTTAGGCTCAATTCCTCCCTCCAAATCGTCATTATTTTCTTTGCGGAAATCATTCCTTCCATAAGTTTTGCTTTCCTTAGATTTGCTGTACCTTCGATCTCTATGTTTCCCCTAGGTGTGCATCACGGGAAGTGAATCCTCGTAAGAACTTCCGTAAGCTCACTAAATCTTCTGGGTGTTGCAATTTCGCTATTTTTCAGGGAGGACCAATTACTTAATTCACCGTTCAACAAAATCTTCTATGACCTAGCAAGGCCTGGTATATCATTTCGGCCGATAGTCTTATTTTTGGAAACCTTAACTTCTCAACTAGTAGTTGATTAGTGAGCCCATTCCCTTTCTGGCAGCTCCACTCATCGTAGCTTTTTGTAGCTCTTGATGCTTGTGCTTCCCTCCGGTATCACTGTTTCAATATGTAATAGGCGTATCCTGCGAATATGTAATCGGCGAATCCTACTACATTGTAACGAAGTTGGCCCACATCTGTTAGTAGTTCACCAACCACTAGGCACCATAACAAAGGTGGCGGTACGTCTTTTTATGGGAACCTTTTACTGCACAGGTCTCAACTCCTAAGATGGCAGAGACTTATCTGCTTACCAACATGGTATTTGTGATCGATCCATTTGATAATTCTGTTGTCTACTCCTGTACATTGTAAAGATCTTTCCATTGTTTCAAGAGAAACATTGTCAAAGGCATTTAATCCAAAACAAATGTCACGGCCAATGCTTCCTCAATGGTTTTTACAATTTTTTGTAATGCCGTGGTAGTGGATATGCCTTTCGGATATGCTAATTGCATTTTGCTGAGTGGCAAATGTATCGTTCGACTATTTTCTCTAACATCTAGTTCAGGAAAGATGAGACATATAGGTCGATAGTATTTAGTTTCAACCGAGGTTCTTAAAACCCTTGGTAGAAGCATGCTACGTTTTGCCTTACCTCCGAGATCTTTGTTTTCCTAGGTGTCCATTACGGGAAGAGAGTCCTCGTAGAAACTTCCGCAACCTCCCTGAATCTTTTGAGTGTTGCAATATCGCTGTTTCCCAGGGAAGGCAAATTATCTGGTACTCCTTTCGACAATGCCTTCTGTACTCTAGCAACCCCTGGTACACCATTTAGGCTATTAAAAAAAAATTTCCGGGAACCATGCTTCTTTTGGGGAATAGCAACAGACGCTGCTGCATGGATGACATAAATAAAATTGCTGAAGCCCCCAAATGGTTTTTTGCTTTAGGCATCATCTGCACTATAAAGATAATTTGTCCATGATCTGAGCTTGAGACTTCAGGCGTCACCGTTGTCTTCAACAATTAAGCGCCTTCATAAGGTTTGAATTTTTTTCGCAATCTCCTTTAGCCACTCCATCTCCATGGTAACCTTCTCCTTACTTGTGAACGATATATAACCACGGTGGTCAAGCCAAATTAGAAGTTTTGACAAATTTTGAATTTTACATAGAGCACTAAAACTCCGATTAGAAAACAAAATCAACTGGACAACGCGGTAATTATTTGTGTATCTATGAGTCACAGAATTTATCACTGTGGAATGAGTGTGAAAGCCACAGCAATATTTATTCTATCTTGAGACATGTGGCTCGCAAGCCTTAGGGGGCTTAGGGTATGAACTGTTCTGCCTTCGAATCTTCCCCGTCTTTATTATTACTGTTTCACGGTTTCTGGAAGAATATTTTAAAATCATGAACTTCTCAACTAATATTTTGGCTACCCTGAGCGCCTCTGTTCTCTCGTAAGAGCCCATACCATTTCTGGCAGATCCAATAATCCCAGTTTTTTGCTCTCCCACCCTCATGCTATCATTATCTTTTGCAAAGTTGTCTCTAGCTTTGGCCTCCTTCAATGGCGGAAGCACTGATAGCTTCCAAGTTTGAAGCTTTAGGGGTAGTTTCTGTTCTATTATATTTTGTTCCTTTACTCATCAGTTTCTTAAAAGTACTGATTCAAGTATCGTCCAAGGGTTACTTCATTAGCTGTGCTCTTTCGCCGACGGATGGAACAGCGATAGTCCTCTCAAGAAGGCAGCACATACACTTACGAGTCCTGGTCGGTTTCACATACTATTAAAGTTAGCCGAAAGATATAAAATGTCGGTAATGCAGATATTGTCTTGGCTATATTGAACGAAAAAAATAACAAAACAAACTGGTAACTGGTATTTTCATGAAGTGAATTTTAGGCTGAATAAAGGCTCATTTTGGTTTGTCACTGTTTACCATAGGAACTATTCTTAAAATTTCATCAGTAAAGCTAAATATAAAATTAAAAAATTTGTATAAATTCAACCTTTAAAGTGTCATGTCTGGAAAGTATTTCAATTAGTGTGCATTACCAACAACTATCCCTTGATAAATTATCAGGGCAAGTTTCTTGTGGGGAGCTCGGGAAAATTCGTTTGAATTCGTTATACAAACTTAAAGACACTTTAAAGGTTGAATTTATACAAATTTTTTAATTTTATATGGGCTTTTCATTCAAACGAATTTTCCCGAGCTCCCCACATGAAACTTGGCCTGATAATTTTTCTAGGGATAATTGTTGGTAAGGCACACTTATTGTAATACTTTTCAGACATGACACTTTAAAGGTTCAATTTATACAAATTTTTTAATTGTATATTTAGCTTTTCTGATGAATCTTAAAGTATAATTCTTATACTGTTAACCAGTGACAAACCAAAATGAGCCTTTATTCAGCCGTAAAATCACTTCTTGAAAATACCAGCTTCTAGGTTGTTTTGTTATGTTTTCATTTTATTTAAAATATGTTTCGGCTCTGAAATATGTCGCCTGGTTACTCTCGGCTGATATAGCCAAGACACTATCTGCATTATCGACATTTTACATCTTTCGGTTGGAAACTTTCGGCTAACTTTAACAAGGTCGGTTTCACCCTGCAAGAGCGTAGTATTTACTACTCTACTTTAATCCCACCTCCAGCAGACGTAACGACCTTTGTTATTTTGTCGTATCCGGGGTCTAATTTCACGACCTTCGACAATGTTTAATATAACGCCCGCTTATTGATCGGCAAATCAAAATGCTTTCAATTTCAGCTAGCAGCGTGATAGATGGGCACAAATGTTAATATGGCATTGCCGCAATATTACATTCTGGTTCCGCTTTAGATCGAATTTTGCTGATTCTATTCTATCCTATCAAATTCCGCCATAACAAGGTGAGGGTTGGGGGAGGTAATAAAGTGCCAAGAACTGTATTGCCAGATTTTTGAATTAGTTTATTAAATATTCCTTTTAGTTGATTGGAAGCCCATAAAAGTTTATTCCTTGCTCCTTATCACTGTAAATTTCTTCACGTTAGCAGATTCGCTAAGGGTACGCAGAAAACGTTAATGGTCGTGAATTTGTTGTTTTGCTTGAATTATTTAATACCCCGTGTTGAGAAAAAAAGTATCTAATGCCTGCTGCAGATGACGGGAAATTTTTCATTTGATCTAAAATCAACGTTCAGTATTTCTTAGTCTTTTAACTTTTGAGTGATTGTTGAAAAAGTAGTCATACTGAGAACCGGCCTTCAGAGGAAACTATTTAATTTTCAGAAAAGTGAGTTTCGCATAATAATTCTTCTGGCAGCAACTTTGATTTTGTATTCTGTGAGAGTTCGATCCAAGTCAAAACCGGGAGGGTTGCTTATACATACTTTCATTGAAACTAGTTCACCTTCTTGTAGTGAATTATTGACTTTTCTTGAGGCTTCCCAGCCTAGTTCAGTTTTATGAAACAAATATGAATCAACCAATTGTAGTACTGGCAGCCACTGAGTTTGATATTTTTAATGATTTGTCGTGGCAAATTTGAAATATTTTGGATAAAATGAATGAGAACATTGATATTTTGTTTTTTTGCCTGTACCGTCATTGTGATTAATCCCTTTGTAGAACCGGTGATATTTCTTCTTAACTCGGTCACCCTGGAGTAGAAATGTGACAATTAATTTTCGGTTTAGGATTGCTTGATTTCTTAATAGACATATGGATTGATTCTTATACA
Organism: Tipula vernalis; assembly: GCA_958295665.1. Taxonomy (NCBI): domain Eukaryota; kingdom Metazoa; phylum Arthropoda; class Insecta; order Diptera; family Tipulidae; genus Tipula; species Tipula vernalis. The sequence goes on from OY282559.1 coordinate 370,860,020, forward strand.
TCGATTCGGCGAATTAGAAATCATCCGATTCCGAATTTGATTTATTTTTGTTGTTTTACAAACAATCAACCAATTTATTATTAGCTATTATTATTATTGAAGGGCCATGTGGGCGATCAGCCACCTCGCACTGCGACCTAAAAGATCTATTGTGCTTAATTATCCGTTAAATCAATATTCAGGTGCTTAATGAACTTAATAATACTGCCAGCCGGTACGTGATACATACTATCTGGGCTTATTCTTCACCTTCTTAATGTTTACTGCAGCATGTAGTTCCGCTAGAAAGACCGTAGCATTGGATCCCAAGGACTTCGAGGCGGCTGCCTCACTCCCATATATTCTTACCCCTGCCCCGTCTTCCGTTTGATTTTACTCTTACGAGTTGCTGGGAATTGCAAATCGCCTGTAGGTAACCCAGATTTACTACAGGAATGCTAAATAAAACTGGAGGGTACCTGATATCCAGAGTCCGCATATTTTGGACTGATTAATCAATCAGCCATTCATCCATCGACATATGCTGTTCCACTTTAGATTAGGGTTTTTTGTCAAGATTTTCAAATGGCCTTAGTTACTAGTGGTTGCCACGAGGAGGCAGCACGTACACTTTCGAATTGTAAACAGGTTACCCCTTACACAATTGTACCCATCACTGTGTACCCATTAGCTGCCTAATACATGACCAGAACAGCTCACGTGATGCGCATCCTACTGGAAGGTTACGGAGCTGGTAGATTAATCTACTCAACTTTGGTCCCTCCCCCCCACCGCCCTCCAATAGACGCCAAACCACCCGGACAATCAAACAATAAACTGACTAGAATAAAATTGCACAGTTGGAACATTAACGTTACGCGGGCTTTGTATTAAGAATCACTGTTACAGCTGTGCCATCATATTAAATAGCGTGAAAGTTTTTTTTTTTGAAGATTTCTTTTTTCTAAGTTTATTGTTATGATTTTAAATTACAATAATAATGATTGTTACGTAAAAACTACCTAAGTCATTATTTTTCCACTCACTTCTCTTTCTCCCCAAACCCCTATCGTTACGTAACAACATTTCGATAGTCGTAGATTGTAAACCTTATAAATGATAAAAAGGGGTAAACCGTTTGGTAGAAGGTGGTATACACCATACTCATATAATCATATGCTGGAATATAAATACAACACATTATGTTTATTAATACGACTTTATACATTTGTGGGATGTGGGTGTATATTAATGAGGGTGATATGGTACAAATATTTTTATATCCTTCTACATTTTAATGCTGTGCTTTCAAATTTAATGTTCTCAATTTACCAAGCTCTGTGTGTTTTACTATACCTTAACCACATATGTACATGTTGGTTCGATTTTTTTTTTTTTTGTAAACAGTTGATCAATTTAATTAAATCTCCGTTATTATAGAGATACGTAATTAACCGAAATGTATAGTTATGCATAATTTGCATTAAAAACATTCGTGTTTTTGATTTAATTTTATCTCTGCTCAAAATATGCGGAAATACAAATTATTTCTGTAAAGTTATTGACCCGATTTTCGGTAACATATTTATGTATGAAAACTGTTACGCCCAAATGAACAGTTGATGTGCACATAATGTACTCGTTAAAATGAAGTCAATTTGTTTTATTGCTCTGATAGCCTCGCCAAATATTGGGGATGAAGAAAAAGGGTTTAAAATTAAACATTTTGTTATCAATTTCGGTGGAATTGGATCGCTGCAAAGGATTTAGCGCGTTACCTGAACCGTTTCAGTATACCTAAATCTGTCAGAAAGCAGAAAATTTTTGTTAATCAACTACTACAACATGGTCCGAAAAATTCATGCTTATTTCAACTCAGCTCAAGTTAATTCCCAATTTAGCCCTCAAGTTACCTTAATTAAATCCCCAACTGAAACGTTCACTCAACTGCCAACTCGACTATAAACTCAGACCCAAACTCAATGCTCAACTCAATGTTTAAGACATCTTTCTCAATGTTTCAAAATGGCCTAAAATTTGATTATGTACATAAACTCAATTCAATCCTAACTCAACCTCTAACTCGACCCTAAGCTCAACCCTCAACTCAAGCTAGTTTCCAACCAAGTCAACCCTCAAAACAAGCCTTCATAAAACATGAAGTGAACCGCTAACTCAACGTTATCGCAACCCCAACTAAACACCAACTCAACCCTAACGCCAAATAAATCATAATCCTCCAATCGGGTGTACAGACATCCAGACTCGAGATATCGAGTGTACAGAGATCCAGACTTCCAGCTCTCTACATATCCAGAGAGATGGACGAACATTTTTTGATGTTAGACTTAGGGGCTTCCAAAATGCCGTCAACAAACAAAAAGTTTGATAATTTTTGGCAAAATTTTAATAACTTTGGCCCCAACCAAAAGCCAAATAAATCAAACTGAACCGCCAACTCAACTTCAACCTCAACTGAACCACAACTCGTTTCCAACTCAATCCTAACCTAAAATAGGCGACGGCGAGACGCATGCCTCAGTATACGTTTGCAAATCGATTAGAACGGGACAAGGAAAAAGGAAAGTGATAGAAAGTGAAACAAAATTTCTGTGAAAATTTATAAAAGTAATAAGTGAAGGTGAATTGTTTAAGGTAGTAAACAGTGTGTTAAGTGATATTAGCATTTAACAGGATGCCAAAACGTAAAAGAGGAGGAGATCTTGCCAGTGGTGAAACGATAAGAAGGAAACAGAAAAAACAGCGAAGACATGAAACATATGAGGAAAATGAACTACGTTAAGCTTCACAACGGAAGAAAATGAATAGATTAAGAGAAAACTTAACAGATGAATAACGAGAAAACAAAAACTGCTGAAGAAACAAGATTATTACTATATTGATGTTCGTGAAAGACAACATCAGAAATGTGTTGCATAAGTAGAGTAATTCCATTATCACCATTGGAAGTGCCTCCACCAGAATTATTTTATGACATAACTGGAGAAACTCCGGAATCAAAACATTTTCTACAAAATATGACAGGGTACAATGCTTGCTTTCAAGTGACATCATTTGGTCCTACTTTCATGAATAGCGAAAAAGTTCAATTCAAACATGTGTTTTCGATTAATGGACAAGTTTGTCATAACGTGGGATCATTGCTACCATTACCAAACGAATCTCATGCATTTTTGCAAGTGTATTTCATTGGAGACGAACAAACAACGGAATTCGATCAAGATTTGCAGGGAATTTTAGCTAAGTACAATCAATTCACTCACGTATTCAAAACAGCACTGGAGCACTCGAATAGTATCCGATGAGTATAAAGTTGTGATTCGAGCCGACAAAATACCAGTTACGGAATAGGAACGTCGATTAAATACACTTCAAATTTGACGACATTAGAAAACTGGTGATTTTACCATAACTTTACGTAGGAAGTACATGACACTTTCGCACGAGTATACCCAAAATGCTACGACCTATTTAAGAAAAGATGGTCGTCCTGATTTCATAGAAGATATAATTTGTGGACAAGCTCCCTTGAAACGTAATACCATTTTTATTATTATTATTATTGGAGGACCATGTGGGCGTTCAGCCAACCCGCACTGCAACCTAAAAGATCTTTTGTGCTTGAATCCTGCTTAATTATACGTCCAGCTAAAATTCAGGCTCCTGATGAAGTTCTGCTAGAATGACGGTAGCATTGGTACCCGACTTCGAGAGGGCTGTCCCACTCCCGTATATTCCCTCCCCTGCCCCGTCCACCGTTTTAATTTCACTCTTACTAGTTGCTACAAGAAGGCTAAATAAAACTGGCAGGTGCCTGGTATCCAGACTCCGCATGCTTTGGACTGATTAACCTATCAGGCATTCACCCATCGGCAAATGTTGTTCCACCTTAGACTAGGGTTTTTGTAAATGATTTTTTCTTTAGCGCGGTACTTTAGTCTATGCCAAATGGCCAAAATATAACAAATGGCCTCAGTTACCAGTGGTTGCCACGAGGAGGCAGTACGTACACTTGCGAATTGTGACCAGGTTACCTATTACACAATTGTACCCATCATGCAGCTGCCTAATATATGACTAGAACAGCTCACGTAATGTGTATAGCACCCCACTGGAAGGTTACGGAGCTAACTTAAGGTTTATAACCCCCCCCCCCCCCCCCCGCAATCCCCCTCCCAATTTGACACCAAACCACCAACCGTTATGACATAATAGCTCGAGTTTTTCGATAGAAACAGATGAGATTCGTGGATGTCATCGAAAACTTTTATTTTTTTGGGATCGTTAGGCGCTGGATGTACACAATCGATAGACAGAAACCAAGATTAGCTCATTCACATAATTTAATTTGGTTACATGAAAACCAGATTCATGGTCCAAAGATTAAATATGAATTTACAATGTATGAGTGAAGGCAAGGATACAAAGAGATATCCAAGATCATATTTAAATGAGAAACAAAAGAAGAAGATGGTTATCCTAAGTATAGAAGATGATCTCTGGACAATGGTAGTTTCACTGCGAAAATAAGAATGCGAAATAACCAAGAGAGAGAAGTAGTTTTTTGAACGTTATTTGTAGAACGTTAACGTAGGATAGCCCACCATTTTATTTAATAAACGGCTACATAAAAATTACATAAAAAACAAATGTTCGAAATGAGCATCCCCATTCATGAAACAACATTCAACTCTCCTTCTAAATGAATTACGTACTCTCCCAAATGTACCTGGAGTATTACGTATAGTATTGCAAGCAGCTATTATCCGATTTATAAGGTTCTCCATATTTGCAAAAGGTTATCAACATAAACTATTTATTTTAGATGTCCCACAAGAAAAAGCTTTAAGCCATCCTTGGTTTGGCCTTTGAACAACTCGACCTATCCACCGATCGACCATCATTATGTTCAAAAACTCGAGAGCTATTGTGCTGAAGGGAGCTGGGGTGCCATCCTGCATGAACCACATTCTTTTTCTGATTAAAACATGTACTGAAAACTTCTTTATGATGCACCATCAAATTTCGCAGTAAGAAACACAGGACCAATTAAATAATTACACCCTGCACACAAAAAAAAAATTCTGATTCCGAAGTCAGTAGTGTATTTTGGCTGGTTCTACCGAATGTGGGATTGGGATTGACTACGTAATAGTATACATTCAGGGTGGAGCGACGTACATTTAGGGACAATAGTGTACATTCAGGGGGAACTTGTACATTCACGGATAATGTCATACATTCAGGCGGCATTACCCACATTTTGGTGGTAAGATGTATAACAAGCATACTTTCAGGCGTAAACCCAGCATGCGTGGAACTTGTATTTCACACATTCAGGTAGTATGTTATTTACAAGCATACTTTTAGGCGTAACCCCTTACATTCAGAGGTAATATCATATATTCAGGTGGTAAGTTATATTACAAGCATACTTTCAGAGGAATTGTGTAATTCATGTGTAAATTGCATACTTTCAGTGTAAATTAATTTTTGACAAACATTCAGGGTTTTATTGCATACATTCAGGTATAAAGTTATATTTATAGCATAGTTTCAGCGTAATTGTCTACATTCATGTGTAAATTAGTCGTTACAAAGTATACTTTCAGAAGAATAGCATACATTGGTGAGAGTTGTTTATAAATAGAGGTCCAAGTATTGAATTTAATATAGATGGAAATGATGAGTGGAATTTACGTAATCGTCTAGACCCAGACAAATTATTTTTAAGTTAAAATTAATATTTTTAACACAAAGAACGAGTTCCCTTCGTAATTTTTTGTGATTTTGTTTATCTAAATTTGAAATATATCGAGGTGAGGATTGTGGTGGTATTTTTATCAGTCGAATTACTAACGACCTAGAAAAAATTAATAATATTTTGAAAACAATAATTCCAATGAAAACACTTACTAAGGAAAAAAATAAATAAAATATCATAGTGATAATAAATGTCATATATTTGGAGAATCATTTACAGAATCTAATTATAAAGTAAGAGATCATTGCCACTTGACGGGGCAATTCAGAGGAGCTGCACATACTAAACGTAATTTAAAATATAAAATTAAAAGTTTCGTTCCGATATTTTGTCATAATCTTAGCGGGTATGACTCTCATTTTATAGCGAAAGAATTGGGATTTGACTCGTCGAAATTTGGTATGTTGTCCCTGGAACAAAATCTTTAATTGATCGAGAAAGAGAAAAGGAATTTCGGTACTGCCCCAAGTCTACTCAATCTCTATGGGAGATGGTTTTGTAAAGTACCCTTGTTTTAAATGTCCCTGGAATATAATAGATATTAAGAAAACCATTCCGTTAAAAAACAGTGGCCGCTAAGGGACGGTCTTCCTGAATGACCTATATTAGATCCCTCAAAAATTCTCTTACCTCCACTACACATAAAACTTGGGCTGATGACGCAATATGTGAGGGCATTAGATGAAAAATGTCAATGTTTCCAATACATGGCACAACAATTTCCAAAACTGACAGAGGCTTAAATTAAAGAAGGTATTTTTAATGTTGAGGTTCATTAAAAATACCTTCTTTACGACAAAAATGTCGTTAAAACCATGCAAAAAATTGGGGAAGATGCCTCGCTCAGTTTTAGAGAAGTTTGTGAAAACTTCTTAGGAAACACGAGAAGTGAGCATTACAAAGACATTGTAACAAAGTTGATAGAAAATTACAGACAATTTGGATGTCTTATGAATTTAAAGCTCCATTTTTGGATTCCCATCTTGATTACTTTCCTGACAATTTAGGCGACTGTAGTGAAGAGTAAGGGGAGCCCTTATACCAGGATGTAAGGGAAATGGAAAGGAGATATCAGGGAAGGTGCGATGTTAACATGTTATCGGACTAATGTTGGAGGACAAGAGAATACGTTGTAAACGCAAGAAATGACATCAATAAAACTTTACTTGAACGCTCCTGATAGGTCAATGAACAAAAAGGTGATCAAAAGCAATAAACTGCAACTCTATCTTGAGCAGACAAATTCAAGCTGCCGCAAGGCCAGGGGACCTCCTTACAGCTAAACTTTATTAGTTAAGTTTCACTTTCCTATTGCCAGTAACTTTGTTTCAGTCACACAAGCCGCGAATTGGTCTTATTTGTATTCTATTTGTAGCCGATAGTCTCTGAATTTCAGTTTGCTTGTCATCGTTCAAGTGTAATTTGTGCATCTGGCTATTAGTATGAGTTTCTTTGTCTGACTTTCTAACAATGGTTTAGTCAAAAGCCATTAGTAACCAAAATAGAATACTCCGGAATCGATAGATCTGAAGTAAACGGTACAAAAAATAGAATTTGATATTTGCTTGGGCAATTTTGACCCAAAATTGGGGTTTTGTGGAAAAATGGTGGGTGATGGAGCCAAATGGACATCGGATACGTATTCAGCCCATCACATGTCAGGCCTCGGGTTCAGAATGTGCATAATGGCATCTTTTGAGAAATACGGATATCTTAAAAATTGTCTTTGTCAAAATTGTCAAAAAATCAAACGTTTCGGGAAATCACGTGGCAATAGTTTCTGTACACATTGAATACGATAGAGGTGTAATTGTTCTTCGCTTAGAATTGTCCAGATTAATTTCTAGCTCACGTTAAGCTATTTTTCTTGTGCCCTTCTTGGGTTGTTCTCCTATTTTATTGAGAAAAGCTTTTTCTAGTGCTGGCGTTTTTGTTGTTACTAGCCTTCCTGGCACACTTCCTGGTTTGGCCCTGTGTTTGATAAACTAATTAATTTGCGACAAGAAAACGTTTAGTTGAGTGATTTGTGAGTAACAGTTTTTAGGTTATAAGTGAAATTCAAAGGGACTAATTTTACAGTAGAACCTTGTGCTGTCATATAATTTTTTTGGTTAAGATTAGTGTCCTCCATCACATCGCGAATTATTGTACGAACTTCAGAGTCACCCTGCATAAGCGAAATATAGTGTAAATAAAGTTAGTATACATTCGCATTAGCAATACACAATTCTTTGAATTCTCTACAGGGATGATTAGCATAAACCTTACCTTTCAAATAACCCCACAAAAAATAATCAAGTAGTGCTAAAGCCGGGCTTCTTGGTGGCCAAGGAACTTCATAATTTCTTGAAATTATGCGATCAATAAATTTTGTTGACAATAACTGGGTTATTGCATGATTTGCGTGGCATGTCGCCCCGTCTTGTTGAAACCAAAGGTCGTTGACATGCAATTCATTCAATTTGGGCCACAAAAAACCTTCATTTTGTTCAGTCATAAAATTAACAAAACGACGACGATTTAAATGGTCTGGTGGCCTCAATTTTTGAGTTAGTTGAATTTTGTATGGATGGATGCAAATTAAGATCAACATGCAAAATGCGTCATAATGAGGTTCGTGAAATGTTTCGTTCTTATGAACGATACCTGGTTGATGTGTTTGGTTCATTAGGAACGCTTTCACAAACAGTTACCACTGCATCAGAAGTACGAACTGGATGAACTTGTGGATACGGTCTACGACCTTCCACTGAACCAGTTTTTTCAAAACGATCAATAATTTTGCCAATTTCACGCTCAGTAGGACGCCCATGTCGACCAAAACTCTCCCGTAATTTACGAAATGTTGTTGATTTTGAACGAAAATTTTCATAATAAATTTGGGCAATAAAAATGCGTTGTTGTGTTATTAGCGATGATGATAAATGGCATATTTTTGACTTTTCATATGTCAAAGAATTTTTTAGAACAGATAACAATTAGTACTAAAATTCATTGATTAAAAAAAGGAACAACAGATGGCCCACCCTGTAGTTATTATCGGCTTCCTTTTACGACCAAAAGACATAATTTTGCACTTCTTAAGTTTTGATCGCATCACTCACTAAGTCTATTGAAGTCTTCTTGCAGTATGTCAGCATCACGATTCCACGAATTTGTTCAATGCTACGATGCATTTTTACATAATCAGCAAATATGAGAACATTTAAATTTTTTATGATCTTTTTAGATCTACTACTAAAATTTATAATCAAAACAATAGAAATCCAGGGTCCAATATGTGATCCATGAGGAACAGCAGATGTCACTTTGATACCGTAAGATTTGTTATCTCCAATTATTACGTACGATGCTTTGTTAAGTATATCTTAAATCAAGTAATGAATTCTAATTAAAATGCCTTACTGAAATCCGTATAAGCTACATCTACTTGATGTTTCTCTATCTCTTTTATTACTTGGCTGGTGAATTCAACCAAGTTAGTTGATGTAGACCTACCAAGTATAAACTACTAGTAATCATTACTGGCTATTGGTAGGTAGACAGTTTGAAAAACTGCTGCAAACATGTCCGCTATCTCTTTGGCGTTTGTAGACCTAAAGTATTTCCAGAACTGTTGTGGGTTTGTTCTAATTTTTTCTTGGATGTCAGCCAAAATAAGACTTATACTTAAATTCTAAATAGAAATCAAATTCTCCGCTGTGTTGTGAAAAGGACAGCTTGTCTGTTTCCAAACTTGATTTTATCATTTTAGTATAGGCGGTTTAAAGTTGTTCTGGACAACCATCAGTCCAATATTTCCGTTTAAAGAAAATGGTGTTTTGGTGTTAACGTTTCCTCGTCAGTGCTGTGTTTGGTCCAACGAAAATTTTCTTCAATCGTGCCTCAGCAAATGCAGGTAATATAAACAAGCTAAACTATATGTTGGACACAATCCAGGCAACTCCATTGTGTTTTTTATGAGGGTAATGGCCAAAAGAGTTTTGGCTGCGTCTGTTTGTGTTGTTGTCTGCCCTTACCAGTAAATCGTTTGGAAGCAAACCACCTATTACACTTCTGTGATTTATTTTTTTTTGGCACATTTTAGCCACGTTTTCCAATAAAACTACTATGAAAGCACCACATGAAATTTAGTACTAATTTAGTACTAAATTAGTACTAAACTATTCATTAGAGTTCCGGAACTCAGTGGTATCACTTTTGTAATCATTTAGATTGTAGGAAACCAATTCTTAATTCTGCAGAGCATCAACTAAGCTACTTCCGTTTTAGTGTCTTTAGTGAAAACCAATTTTCAAAAAAAAAAAAACAAATCTCGGCAGTACATAAGCGGATATCTACATTCAAATATCTATATATAGATATACCTATACATATATTGTTCTAAACCAAATAAAATTATGTACAAAAGAATAAAAAGTAGAAAAGGAAAATTTTGTGGTTTGAATTTTAAAATAAGAAAAATTCTTTGATTGAAATCAGAAAAGCAACAAAAAAGTGAATTATATAAATAGGCTTTCTCACTTTTTTTTTATTTATAAAATGTTGTTTGAATTTATAATAAAAAGAAGTGTAAGTGGGAAATTTTGATTTGAAAAAATAAAAAAAAATAAAAAAAAAATCATGCGTGAGGGTGAAAATATGTACAGAACATACATCCATATAAATATTAAGGTGTATACGTACTTACGTACAAACGTATACGAGCTTCCACCACCGAACGAAAGAAATAAAAATAAAAATCAGGTCTGGTGCGGTTATGGTTGGAAAAAGGATAAGTAAAATGAAAAAAAAAAGGAAAATCTTTAAAAATAAAATTCTGTTCTAAACATTTCGTCTTTGGTGTTTGGGTAGAAGGGTATAGTGGGGTGTGTTTGTATATGTATGATATAAAAATTGGTTTATAATAGAAAGTGTTATGATCGTGATTTTCTTTTTTCAGACTTCAAAAAGCTAACGAGATTATATCTGGTAAAAAAAAAAGAAAAAATGTGTATGTATGTATATGTGGAAGATAATCTTGATATATGTTCATCCAATAATTTTTCTTTTGTTTTTTTTTACGTATACGTAAATGTATATGTGTAAAGAAACCGACCGAGATTTTTTTTTTTTTGCTTTTTTTGTGTAAAAATACTTTACAACAACTTGACGCACAATAAAAGATTTAATAGGTTCAAAGATTGCGTGTCACATGGTGATCATCTTTAATTTAGTATATTTTTGGAAGAAAATCAAAACAACAATTTAACACCAACGTGTACAACAGTTTTCTATAAAACCGTTTACCTTTAATCTTTTAATGGACTATACAGATTTATGTACGTACATATGTCTGATAACATGTTTTTGTAATATACCATTCGAATATGAAGATGGATGTAGATGTAATAAAGTAGGGAAGTGATATTAAAGACGGCCAATAAAAAAATGCAACCACTTGTAATATATGTTTGAACCCATAAAGATTCCGAACACAGTGCCACAAGGGTCCATGATGCAAACCTAGGATTCAATCTCAACTCACGGACGCCTAGTACAATCTTGAAAACTGGATCAGTTTAGAGCAAGGCAGAGAAAACAGCCTACCTATATTGATAGTGATATAATAAAAGATTGAAAGACAACACTTTCGAAAGCCGGACAGCTGCTTACAAAGTGAATATAGCTGGGTGTAACTTCGAGGCAGTTATCACACATATCATCTTGAGCCAATCACAAGCGATTTACGTGATTCTTAAAATGGCATGGCCAGTGAGAATCCCAATAAGTATTCTGGTAAGTCTCAGCTGGTCTCTTTTTAAAGATAAAAAAATCTTAGTCAACCTCCGACACCGACTAGTTCACTAATAAAGTGTTTCGTGTTACGGTAACCAAAAGTACCACTGTTGTTAAACGACAAGGGAGCCGCTGATTCGGGACAGAAATATGTTAATCGCAAACCAGCTTTAGCTAAGGAATCGGCTAATGAAATTGTGCCCTGTTTTTTATTACGTGACAGCTGCATTCCCAAGACGTATGCTCCGCCAAGGTCTTTTGTTTTGAAGGTTCATTAAATTCGGTTTCAACTCGTTTTTAATTTGTATAGTATTTGAAAATATCAATAAAAGTCATCTATGATCACTAAGCTTGCTATTCCGTTAAGATTCGTCAAAAATCTCATTGAATTTCATCGTACCATTGGAAAATAAGCCTCACCATATTCAATCAATTGCTTTATATTTATCTTAGTTAAATCTTTTTTAGTTTTAAAAGCCCACTTACAGGCCATGGAGTCCGCTATCCTTCGGTTTATAAATGTTTCGTACATGGGATGATTTTTCTATTAGCGACTTATAGATTCTTCTCCAATCGCCGCTTGCCACGTATAGAATTAAGCTTTTTGCCCGCCATGTATAGAATTAAGCTTTTCTTATATAGTCATCTCTTTAATACTCTGTCTCTCTCTTTATAGGAAAATGAAGATTTCATTAATTCGCTTAACTTTGTTAACGGGATTTCAAAACAAAACAATCGAATGCTGAGGTGGTGCGTGTATCGGTGAATAACGTGCCTATTCAAATGGAAATCGATACCGGTGCGGCGATAACAGTGATCGGTTCGGCAGTGTTTTGTGAGAAATTTCCAAATTTGCCGTTGGTTAGAGTGTCAAAGCAGTATACTGCTGCTAACGGTGAAAAGTTGGACATTGTTGGGAAAGTGCTACTTAGTTCGCGTTAAATATGGATTACATGAGGAACAATTGGAGCTGTTTGTGTTTCGTGTCAGACAACGGGTGCCTCTTTTGTGTAGGCCATGGCTGAATAGCTTGGTGACATCGTGGCGCGAGAAATTCCGCGAGTTTTCTACAAATGTTGAGAGAGTGGGAGGGCTCGGTAAAGACTGTTCAAAGTCATTTGTGTCGGATTTAAAGAAAGAGTTTCCTTCTGTGTATTCCGAGCAGACTGGACTCATGAATCATTTCAGGGCAACCATTGTGTTAAAGGAAAGTGCTAAGCCGATATTTTTCAAACTTTATTCTATGCCTTATACGCTGAAACCAAAGCTGGAGGTGGAGTTGAGGGAAATGGTTGAGACTGATGTGTTGGTTCCTGTTCCACACAGTGAATGGGCGAGCCCATCGTTGTTGTTCCAAAGAAGGATAAGAGCCTTCGGGTTTGCGTTGACCTCAAAGTGTCGGTAAACAAATGGGTTGATTTTTATCACTATCCTTTACCGAATCTTGACGATATCTTAGCGAGTCTCGCAGGAAATACCTGTTTTATAGTTTTGGACTTGGCTGGCGCTTACCAACAAGTTAAAATAGCGGAGGACTCGGTAGAGTTTACAATCAACACTCACATGGGGTTATTTCGATATACGAGGCTCACTTACGGTATCTCAAGTGCCCCTACTATCTTCCAAAAAATAATTGATGAAATTCTTCGAGGATTGCCCAAAACGGTTTGCTTTCTCGATGACATTTTGGTAACTGGGGTGGATGAAATAGAGTGTTTACGTAACGTGAAAGCCACGTTCATGTTAATGAAATAAAATTGCTTATTTTTCAGACAAATAGTTGAATATTTCGGACGCAATATAAAAAAATGTCATACAGCTGAAGGATTTTTTAGGGCTAGTAAATTTCTATCGGAAGTTAGTAGTCTTTAATGTTTGCGTCTGCGAGCCTATCACCAGCCGAAAAGAACTATTCACAACTTGACAAGGAGGCGTTAGCAATAATATTCAGTGTAAAAAAGTTTCATAAATTTTTATTCGGTCGCCCTTTCATTTTAGTGACTGATTATCAGCCGTGGGTAACGCTATTTCACGTTAAAAAAAACATACAAATCACGGCTGTCAATAGGCTTCATCGATAGGTCATAATTTTATCTGGATACCATTATGTAATACAATATCGCAGGGATAAAGATCTGGTGGTGCCTGGTGCCTTGTCGCGTTTACCTCAAGCCGATGAATCAAGTGGTGATCCGCACATTTTCGGAAGTTAACGTGATACCAATTGGTCCTGAGGATGTGGCCCCCGAGACGATGCGAGCTATATTGCTAGCGAAAACGATATCAAATGTTAAGAAAGGTTGGCCTAGTTCAATCACTGACTTGAATATGAAACCATATTTCGTCAACAAGAATGAGCTTACTTTCGAAAGTGGATGCCTAGTGTGGGGAAACCGTATCGTTATACCATCGTCATTGTAAGCGCATGTATTTACTCCAGTTGCTGCACGAAGATCATCTGAGAGTTGTGAGGATGATAATGTGGGCGAGAAATGTTTGCTGGTGGCCAAACATCGAAGAATCGATCGAAAACAAAATCTAAATCCAGCTGACTTCAAAGATGCGCGGTGGCCGAAGAGTGACAGAGTGTGGTACAGAATTCGTGCCGATTTTTTCCATTTTGGGGGAAGAACGTTCTTGCTGATAATTGATTCGACATCAAAGTGGATCGAAGTAAGTATAATGAATGGGACAACAACTGCTGTATTTATCGTTAAACTATTCAGCTTATATTTTGAATATTTGGTTTTCCGTGCGAGCTGGTAACGGATAACGGGCCACCATTCAATTCATCCGATTTCATCAAGTTTTGTCAATGTAATGGCATATCACCATTGAAAAGTCCAGTATACGTACCTCAAGCTAACGGGTTGGCTGGGCGAGCCGTGCAGTCGATAAAGAAGAGTCTCTAAAAGTTATTAGCGAAGGAGAAAACATCATCAATAGACGAGTTGCAGCGAGCGTTGCCCAACGTGCTGTTTAGTTATCGTGACACCCCAAGTACGACAAATGCCGAAACACCATCAAGTTTTCTGCTAAAGTTCGACCCGAGGACTCGCTTAACACGAAGCGCAGAAAACGAACATGTGTATATTCGTTTAAATGCAACATATAACTGGGAGCCCGGTGTCATACTCAAAGTTTTGCGGCCACGTCGATATGTAGTCAAGGCTGGAGAGCAGATACGTATTCTTCACCAAACTCAGATTAGGTCTAGGGGATTCGAGGTTGAAAAATTGGAGCAACCGGTTCAAATATCTCCACCTTCAGATATTACTTCTCCTGTTAGGAAACCAACTGAATCCAGCAACCAGCTAACAACTTCTAAGCAGATGGAAGTTACCAAACATCTTGAGATACCAATAACTGAAAGTGTGTTACCGCCAAGTACATATCAAGAACAACCTGCGGATTCATTATTAAGACGCTCGACGCGGGACAGAAAGATGCCTGATCGACTTCAATATTAATTTCAAATTAAAGTTAAAAGTAAAATTCGTTATAAACTTTTAAATTAAGAAAAGGGAAGTGTTATGTATGTCGATGTATAGAATTAAGCTTTTCTTATATAGTCATCTCTTTAATACTCTGTCTCTCTCTCGGTATTATAAAATCAGATGATGTTCTAATAATAATCAGTTTATACTCGAATCTTGAATTATTCACTAGTGTTTCATTTACATACATTATAACTATAAGGTCGATTAAGAACTTCCTTAACATTCAATGGATCACTTGCTCGTAGTTGCTTTGATTTTTGAATCAGTTGGTCTTGTTTATTTTTTTATTTTTCCTTAAAAATATTTTTTTTAGTATGTGTAATGTGTGGTTAGTAAAATTGTGTTTTACTGATACTCCTCTCTTGGGGACCCATCGTTGCTGATACGTGAAGTTCTGAACGAATCCTAATAATAAAATAGTCGGAAATGTATCCAGGGGTTGTTAGAATAGTGAGTACCAGAGTTGTGGGGTTATATTGTGATCTTGGTTGGAGATATGGTAAAACATACAAAACACGCTACTGCCATAGCCATCACGTTACCCTACTCTTTCGAAGGAATAGTTACTGATGGAGAAACGGAGACTTTAGCTTCGCAGCAATCGTAGAGGAAGAATTCACATTGTCATTACTTTTTGTTGTTTAATTCTTTTGGTACTACATTCTATTATGAATGAGTTCTTGCTCAAAATAGAGTGATTAAATTAATTTGTAAATAAATAAATAAATAACTTCGTCAAACAGGATGCAATGAAACATTTTAGTTGATAAAGTCTTTAATATTAATTTTTTACATTTATATTTTATGATGAAACATAATTGCTATCTTCCGAAATTGAAGTAACATCATAAGAATTATCTGCTTTGTCAAACTTGCTTCCTCCGCCAGGTTCATTCTGAATCATCTCATGTCGTACTCCGTTTGACAACTCAAAATAACGGTTATAATTATCAGACTTAATATCTTAATTTTGTGGGATAATCATTAGTAAAACTAAAAAGTATTTTGTACTACCCAAAGCATCTTCTTCTAAGGGCCGAAAATCCAAGTGAAATACTTGTAGCTCTTCTCTTGTT
Organism: Tipula vernalis; assembly: GCA_958295665.1. Classification (NCBI taxonomy): domain Eukaryota; kingdom Metazoa; phylum Arthropoda; class Insecta; order Diptera; family Tipulidae; genus Tipula; species Tipula vernalis. Next base: position 370,876,138 of record OY282559.1, read on the forward strand.
TACTTTTAACACAAAGAAAACCGACCAATTTTGGTCTGTAATCTTAGTGGCAGGTTCGCGAAAATTCTTCATAGCAGTTGTGCTAAACTGTGGTTTAAGTTGCGATAGTGACCTTAATTAGTTGAGGGTATGATTAGTTAATTAAAAATAAATCAACAAATTAAAACCGGCTGGAGGAAGTAAGGTGCGGTGGGAAATATACAAGGAGTAATTGATAACTAATAAATATTGACTTTAGGAAGCCAAGGATTGACCGTCAACGTCAAGGTATTTGTAACCGGGTCGATCTCAATCCTATCTAATCCTTCCAAGTAAATGTAAAAAAGGGTATACGGTGGGCCCGGCCTCAACCGGGGGATCTTGCTTAATGCTTGGTCGTACACTCAAAATCAATCAATCAATTAGCAAGATTCAAAGCCTCAATAGGACTATAAAACGATTTTAAATCATTCAGAGCGAAGTAAGTTCTAAATTCAGCACCAAGTTCAGAGAAAGAGTTAACTGAAAAAAAGGCAAGAGACTTTGATAAAGTTTTAAGAAATTGCTGCGAGGACCACAAATCTCTCGATAGCAGGAGTAGAAGACATAGCTCCAGTAATGGCTCTACAAGAAGTATTTTGTAGTTCATTAAGTTTAATTAAATAAGTCTTTAATTTAAGCAACGGCCACTAAACCATTGATGCGTATGAAAAATTGGTAAAACCAACGATTTATAAATAAATATTTAGGGGCTCAGGCCGCACGTTTCTTTTTTTGAATTTTGTAGTCAAGATGGTAATTGCATGGTAGTTTACTTTCCAAAAAGACACCGAGATGTTTAATACGATCGGATCTACAGTCTTCTCCCGTCAATAACGCCTGAGCGTTTTATTCGAAAGTGTTAAAAATTTTCATATTTTACAAACCTCTAAAAAATTTCGTTTAAAGCGCCCATTTGAATGAAACGCCTAGGCGTTGTGACTTAAATTTTCAACTTGAACTTTGACTTGAATGAATTGCGAATCTTGTACATTCGAATTCAGAGAAGTCTACCTGAGCCCCGAGTTTTTAACACCCTATCTAAGGATTTTGTTAAAAATGACGAACGGCATGGTTTGTCCATCGTTAGGTCAGGATTGGTCACACTATTTTATATTCGATGCAGATCGAAGATTTTTGAATAACTATTAGGTAATTTTAAGAAGATGGAAACCTAACTATCGAAATAAAACCTTTCTTATCTAAAGCCTAAATGATCCCATGGTTTTCATTGAAAGGAGTTACTCCAAACAGTGTAAAGAGGCAACCGAAATAGAATGGGATTAGATCTACTGGAAGTGAAGTTGTATTATAATATAAATTTGAAAATGGGCTGCCATAAAATTTTCTAGATATTTTTAGAAACTTCGGAACAGACAAAGATAATTTGGAAACATTTTTTTTTTTTTGTTTTTTTTCAACTCATTTTTTTACATCTTGACCTGTATGGTCCTAGCAGAGCACTTTATGGTAGAAAATTGACTACTTTAATAATTGAATGGTTTTGAAATTGTAGTTTGTATAAAAACGATGAAAGAATAGTTCATTTATCGTTACGTCAGGATTGGTCATCACTAATCAGTTTTGGTCGTTTAGACTCACCAACCAATTTTTTTTCTTAACTTTGCAAGAAATTTTTCAAAATCGTTAGATCAGGACTAATTACCATTTTTTATCGTTTGATCGACAATAGGTATCATTCGTCCCCATCCAACTTACATTAGAGACCCATTGTTGCAATTTCCATTCGAATGTCCAATTAAGTACAAACCAGCGTATTGGACACGGATCTTCTTAAATACGATGTGATACACGTGTCCGCTCTCGATAAATTGCTATAGGTTCACCTATTGAGAAATTTTAAACCGATATTTTTTTTTCCAGAACTGTAGGTAACCAAAGAACAAAGCCTGGTGACCACACCTGACGTAATCGTGAACAAACGATTCCATTCGTCATATTTAGCAAAATCCTTAGATGGCATGCTAAAAAGTCGGTGATGACCTTAAAATTTAAACCAATTTATTTTTTTAAAACTACAATTAGTAGCGGCAAAAACTATGACCAATACAGATCTAACGATGACCAAACCAGCCAGCCTATTCGTCATTTTTATCAAAATAGTTCGATGGGGTGTTTAAAAGTGCAGGGCTATTTGTGAATTCGATTCAAACGTATATTTACGTACCTGGGAAGTATTTGTTTCCTATTTAAATTGAACCAGAGTTGTCCGTTTCTTATTTAAATCAAATACGAATCTTACATATTCGAATTCTTACCGTATTCTAAGGACCTATTATGGAAAAAATGCGATTTCGCAATTTACATGCGATATCGTACGTCGTAACGACATTTTCGCAAATATTCGTTCCTGATCGAATAATTCGCCTTATTAGAAAATGCGATAGCGGATTTTTGCGAAATTAAAATTGATAAATGCGTCTACTCAATAGCAGTCGAATATCGTGTAGTTTGTCTATTTAAATGTATTTAATTAATAAACATTAAATCTATTTTGTTAAAAATATTATTTTTTTTATTTGCCAATAAAAAATTCCTTATAGGAAGCGAATCGCATCCACAAAATGGCATAAAATGCGAAATGAGATCCATTTCATAATCGTGTCCCATGAATAAATGGTCCCCTAGAATAGCCCGCCAGCTTATTAGATTTCATGTTGAAAATTCAAAGTTTATAGCGAATTGCAGTTTTGTTAAAAATGTTGAGAGTAGAGCTTTGAGTTCTTATCAAAAAGATGCTTAGTTTCTAACGGAAATTAAGTGACCCTGAAACATGAAAATGGTGTTGCTAATTTTTATATAGAGAAGTCGTGAACAACTATTATGACTACCGAAATGGTTTCAAACGTTGCTAATTTTTAATTTTTGAATCAATCATTGATTGTATTCATCAATTTTATAATTTGAAAGCCAAAAAATAAAAATTGTAGCCTTCACCATTTTCAAAAAATCAATAGCTATTGGTCCAAAAAATTGATCGTCTTCCATAATTATAAATAATGTGAAATAGAGAAATGTTTAACAAATGTAACGGCTATAGGACGCTGTATTTGAATAAAACGCCCAGTCAGCGTACTATTCGTTTAAAGTGCCTAGGCGTTATTTACGGTGGAAAACAGTAATGAAAACTTTATTATTTCTACGCCTATAGTAAAGACAATTAAATCAGTCTTAGGCGAATTAACGTGTAAGCCCTTCTCAATATACCATGCCTCCACTATATGTAGGGCGTATTTCATTAAGTCGATCATCAGCATAACTTTGGACAATGATGTTAGAATGTTGTAGTTTAGCAAGTAGCTCTTCAAAAACCAAAAGCCACTGCAGAGGAGAGAGTACTCCACCCTATGAACAGCCTTTAGTTCAGCCTCAATAATGCGAGACTTAAGCACAGATTCGATCATAAAACAATAGTGCGATCAATACCAAAATTAGTGCAAACTTTCGTAAACGTAATAAACGAGGTACTATCAAAAGGTCACGCAATATATAGGAAAGTGCCCACAAGAAACTCTTTATTATTAAGGGCCTTTCAATCTTAGTGATATAAAGTCTTAAGAATGGTTGAAGACAGACTCATCGGTCGAAATGACTTAGGGTTCATACTACCAGAATTGTCAGCCTTCGGTATAAAAAGAACTTCAGTCTTGTTCCAGTATTGTGGAACAATGCTAAATGCAATTCACGCTTGGAACAGATGAAGTAGATGCTCCCGAATGTAGGGAAAGTCATACTGTAATTCAGAACACACTCCAACGCAGAACGTTGTACGTGATCAGCTTGTAGGCTTAACCACAATTAGTGTTTTAACACACAAACAAGTTAGTAGGCTAAAGTCATTAAGTCTACAAACATCTTTGTTAGCCAAAGCTTTGTCAAGTCTAGAGCCGACAGGCCGTTAATTTCTTCCTGGAAGTTATTTCACGTTGATCTGGAAGTTAGCCCACCCTATCCACACTGTATTCCTCAATAAACGGATCATTAATATTGTTACCAATAGAAATGCACGTTCGACTTCTTCGACAGTACCATCAAAAAGGTATGGTTTCTGAATTAGACAAACATGTAAGAAACAGCAAGCAACTCCCTTAAATCAAATTAAGATGACTTATTGTGATGCACTTTGATCTATTTTATTGCAATCTGGGGGTTCATAATGAGCACCATCAAACTAAGGACTTACGACTATGGACCTATGGTTCCGCTATAGTAGCTTAGAAAAGATTCTCTATAGAAGGTATTGCAATATTTACCCGGAATCTAATCGCCTCACGCTTGCAACGGACGACCTTTCATTTTTTTATCGAAAGATTAGAAGTCATCAATCTAATGTTGGCTATTATTATACGTGGATCCTTTGGGGGGCAAGGACCTAAGTCTGTATAAAAAAGGGTTTAACAGGGTCCCCAATAACTAGCTGGCAGCCGATCCCAATGTCTGTAACTCCAGAGACTTCCCCACAAAACCACTTCTATGTTTCATCGTTACTGCAGTTGCAGTTGAAGACGCTATCTAAAAGGTAGCATCCAAGCAGCTTTGGTATAAATCCCGATGTTTTAGCAGACTCAATGCCATCCCGAAGACAGCTAGGTTGTCCTTATTGCATTGAACGCATAGTAGCGCCATTTATTATTTTGTGAGTATGTGTGCGGTTAAGGTAGTGCCGTAACGTCTTAATCGTTATTACGAATATCATTTGATAATAATTTGTCGTTGCTCAAACACTTACAACTAAAAGAGGGGACCACACTCCAGAATTTTACACCAATGCATCAAAAGAACTAAAAAGATTCGAAATCAATTTCAATACTAAACAAAATGAAATAAACAAGCAACTCAAAATAATATTGAACGTTTTTAGAACAGACACTTTCGACGACGAGTTAGAAAATCATAATCAATATAACACCAAACAATACAAGAAGAAAGATTATAGATAAGAGTGGATGACCCTAATAACAGCAAACCATAATCCATTATCCTGATGGCCTTTCGTAGAAGGAGATATTACCGAACTCTAAATAAGAGTAACACGTCCTTACATTACCGTTTTTTTCATACACTCCGATGGGTAAGCATCCTAAGCATACCAACTTAGGACATCAAATCGTAACTTAGGTAGACCAGGCCAATAAGATGTTTCAGCTGCGCTGCTTTGCGGTTACATTTGAAACGGTTATACAAAATTTAGACATTCAGCTAATAAAAAAGTGATATGGGTACAAAATTAGCTGGAAGATAACAAAAAAAATGCAAAAAATCAGTCAGACACGTGGCAACCTGTTGTATCATGAATAACTTGTGCATTAATTGTACTGGGTTGTATGTATTATGAAAAGCGGATGCCCAGGCACTGATCAAATGGGCAAATTGTGAGAGGGTGCACGTAGCCAGTTTCTCAGGATTGCCTACCAGGATGGATTGTATTGGTAAGTTTAAATTATAGCATATGGAATAACGGTGCACTGCCAGATGCTCAGAAAATTTGCTTTAACATAAGACCAGGTACCTGCTGACAGGCCGTCCAAAGGCAAGGAAAATCCAATAGTTGACTCTTTTTTAAATCCAAAGAAGTATTCGGACTGCTGGAAATAGAAAGAGATCATTTATAGTACAGTTAGTAGTGCCAAACCTGCACAGCAAAATGGTCTTCGGTGTTGGCTTAGATGCCAAAAATAGAAATATCTAGTAGTACCGCTACTCTTGGTGACGCAGTTGTACATTTTGTCGTATATAGTAACCTAAATGTTGTGGCCAGTTTAACGCGAAATTATAGGAGACGTTTGGAAGTAAGGCTTTGAAGCAATGCCCACCAATTAATACCCAAAGAACAATCTACAGACGCTCTAATAATCTCCACTAATAGGTGGAAATATGAAAAGTAAGGGAATAAAACCCAGAAGGCTTTTGACACTGGCTGGCATGATGGCCCTACTTCCAACTGAATCCACAGTGATAGGCGTAGGTTCCTTGTCTGTAGAAAAACCGATACAACGGAAATTTAAACTTTTAAAAATAGATGTGGCTCAGAGTTCTGTGTTGGGACCACACTTATAAATCGTTTTGAACTAGGACATCCTTATACCGTATATAAGGCAGAGGGGTCTGATAATACAATGTTTCAGGAGACAACAAAATATCTGGGAATTACCCCCTAAAGATTAACGTAAAATTCTTCGTTTGTGCCGAGAAATATGGGAAATAGTGATACACGATATTCGTGCCGATTACTATGCTCATTACTACGGAAGGGAAGTGTTGGTTTTGGAGTAAATCAAATAACAGTCCGTGCATAGCAAAGATACTGGATATTTCTGGATACTTCGACTACAAAGACATTGCTCTGCTTACACAAATTCCGTTCACATCAAACTGTATGTACCATGTACCATGCGCACTCATTAGAGGAGAGAGCTAATCATGACGACACTTCATCCAGATTACCAAAATATTCATTCTTTATGTATGCAGATAGTTTATTTATAGTGATCTGGACCAAATGTTTGATGGCGAACTTAGAGTTTCGCCAGTTTTCTGACGAAATTTCTTATTCGTAATCAGATTTAATGATGGATGAGGCGGACGAAATATACAAAGAATTACACGCCACTTTAAATCTATAAATTTACAATTTACATTTGCCAACATCATAATAATGGTCCCCCGCGTCGTGTAAAAATATTCTTCAGTTACAAAATGTTTCCGTAAATAGTTACTTGGTAGTACCCAAAAGTAACCCAACCATATGGTATATGATCCGCTTAAAATATCAACATGTAAATAATTTAGAACAAATTATTCATTACAAAAAAAACTAAAGTTCTAAATAAAGATACAGAGAGCTCCTTACAGCCACACGCCATACCACGAATGAAACAAAAACAAAACAAACGAAAAAAGATGAAAATCACTTCAGTTCATTGGTTATATACCTGGTATCACCCTTATCTTTGTTCCTTTTTTATTTTATGTCTAAGTATATCAACATATTTATGCAAATTTACCTTATGCTGTATTTCCATTAACATTAACTTTATTTTTTTTACCAAAAACTATTTTTTTTTCGTTTAACCACACCAGTATCGTAATAACTTTGGGAGTAACACGACGACGACGACGACGACGATGAATACATGGTGGAAGAAGAAAAAAGCTTATGAATTCCTTTTAAATTTTATAAAACGGCAGCAGAAAAGTAACAAAATTTGAAGAGCTGGGGCAAAAAAATTACACACATACATACAGAGACCTTAGCACAGATTTTCTGAATAATATTATTATTTTAGATCGCAGTGTTTCTTAACGTATGTCTATTTGTGTTACATAATAAGCCGGATGTTGTACCCTAAAAGCTTTAAAGCATAACGGACACATTACAATTTACAATTATCAATTTTAATACTATGATCCTTGTTCCCTCCTTTTTGAACTAAGGAGAACTAGATGAAAACCGTAAGCAACTTAAAGCTCACAAAAATGGTTCTCAGATCCTTTTTTTTCAGCAGTAAAGATTCTTTGACCCTAGTCGGTAATTACCATGATAAAACCCCCTAGTCGGTAATTACCATGATTGGGTGATAAATTGTAAGATCCTGGATATATAAATAATTACCGCGTCGTCCAAGTGACATTTTTTTAACAGGATTTTTTAGGTCGACCTTTAATTATGTAGCAAAATCTAAGGAACTGAATTTCACCCGCACTTCTAATTGTTGAATCATCATGAAACACAATTCAACATATAGTATATTCAATATTATAGTATTTCAACATATCCGCCGAAACAAGATGGCGGATTATCATTTTCCTTACAACCCTCTTGATATTGGTACCAAATGAAAGGGCTTGACAAGTAGAAAACAATTTAATTAAGTAAAGAAATCGATTTTGTCATTAAGATCTACGAAACCAATGAACAAACAGAAATTCGTTTGTCTAATAAAAGGTCCCGAACGGAACTCCAAGAAACACTGAAGCACGTTTGACATACGATAGGGAAAGAGATGCACGCAATGGGCGGCTATTATTAAATATAAAGAGACACATAGTTACAACAGGCACAGGTTAAATCTTTCCGATAGAATGATTCAGATAACGGAAAACCCAAAAAGTCAAGCTTTTGACATCGGTCCATGGAGTGAATAACCATTTGTTGCAAAACCACGATCAGTGGAATAATTATCGGCGTTCAAATATACTACGAAAGGCCAGATTTAATTATAACAATCACCTTCAATTGCAAATGTATTGAAATTAAAGATAGGCTACTTCCTAGCAATATACCGCAGGAGAAACATGACATTATAAGCAGAGTATTTCACTTGAATATAAAAAAGCTTAAGAATTTGGGGAAATATTTGGCACAGTTAAGTGTTATATGTTTACTGAAGATGACCGACCCAGAGTTACCCGGTATTGTTGTAAGCGACATGATTTACGCAACATAGGTTACATCAGGTTGGGGTGGCTATCCTCGTCGAGTTCGTAGCCATACCACACACAATTTTTTGTCGACTCCAGAGTTGAATACACCTGACGTGCATCCCTTTGAAATCCGCAAGGTCACTGAGGAGAGGAGCTCAATCGGTCTAGATTGGGACAAGTGCAGAAGAGAAGACTCCTGGTCTCCGTGCATGCTCACCTATGGCACAGTATCCTATAATGACCTCCACAACAATATTAATATGTCGGCCCATGTGATTATGTAAATAGAGTTTCACCATGCATGAAAGATCAAAAATGCATTAAACAATATTCGAAGCCATTTCAAACTGTTATTACACTACAGCCGAAGACGGATATCGAAGGTACCGGCGCAAAAAATTTATCGAGGTTGAGTTTACTGCTAACATTCCAAAATACCCAGATCGATCTAAATAGCCGTTGTTTGGTCCCAGTCGATCGGTTTTTGTCAGGAAGGTACATTAATACCACGGAAGCTGTTCGGAGGCTATTTTCATTTAATATACATGAAAGGCATCCTGCAATAATATATCTCGCTGTTCACAAAGAAAACAGGCAACGAGTATATTTACTTTACTAACTGCCTTTTTAAATTGTGTACAAAAGACTATTTCGCGAGGACAGTAATTTATGATCAGGTGGCGGCAAATTATACGTGGGAAGATAACAACTTCCAACGTCACAAAATAGGGATACAAGTTGAGGTCCATCCAGGAATAGTTCAAAGTGACACTCTCGGCCGAGTTTATACTGTCCATCTGACAAATGCGGAGTGTTACTACCTGCGAATGCTTTTACGTACTATATACGAAGACCAACAACTTTTAAAGACTTGCGTACTATCGATGATACAATACACCAAAGCTACCAGGCTGCTTGCAAAGCTGTCGGTTTACTCGAAGATGATACACACTGGAAAAATACGTTAGAGGAGGCAGCTTTATCTATGTCTGCTACTGCATCTGCCATGAGGCATTAAAATAGAAGGTAATGTGCGAAGACATCTTTTACAAGATTCGTATTGAACAATTCTTGGAAAATTTGGAATACGTACTGAAGAAATTTTCAACATAAGATGGAGTGCAACAATAGATTACTGACTTTGGCCTTTCTATACTAGATAATTCGAATACAGTTGTATAATAAATAGAGAGTATACCTAAGATGGACATCTTAAAATCAAACATATCTGGAGAAAACTGTCTTAAGGAATGAGCCTAAACTAAATAATGAGCAAACCTTAGCGTATAATGACATATTATCAAGTATCAACCCTCTAACTGGGAAGACATATTTCTTTGATGCGCCGGGTGGGACCGGAAAACCCTTTCTTTTAAATATGCACTTTCCGTAAAAGCTTTGAACAGAACTCTGAAAGACTTTCGAGGTAGTAATGCAAATATGGATGGTGTCACAGTTTTGTTTTCTGCTTTCTTAAAACCCATGCTTGGACAGATCAAATTTGTGGCCACATATAGTATATGAAGAAACATTCATTTTCGACCAATATGCGTGTTCTTCGAAGTACAGATACCAATCCATTCTTACATTTATTTGTTGGCACGTTACTAAAGTTAGGCAATGGTGACTTAAGTTAGCACCAACGAAAGATTATTCTGACCGAGCAGCATTTATTTAACGTCGTTAATAATATCAAAGAGTTGATCGATTATTTATATCCAGAGTTAAAATTTATTTATCAAAAATCCCTAAACTGGTTTAAAGAAAGGGCTATTCTTGCGTCTTAAAATGAACACGTAAACAAAATAAAGGACTTAATTTGAGACCAGTTAGAAGTATCATATCGAGAATATAAATCAATGAATACTGTGATAGACCCACAAGATTCTGTTCACTATCGGGTCGAGTTTCTAAATCCTATAAACTCAGCTGATTTCCCAATACATAACATAAAAGTTAAAGTAGGGGTTCCTATTAAACTACTTCGAAATCTTAACCTTCCAAAAATGTGCAACGGAACTCGGCCGAAAGTAATAGTTCTACGTAACTATCAAATTGAAGCTAAGTTAGTAATCAATTGGCTGCGGTAAAGGAGCTAATGTTGAACCATTACGAAAATAACGAAGAGAGGATTAAAAGATTAATAAAATTTCAAGAGAGATGATGAAAATGTCAGTCCCTTGTTTTAATTATATTCATATAAGGACGTCATAAAGCTCAATAATTTCTATTAATGGTTAAAAATCATATGTAATAACATTTCGCTAAATATTTATTACATTCTTATCACAAAAAAGGATAATTTTTAATTTTTTTATAATGTTCTTAAAATTAAGGGGAATAGCTGCAGTACTAATTGACAATTTGAGGTGTATTTTTAAATGTCGCGTGTTCTAATTAGAATTTGGATCAGCATCATACCATAATAATATTGTACGATCATACCATCTACTATCTATGCCATCATACCCGACATAACATTATATCATCGTGCAACCATACTACCATACCAGCATAAGTACAGTCGTATCATAAAAACAAATTGGTGAAAAAAAAAATACTAAATCGGATAAGCTATTCTCGAGATACCATGGATGCAAAGATCCAAATGTCCAGACATCCAGACAGACGGACGGACATATTACTTTTTTGTTTTGCTTTTTCGGGCTCAGGGGGGCGTAGGAGCCGGGATCAGCAAACCTGTCGCACTGCGTGCGACAATATAAAATCTATTCTCTTTGATAAAGTATAAATAAAAAATAAGATTTTGGCAAATAAGATTGTTCGCAGAATTGTACTACGATGAATTTTCGGGATACCCTTTTATATATTAAAAACCGACAAAACTTAAACGATTTGTGACATCCAGATGATACAGGAGTTGAAACTTTTCAGACTACAATGTCACTGCAGAGGTTTTACTTTCACCAAAACTTTTGAGATTCGATGAGAAGAACACCCGAGGTCAAAGAAACAAGGACTGACAATCTAGCTGCTATAACAGACATTTTTGATAATTTTGTTCAAAATATTCAAAAACATTATTTGCCTTCTGAGAACCTTATGGTTGATAAGATGCTGTTGTCTTTCTGAGGGCGATGTCCTTTCCGCGTATACATTCCAAACAAACAAGCCAAATACTGCATACAAATACAAGCTCTTATAGATGCGAAGACGTCTCATGCTTCAGACTTCCTCTATACGCCCTCGACCAGTCATGAAAACAATATCTGTTTTTTCCTCAAGTGATATGCCAGCCCACACCATTCACGAAAAGCCGCCGTACGAAACTGTTTCATCAAACTACCACTGCGAAAATCACTCTTCTGGGCGCCGGTAGACATGGCCTATCGCTACCATGGAGGCATATTCTACACTCATCAGTGAAGAGAACTGACCTCCATTGCTTGATGCTCCAATATGTTTGCGAGCAAATTCGAGTTGCTCCTTGCGGTGCGGCGTGCTGTGAATCCTGGGCCTCTAGTGGGCCATCTTGGAGTGAGGTTGGCTTCCTTCAAGCGTTTGCTTACTGTTGACTCACCATTTCAACTCATCAACATTACAACGTTTAATTTCCACCAAAGTATAAAGTTTTTTTTTTTTTTTGTATCTATTGTGCTGACACTTAACTTAATTTGTAATAATATGCACACTATAAAATATGTTTTTGATTGATACTTTACATTTTGTGTTGACATTTAAAATGGAAAATTATATATAAAGCGTAGCATTGAATAAAATAAGGTAGAATTTAAATTGACACTTACTGATTTTATTCTCATTAATTAAAAGACCCCACCACAAGGGTAAAAATTTCACTGGCAAATTGGCATTGCAATTAACCGTCCCAGGCACGAAAGAAATCTGAGCTTTTTAAAGATAAAATCGACCGACATAAACATTTTACCGGCACATTGGCATTGCAAACAACCACCTTAGCCACAAACGAATATCGGTCATTTGTTCGTTTTAAAGGAGGTAATTTCACTGACAAAATGAATAACAAACAACAATTTTTTTTGGTTTTAGGCTCTTTATTTCAAACTTATTGATGCTCTCGAATCCCATTCGGTTTCAATTTCAAAAGCATAATTTAGAAAGCTAAAACTTCAATAAGTTTGAAATAAAGAACCCTAAAACCAATAAAAATTGTTTAATATTTAAATATTGGCTCAATAATATACATATGTATGTCACTAGGTAATTTGTTTTAAGTCAATTTTTACTTTTTAATTATTTTTAATTATCTAAATAGTTATTTTACATTATCTTCAACTGGGCAACAGGGTATAAATTGAAAATCACGAAAATTCCAATATCTGAAACAAATAAATTAAAAAGAGTTTGTACAGATGTTTTTAATAAATAATTCAATATTAATTTTATTCAGTAGCACATTTTCATTTATTGCTTTTACACCAAAATATTAAATTTACCTTAATAATTTTAACAAAACTTATAAATACATAAAATCACAGCAGTAATTCATTGTGTGGCACACTAATTTAAATTAATTAATTAAAAAATAAATAATCAAATAAAAATGTTTTTAATATTAGTTAGCTTTAATTTTGTATTTTTTTAGCCGATAGTTCGCACGCTTTAAAAATTCTTTTGTGCTGTTCTGAATGTGTGACCTTCATCACAGGATTGTCAGAGTTTAAATAATTGTGCACCTCGGTTAATAATTAGATTATAAATGTGTTTTCATTAAAAATCAATTTGGTTATATCTATATGAATTAAAGAAAATTAGTTAATTAAAGGATTATTTATTAAGCTTTATTAATAATTATTAATAATAAATAACTGGAATAGGCTATGTGTATTTTATAAATATTTTATTTATTTAATCTCTCCAACGTTTCAAATGTTATTTACATTCATCTTCAGGGATATTTTTTGCTACAAGGAATCCAAAAAATGTTTTACAACATACAAAAAAATATTTAAAATTACAATTATTTCAATTACACATGAAAACAGTAATTAAAACTGATTTTAAAATTATATAAAAATAAGAAAAAATTGTTTATAGCTATAATAATAATTATATAAAATATTCTTTAAAAGTCAAAACAATAATAGAATAAAAAATTTTCTAACGTAATGAATCATTTATAAAAAATTGTTTGAAAGAAGTCTTGATTTCTTGATTCATCAAGGCAAACTCACATAAAATAATCCAAAAATTTGTAAAATCGAAAAAAAAGAGAAAAAGATAACAAAAATTGGCTATAACACACCTAAATACCAGCATCCAAAATATTATATTCCGTGTAGCAAAAAAAATCCCTGAAGATGAATGTAAATAACATTTGAAACGTTGGAGAGATTAAATAAATAAAATATTTATAAAATACACATAGGCTATTCCAGCTATTTAATATTAAAAATTATTTAAATCAAAAAAAATGTATGTGTGTATAAATTAAATTTTTAGCCTTAAATTTGTTTGAAGAATAGCTTCAATGAAAGTAAAGTATTAACTTCAAGGTAGTAGCAAATGCTCTGAGTTGAGCTCCTATACCTATACCGAAGGAATGCCAGTTATCAGTAAAAGTTATTAGGTAGATTTTCCTGATACAAAGGAATAAGTGCCTTAATATCAAAGCAAACGCTTTGCAATGAAGCAAAGCAATTGCTTAAAGTATTAGCAAATTCTACTTTTTATTCATACTATCCATTATTAACCTTAAACGTCTAAGTCTCTAATTTATTTAATTATCGAATATTTCTGTAAAACAAAATGCTTTTCCATTGTTTTTTAATAAATGAATTATTTTATAAATAATCACCAAATATTTGTTTTCATTAATATTTTATATTATACAGAGATTGAGAAGCCTTCCTAAGAAGTAATACTACAAAACATGTTAAGAGGTTGTTACGTTTACCGATTGTCACCGACATGATCACTAGAGCAGCTCAGCCCGAATTCAGTTTGGGGGGCATCTAGATATGAGGCCTGTTTGGGCTCTACAAACCTTGAACCCAAAATTGGGCAAGCAGCAAACACCAACAATTAATTCACATTGTTCAATCCAACCTGAAAAATAAGCAAACTTGGAAATAAATAACATGCATACATATAGTTTTCTCAGCGGATTTGATCAACGCCTCATCCAGTAACAGCCGCTGAAACATAATTTAGTATTCTAATTATTAACTTATAGGAAATAGTTAAAATCATTTATACTAACTAATATTACTACTCATATTGCATTCCATAAGTTTTTCCATATAAGTTGTTCACTGTAATTATATTTTTTCAATGTAACTTTGACATCCAGGATCATAACCTTAAAAAGAGAAGAGAACACAAAGAATCATTTGATCACAATTTAATTATTATTTATACTTATCTGAAATAATTTGTCCATCAGATGCTCCTTTGTTTTTTCTTATCATTTGTTAGCTGGAAATGAAAAATTGTATTTAGTTTAAATTTGTATTGTATCTAGTCGTTTAAACTTACCACCACCAAATTGCAAATTAATTTGTTTACTTTGTTTTGACATTTACAATTTTAATACAAGCCGTAAAATATTATATTAGGTATGATGTTACATTTCCAAGAAAATTTGTACTAAAATTGTATGTTGCTCAATTAAGTTTATAATATCTATTAACAGATGACTCTATATAATTAGGAATTTTCCATAAATAATTGTTTTGTATAAATTATTTTTCTGGAAGCAGGTAGTACGTTCTTGACCTTTGTGAAATAACATAACCAAATAAAATCGTAAATTAAATAAATTAAATTTGTATTTGAAACTGGAGAACTCACCCGAGAAAAGAAAATATTGTGAGCAGCCACATCAGGAACGAGGAGCATATATTACATTAAAATTTCCTGCGAGTTTATTGCTCACCAAGTGGTACTGTCTTGTACATTGGTCCTTCGAGCCGGATAGGTATTTCTTTCTAAGGCGAATACAAACGACAACACGTGTGGCGATTAAAATTTGGTGATGTATAAATTGTGTCATTAACTTTAACAGTGTTAGTTTAAGAGGCGTCATTGGTAAAAACGAAATTTGTTCGCGAGTGTTTGTGTAAACTGGGTGTGACTTTCTGTAGCGTGGGTTAGATCATTCTCGAATAAACATAGCTTGTGAGAAATCGTTACAAAGTTTTGTTGAAATTCGTTATGATGGACTCGTTAGTGAAACAAAGAAGTGCGTGTAAAGGCAGTATGACAAAGATTTTGAATTTTGCAAATGCATTAACCGATAGATCTGAAGAAACGATAGACGATATTAAAGAACGTTTGTCATATGCCCATAAATTACTCGATCGTTTTCATTCAATTGAGGATAAACTTTTGGGATATCCAGAGAAGGAATCGCAAATTGATGATTTCGAAAACACGTACTACCCAGCAGTCTCGAAGCTAAACACGTGGCTGAGAAAAAGACAATTCGGGATAGAAAGTGCCAATTTTAATGATACCGCTAATCAAAGTATGTCACAAAACGTGTCGAATGTAGTGAAGTACTGTAAAATCGAAATTCCAGTATTTTCTGGTGACTACACGGAATGGACTAGTTTTATAGACTTGTTTAATTCGGGAGTGCATAATAATGAAGCTTATACGCCATCGCAAAAATTTCAATTGTTAGTGCGTTATCTTCGCGGCGAGGCACTTGATCGCGTTCGGCATCTGAAAATCACAGATGCAAATTATATTGAAGCGATCCAAAGACTGAGTGAAAGATATGATCGGAAAAAATATATAATCAATTCATTTATTCGTGATTTTCTGAATATTTCAAATATTTCTAGTGCAAACGCCAATAACATCCGGAAGACTCATGACATCGCAGATACAGCGGTGCGAGGATTACATGCACTTGGTAATGAAAGTGAATCCAGACATCCATGGCTGATTTATCTTCTTCTGGAGAGATTGGATGACAGCACGAAGGCTTTATGGGCAAAGGAATCCGCTGATGTTGATATCCCAACCATTGATGAATTCCTCAAGTTTCTTGATAAACGGGCAGATACCTTTGAGTCAACGAGAACATTTTCATCATCGTCTGGCCCTTCCAAAAGAAATCAAGAAGTAACCACTAAAACCAAAAGCTTTTTGTCGACGTCTGAGTTTAGTTCGTGTCCGCTTTGCAAAATTGGAGGTCATCGGTTGTCGGAGTGCCCTAAATTCAAAGAGATGCCCATCGAAGAAAGACGGCACTACATCAGCAAAACTAACCGCTGCTTCAACTGTTTAAGCATCGGGCATCGAGTAAGCGAATGCAGATCAAAGATTAGGTGTCAAAATTGTCATCGCCGTCATCACACAGCGATTCACGAAAACGAGAGTAAAACGACGAAACAAGCTGAGAACAAAGATATAACAGTAACGTCTGCATTAAGCCAATCAAGGGTCAACAGTAGTGCAGCATTATTCGATCATGGTAGTACACGAATCTTACCAACATCCATAGTTCGAGTCACGGATGAAGATGGGGTAGAACGGGAAATCAGAACGATGTTGGACTCATGCTCACAGACCTCATTTATAACGAATGACTGTGTACAAAGGTTAGGGCTCAAAAGAAGAAATAGTCGCGTAGTAATAAACGGAATAGGTGCTATCAGTGCAGGAAGTTCGAAGGGAGTAGTCACCGTATGTATCAGACCTCGTCATGGCATATATCCACAAATCGATAAACTTACAATAGAGGCTTTGATATTGCCAAAAATTTCATCAAGTTTGCCAGATTTAACTATGAAGCGTGGGGATCGACAATGGTTAGAAGATATTCCATTGGCAGATCCGCATTTTAATGACTCAAGTAACATCGAACTACTTTTAGGAGTTGATGTGTTTTTCCATATTCTCGAGGATGGCCAAATGAGGTCTCCTGATGGTCATCTCGTAGCTCAAAAAACCAAATTTGGATGGGTCATTGGAGGAGGCGCGCTAATAGGGTCGAGTGAAGCGGTCTCAACATACACAACGACAATAGATATTGACGCAGCCTTAAAAAGGTTCTGGGAGATAAAGGAAGTCACTGGCGCATCGGAGAATTATATGACTCCTGAAGAGCAAAATTGTGTTCGATATTACGAAAAAACTACAACTGGAACGCCGGAGGGGAGATTCGTCACTAGGCTTCCATTCAAAGAAAGCACCAACGAGTTATCAAGCACATTCAATTTGGCTTTACGCTGTCTGGAGAGCATGGAAAGGCGATTTGAACGAGACCCAAACCTACGCCGTCTTTATATCGATTTCTTGGACGAATATGAATCATTGGGCCACATGAGCAAAGTAAGCGGAGCAATTAATCGTGATGCGTATTTCATGCCTCATCATGGTGTCCTGAAACAAACGAGTTCAACCACAAAGCTGCGAGTCGTTTACAATGCATCAGCTAAGTGTGGTGGCAAAAAATCGCTTAATCAAGTTTTGATGAAGGGGCCAACAGTGCAGCCGAGTTTACACGAGATAATTCTGAAATTCAGAATTTTTCAATACGTTTTGACCGGAGATATCGAGAAGATGTTCCGGCAGGTTCTTGTACACGACCAGGATCAGAAATACCAGTTGATACTGTGGCAAAAATCACCCAAAGAAGACATTGCTGCCTACAAATTAAAAACTGTCACGTATGGCACGACATCCGCATCATTCGTAACTACATACGCCATAAATCAGTTAGCTAAGCAATTTGAGGTTACCAAGCCGGAAGCAGCAAAGGTCATAAGACAAAACATTTACGTAGACGATTTTATGATAGGCGCCGAGTCTGCGAGCAAGCTGTTAAAACTCAAGAGAGATGTGGTGGAGGTATTAAGTAGTGGGGGATTCAACTTGCGGAAGTTCACAACAAATGATGCAGCACTACGGAAACTACTGAACAGCGAACCAGATACATCAACTAAGACTCTGTCCGAACATCCAGATGCTGTGCGAGTTCTGGGTATTCGTTGGAATCCAGAAGATGATGCGTTTATGTTCTCCGTAGATATGCCGGTCACGGAAAAACACACAAAGAGAACTTTTTTATCAGAAGTTAGTCAAATTTTCGACCCGCATGGTTGGTTGTCACCGCTGCTAATAAGGCCGAAGATGTTACTACAAAGTTTATGGCTCTGCAAACTTGACTGGGATGACGAGCTTCCAGTTGATGTGGCGAAGAATTGGCAGGAAATCAGAGCAGATATAGTTAATGCAGCAGCAATTAAAATCCCGAGATGGCTGGAAATAACTGAGGACCTTGTGGTTCATGGTTTTTGTGATGCGAGTGAGAAAGCTTACGCCTCAGTTATATACGTACAATCAATTAGAAATGGGGAGTATTCAGTTAAACTTGTTGGTGGCAAATCACGAGTTGCTCCACTGAAGCAGAGAAGTTGGCCGCAACAGAAGGGCATCGCGGTAACCGAACATCTTTACGAAAGAAAGTCAAAAGCTATTTCACATGTTTCGAGCACGGAGTCAAATGATTTTCTTCAGCGACTGGTTTCCACAACGTCAAAATATCGCAAGTTACTTCATACCGCGTCTTATTTACGAAGGGTATTTACTCGGCCTGAGAACAAACCTAAACATAAACATTTGTCTGTCGAAGAAGTCAACGAAGCCGAACTGTGGTTGTGCCGAGAAACGCAGAAAATATACTTCAAAGAAGATTACGAACGATTGATGAGGAAGGCATCATTATCAAAAAAGGGTCCATTGTTGGAGCTGGCTCCGTTTTTAGACGAATACGAGGTAATGAGGGTCGGCGGCAGATTGCAGAAATCGTTGGCACATTACAACAGAAAACATCCGATTATTCTTCATGCAAGGGCGGATTTAACTCTAAGAATCATATACCATTACCACCAGACAAATTGTCATCCAGGACCGGGACTATTGCTACAGCTCATAAGAGAAAATTTTTGGATAATACGAGGGAGAGACTTGATGCGTCGCATATTTCGTAATTGCATCAGGTGTATACGATATAGACCAAAAATGCAAGAACAGCTTCTTGGAGAGCTACCCATCGAGAGAGTTCGAATCACATATCCATTTGCCTGCGTTGGCCTGGATTTTGCCGGACCTTTCCGAGTGCATCCATTTAGAAGAAGAGGTGCGACACCATTTAAGGCATATTTATGTATTATTGTCTGCTTGGCAACTAAAGCTGTTCACCTAGAATGTTGTATGGAGCTGAGCACGCAAAGTTTTTTGGGGGCCTTAAAGAGATTCGTCAGTCGTCGTGGCCTGTGCAATACTATCCTGTGTGATAATGGGACTAACTTCGTCGGCACCGCTAATTATCTCAAAGATTTACAGATGTTTCTAAATAAAAATAACGAGAACATTTTTAAATCTCTTTTAGATAGCCAGATTACGTGGAAATTTAATCCTCCCGGGGCACCACACATGGGCGGCATGTGCGAAGCGGCCGTTCGTTCAACCAAAACCTTGCTAAAACGAACAGTAGGAGAGCACATATTGACGCTGGAAGAGTTTACAACATTAAGCTGTCAAATAGAGTCAATATTAAATTCACGGCCTATATCAATTACAAGTTCCGACGATCTAGATCTGCTCACTCCTGCGCACTTTTTGATGCACCGAACAATGAATCAAGTTCCTGATGTAGTACCAGAGGAAAGGCTTACAGCTAATAATAGATGGGATATCGTCCGGCGAATAGTAACCCACTTTTGGAAACGATGGCATGTGGAATTCCTGTCCACTCTGCAACAAAAATCTAAATGGAAAACCGGGAAGCCTGATATAAAGCTTAATGATATCGTCTTGATCCAAAATAATAATTTACCACCTGGGCAATGGCAACTAGGTCGTATAGTTGAGACGCACGTAGGAGCTGATGGAAGAGTACGAGTTGTCACTGTAAAAACACTAAATGGAAACATTCGTCGACCAATCACAAAAATTTCCATTCTTCCAGTTAATGAATCGGGTGATTCATGGCCGGCGGGATGTTTGGGCTCTACAAACCTTGAACCCAAAATTGGGCAAGCAGCAAACACCAACAACTAATTCACATTGTTCAATCCAACCTGAAAAATAAGCAAACTTGGAAATAAATAACATGCATACATATAGTTTTCTCAGCGGATTTGATCAACGCCTCATCCAGTAACAGCCGCTGAAACATAATTTAGTATTCTAATTATTAACTTATAGGAAATAGTTAAAATCATTTATACTAACTAATATTACTACTCATATTGCATTCCATAAGTTTTTTCCATATAAGTTGTTCACTGTAATTATATTTTTTCAATGTAACTTTGACATCCAGGATCATAACCTTAAAAAGAGAAGAGAACACAAAGAATCATTTGATCACAATTTAATTATTATTTATACTTATCTGAAATAATTTGTCCATCAGATGCTCCTTTGTTTTTTCTTATCATTTGTTAGCTGGAAATGAAAAATTGTATTTAGTTTAAATTTGTATTGTATCTAGTCGTTTAAACTTACCACCACCAAATTGCAAATTAATTTGTTTACTTTGTTTTGACATTTACAATTTTAATACAAGCCGTAAAATATTATATTAGGTATGATGTTACATTTCCAAGAAAATTTGTACTAAAATTGTATGTTGCTCAATTAAGTTTATAATATCTATTAACAGATGACTCTATATAATTAGGAATTTTCCATAAATAATTGTTTTGTATAAATTATTTTTCTGGAAGCAGGTAGTACGTTCTTGACCTTTGTGAAATAACATAACCAAATAAAATCGTAAATTAAATAAATTAAATTTGTATTTGAAACTGGAGAACTCACCCGAGAAAAGAAAATATTGTGAGCAGCCACATCAGGAACGAGGAGCATATATTACATTAAAATTTCCTGCGAGTTTATTGCTCACCAAGTGGTACTGTCTTGTACAAGGCCTGTACCCAACTACAACTCATTTCAGCAGCCAAGTTGCCTCGCTGGCTACTCCTCGAACTGGTTGCAGTTTGGCACAAGTCCGCACCAGGCCACCGTAATACCCCTATCCGATCACCCTTCGTACCGCACGTTACCGTGAACAGTACCCTTGAAGGAGTGATGGACGAACTAAGCTTCGGTTGACCCTCCTACCGTAAACAGAATTTTTCCAGAATCGACATCACGCGGCTTGGTACCTGACTAAGACAGTCTCTGGGGGTGGTGATAAGTAATGTCGTCCTGGATTTTTTTTCTTTTTTAAATAAGCCGCTGATTCCTTCCTTAATTTAACCACCGGTCCATAACACTCACCTTCACTACACACACACACTTCCACTACAACACTAGATCACTCCATGAAATAATAGATTAACAACGCATAATTTTTTTGTAGAACATTATAACAATCCTTTATTTAATCTTGATTACAATAGTTGATTTAGTTGGTATAAGCGGTTAGACGAGGCGTAGCAGGCGGAAAAAAAATTATTATTCCCACTCGCTCGAAGCACCCACTAACTCGTAAAAACCTATAGTGGTACGCGTTGTATAGTATTGAGGATCCGCGGGCGAAGAGCTCTACTACCGGGACCACTGAAATGAAAACAAAATGAACGAGCACAAAGAAAATTATATACATTCGCCACACAAGGTGACAAATAGCTTTCAAGGTAAGTGGCTGCTTACCGACGATTCCCCCCCCCAATACTTACGCCTCCTACGCTCCATTGCCGCATAAATTCCCAAAACTGGAACGCTGCATACCGTCGCTGGAACCCGCAATCCACAATTGTAACTCAATCAGCGCAAGCACGTGCCGTCCTTGTGGAAATGAACCGTTAATCCTGTTGATCGTCGATGGTAACTGAACGGCACTGAATTCACCGTCTTTTCTTTTCGGTTTCGCTACTAATTCAAGCAATTTGATGCGGTCAATCAATTATGTTAAACAAAATTTCACTTTCCATATGAATTAAATATTTTGCCTATTATCGTATGATTTCAGAACAATATTAATGGCTAAATAATTTTATTTTGCCCACATGAAAATTACACGACTAAAAGTTTTCTAATTCCTAACAATTATGATTAAATTAAACT
The DNA here is from genome assembly GCA_958295665.1 of Tipula vernalis. NCBI lineage: Eukaryota > Metazoa > Arthropoda > Insecta > Diptera > Tipulidae > Tipula > Tipula vernalis. The sequence continues at coordinate 370,898,635 of OY282559.1, forward strand.
TTTATTTTATTTTTTTAATTTGAGGAACACCCGATTTGTTGACCGTTCGATCTGGTTTCGTTTGCGGTTTTCTTCCTTTTTTTCTTTCTTAATATTTGTGAATAATATGTATATCTGTCGACAAGTTTTTTTTTCTTTTATTTGCTTTTGCTTTCTTTTCGGCATTTCTAAATAATTTTAAACTATTTATTTTTTTTTCCATCCAAAATGACACTTGGCCATCGTTTATATAGCCTTTTTGTCTTTTTGTTGGGTTTTAGCGCCTCTATCCATCACCACCTCATACTAATGAACAAGCACGCAACCAAAAAAAATTAAATTTGCCGTCTTACTTTGGGAGTTTTACACCAACAATGCCGTGTATTTTTACTCCGGTATGAATAGTCTCAAACCAAGTTTTTGTCGGTATAGAATTATTCTAGCAACAATTTCGAATTTTTTTCTTCTTTTCTTTGTTTTTTTTTTCATTTAATTTTTAATGTCAATTGACAAACGTAAAAAGAAAATTATTTTGGGTTTTTATTTTGATGCCAATAACTATTCTAGTGACCAAAGTAAGACGCCAATTACTACCAACTACAAAATAAAATAACACAAAACATATAAAGAAACACCACCATCTGGCGGTCGTTATTTTTCCTGTTTTGGTTGGTGTTGTGACAGGTAAATAAAATTTTGTATTTTTTTTTTCTTTAGTTTTAGTTTCAATTTTAATTTTAATTCTAATTCTTTTTATTTTTTTAGAAATTATGAGGACACAAAAGAAATTAGATTGAGAAGCCAAGTCAGATAAGTATAAACAAATAAATAAGAAACCAAATTCTTTGTGTAAAGTTTTTGGGTGATCATGTTTCTTTTTTAGGTTAGAATCAGATGGAACTTCGTAACAAGGTTTAGGGTTAAAATTATAAAGAAAAACTATAAGAACTACATTACGTAAATACTTTATTAATACTATTTAAAAATACATCATTATATTAGTTAATTGTATAGCTTTAAATTATGTTTAAATTGGCAATAAAATTACCCTTTGAAAGTGAGGACTGTCCCGACCACGAATATTTTACAATTAAGTCGTAACTTAATAAGTGTTCGAGTATATTCTTTATCGATTTATTTATATTATTATTTTTCAATTTATGCAGTTATATAATCTAAAAAAATAAAATAAAACAATAAAATAAATTACTAAATTTTAATTAATTATATTAGTTGTCGAAATGAGATTTACCATTTGTTCCATATATTCTTTATTAATTAGTTTTGTGTTAAAACTCGTCAGTTCCTCCAGGGTCATCATTGGTAGTTTTGGAAGTGGAAAAGATTTATTTTTTTAAATTTTAGTATCAGTTTTCCGAGCAGCAAACAATAAATTTTCCATACATTCTTTTGTGATATTTTGGTTATGAATTATTAGTTGTTGATTTTTTAGAATTTAATTTTGATTTTTTTGTAGTATTCTTATATATTCCTGAATTTTCCCAATTTGTCCAATATTGTCAGTTGATTGATTATTATCTTCCATGAAGCAATTGCTCCTTAACAAAGGAGTAGCATATTGTTCACTTGTATTACTATCCTCTGGAACTAAATCAATATTTTAAGTAACATTAATTAATGATAGTGGCTGTAACGGTGGAGTAATCCGTTGAAAAATCGATGAACGACCCTCTGATATGGAAGCAATTTCATTATTTTGGGGGGTTGAAATTGATTGTATTTGTAATGATGGATGCTCCAAATTATCATCTTGGAGTTTTTCTATGGGGTTGTTTAAAATTATCATATTTGATAAAACCTCATAATTATTTATACGATATTGGTATTTTCTAGTAACGGTTGTATTGTAACTAGTGATGGCATTTCATTTGCAATTTGTTCAGTTGGTTCAGGGTTATTATTACATTTTTTAGCTATTTTTGGCATAGAAAACTCAAATTCATCATCATATGGAGTGAAAGTAAAATGTGATCTTTTGCGAGAATTAGAAGTTTCATTTTGCGAGTTTGAATAAATTTCAAAATGTTTTTCAGTTTTTTTTTTGCTTCGCTAAATGAAGTTATGTTTCGTTTTAAAATCTTGCACTTAAATTTTTCCCACGAATCTTCTACATCTGCTTTATTTGAAAACGCTCTTTTGTAATTAAGTGGCCAAAACAAAAATTTATCCGTTAGCCATTTGTCTAAAACAACCGCAACTTCTCTCTCATCATCATCTGTGACCGTTTCCACGACTGCATACATTTTCTGAAATAATTTTATGTTATTTATTACTTATCAATATTCCAAAATTCTAGTAGATTCTAAAAACCACCTATTTAAATGATGTTTTTTATGAATGAAGTATTGGAAAAAATACCAATGTTTCTGGCTTAGAATGCTTCTGCGCAAATATTTTTTTTGCAATTTCGTTTTGATTAAATTTTTTTTCAGGTCGGTCTGAATCTGAAAACCTAGCCTCAAAAATATCAAGCCTACTTGATGCAATCGAAATGGTAGAAATCTATGTTATCCACTGCTTCTTTCCCCCAAATGAATATTTCATTGTTAACTACTTCCACTTAAGAAAATTTTATTATTGTTTTAGATTTCGCCAAAATCCAGCAATTACGATTGTCGTTTCTAATCTCAAATTTTTTAAATACAATTCTACTATAGAATGTTTTACCTTCTTTAACAAATTTCCATTGTAATATAGGGTATGATCTGTCAGATTTATGTGTATTAGAATCTAAAATATCTGAATTATTGATTTCAAATATCCTATTGCCTATTTGAGCTAAGGGTTGATTGGGGTTTCTTAATAGGCGTTTGATAATAAAAATTATTATTTATAAATTGCCAAAATGTTGCACATCTTTTGCCAAATGTGTTAGGCAATGCATATTGTATGTTAAGTGATGTTGGCCGTAGATAGCACAAGTAGCATTAACAAACTGTTTCAAAATGTTATCAGCTAGTTCTAATTTAGTTATGGAATATTCGTTATGACATAATAATAAAATTCCAACGTGTAATAACATAAAATGGTTATATTTTTCTATAGAAATTATGTCTTTCAATACAAATGGGCCCGAATAAAAACAGGAAAACTCTTAGTTCTGAACCTTTAAAAAAGGCAAAATCATTTAACGGCCTAACACTCCGTTGAAAATCAGCAGGTTGTGTTTGCGTTATTACCCTAAGATTATCAGAAATCTTTTTGAATTTCACTATTTGATAAAAGGGATTTTGAGTCCCCTTTCAACCACATTAGAATCAATTTTTTTCTTAACACCTAAATATACTAAATGCAAATATTCTAGGGGAAATTGCGTAATCATATTGATAGGAAGTTCCTCTAAAATTGAGGTAAATTTATGGTGCACCGTTTGTGTTTTTTGTCTAAAAGATTGATCAGTTCGCAATTCACAATTTTGTTCAATCGGAAAAATCATTCGGTTTTTTATAAATTCTCCTTCCTCAGTACACTTTAGACAACCAAAATAGCCTGAATGCGATTTTGTTCCTAATAAACCGGATCGTGCTGGTGCATCACAAATAAAACACCTAATATTTAGAGAAATGCGATTACCTTGGTATATAAATCCGTCCCTCAATAAATCCTTTAATTCATTTACTAGAGGGCGTAAATATTGGTTAAAATCATTAGGTTTATTAAAAGCGTGATACTGGCCAAAAACAGCTCGTATTGCTTTTTGAAATCGGGATTCCATCTATCTTAATGTCTAATTCTAAAACTGACGTGTTTTGATATTTTATTAAATTTAATTATTTTTAATTATTTACCTGGCGGACAGCCTAAAACTTCTCTGCTTTGTGGCGTTTTCAATAAAGTTCTACTATCTAATGGGACGTCAAGACCAATGGAATCATCAAATAGCACATTGAAATATACAATTATGTATTTTTGAGTGAAAATATTGATTTAGTTGTAAATGTTAGTTACTAAAGTAAGTGGTCCACCACCATTGTTCTGTAATTTTTATTCAAAATATTTAATAACTTAATCAAAACCATCAAAAAAATATTTTAACGAAATTTTCGTATCACTTGCCATATAGCCATGCCTTAACTCTTAAAATGTAAAGTAAACGGTAAAATTGAACATTTTCTTAAATATGTCAAAAATTTAAAGTTTAACCTTTAACTATATTACTACAGCTTTATGATTTTGTTCCAAAATTGTTGGTTTAATTTAAATATTTTATAGTATATAATTTTTTATTTTTTTTTGATTATTCACGCTTTTCACAACACACTTCAAAGAAATCACTTTCCCAAATGATTTAATATATTACCGTTCTACCTTTACATATTTCGTTTTCGATTATAAAAGACGAGGAGAATTCGAGGACTGTAAAATAACCGTCCGATGGAAATTATTTGTCTTTATCCAATTTTAAATAAATTGTGTTTAGTATCGGTAAAGATCGTGTCATTGTCGGTATGGATTCGTACCATCAACCGTTTATATTCAAGTCGTTTTACATTCGTCTGATCATAATTCTAATCGTATGGCCGTCAAATGACGGTTATTTGTCATTACCAAAATTCAATCAATTGTTTTAGTGTCGTGTAAAGATCATGGTACACGAGAGTGTCTTTGCACAATCGTACTTTTTCATTCATATTCGTATGATTTCACCTTAAATCGTTTAATCGCTAAATGACGGTTATATGGCATTACTAAGTTAAAAATGATTTTTATTTTGGATAGTGTATGGATCGCAGTACATTCGTAACGTTTTAATCAAGTCGGTAAGCTTTCGGGTGATAATATCTTAAACATTAAAATTTTTGTTGTAATTTTGGACCGACCATTTACAAACCTGTAACCGAGCGGTTAGAAATTGTTTTTCGGGTGAGTTGGTTGGTTGGAGTTGTTGCACGATAGAGAAATTTAGAGATATGCTCACGCGCATGATTGTTGTTTTCTCTTTCGTTTTATATTTCGTCACCGCGTGACAAGAAAATACAACTCCTTTGTTGTGTACAAATTTTTTAGTGTTGATGTTGAAGCAAAATTGTGGTCAAAATTAAATAAATATTCACTTAAATTAAATTAAAAATTATGGTTATGTGCGCGGTATTTGGCTGTAAGAGCAATAATAATAAAAACCTAAAAAGTGCTGATAGTAAACAAAATTCAATTAGGTATTTTACATTCCCAAAAAATGAAAGGTTATGTAAAGAATGGATCAAAATGTGTTCTCGATCTGACAAGTTTGAACCAAAAAATGGTAGAATGTGTAGTAAACACTTTAAGGCAGATGATTTTGAAAGAAATTTAATGCACGAATTGCTAAATGAACAAAACGCTCCACGAAAATTAAAGAAAACAGCAATCCCAACAGCGAATCTGTTTAATCGATTTCCAAAGAAGTTAAGTAAAATTTCCAACAAGCGTAGTGAAAGGATGGTTTGCCGTGAAAACAAGTTAATGGTTCAAAAGCTGTTGTAAGTGTGCTTGTAATTGTATTTTGATTGTCCGGTTTTAAACTATCGCTTTTTTAGAACGTCGAACGTAGCTGGATTTACACCACAAGCGGATACTTCGCAGGATATTCTCGATGATACGGTGTCTGTTTTGCACTCTTCGCCGGTTTTGGACATTCCGATGTACTTTTTGTTTAAATTCTTAATTAATGTTAAATTTTTTAATTAATTATACCTGTGTATTTTAGTGATCAAGAAAAAACGATTTTGCTCAACGAAATTGAGTCGCTGAAAATGGAAATTGAAAACATGCGCAAGGAGAGTAACATTGAAAGTGCCAAATTTAAAGAACTTAATGAAATGTTGCTAGGACAAATTGAAGAAATGAAATCAAATGAAGAATCCTTAAATAAATTACAGGAAAGCGTTCAGAAAATGTTCACTCTCGGCCAAATTAGAAGAATGCAAAATCCCAACGGTAGGAAACTCCATTGGAATGTAAAAGACATTGCACACGCCATAGCTTTACATGCAGCCGGACCCAGAGCTTACAGATGGATGCAAAAAAATCACCATCCGCTTCCAGGTGAGTCTACGCTACGTAGATGGGCTAATAAAATAGATATTTCCCCAGGAATTTTGGGTTTTGTATTCACGCTAATGGAATCGTATTCATTAACCGATCTCGATAAAGTGTGCATTATTTTGGCCGATGAGATGAAAGTTAAAAAATCTTATGAGTATGATCGGAATTGTGACACACTTTTAAAACCCGTCAATTACGTTCAAGTTATAATGGCTCGTGGAGTGTTTTGTAACTGGAAACAACCGCTGTTTTATGACTTCGACCGAACTTTAAACAAGTCACTTTTGTTCCAAATAATAAAAAAGCTGGATAATATAGGATTCAAGGTAGTTGCAATTACCAATGATTTAGGGGGTGGAAACAGAGGCCTCTGGAAATCACTTGGAATTACTGAAGAAGCTCCATTCTTTTTGCATCCCGATAACAGCAACGAAAGGATTTTTGCATTTGCTGACGTGCCACATTTAGTAAAACTTTTACGCAATCATTTCTTAGATTCCGAATTTTTAATAGATGGCAAAACAGTAACCAAGAAACCTCTATTGGAGCTCCTCGAACATTCTCAAGGTAAAGATTTAAATATAGCCCACAAGTTAACAGCTCACCATTTAACCGTCAAAAACGCTGGCAGACAGAAAGTCAAATTTGCGACACAACTTTTCTCTCATACTAACTCTAAAGCAATTTTGCTTATGGCCTCGCTAGGACTTTTGCGGAGTGGCGACTGGCAGGAATGTGCAAATTTATTAAAAACCGTAAGTGAATTAGAAGAAAAGTATTTTTCAATATTACCATAATTTTATTTCTTAGGTTAACGATTGGTTTGATTTATTTAATACCAGATTGCCAGAAAAAGATTCCCGGGAAAGAATTAAAGCATACGGACTTGCTAAAGATACTCAGGATCAAATCATAGACGAGATGAAAAACTTAATTTCTAATCTTAAAGTAGGAAATTCAAAATCTAAACTTCCTTTCCAAAAAGGAATTTTGATCAGTTCAAATGCTCTACCGATGCTATTTGACGATCTCGTAAGGAAATACGATATTAAATATCTGTTGACGTACAGATTGAATCAAGACCCTTTGGAAGGATTTTTCGGAATTCTGCGAGCAATCGGTGGGCTACATGATCATCCTACGGGGCTAGAATTTAAATATAGATTGAGAAACTATTTACTTGGGCGGAATGAGACAATCATGTCGCAGTCAATGAATATCATGCCGGACGATTGCGAAAATAAAACCAATGTTTTCAACAATTTCCCTATTAGTTTTGAACGTGCGAACAATTTTGGAACTGAAGAAGAGCCTACAACAATTACAAGTAACTTGTTGGAACACATTACCGGAGCTAGAGATCCCGAAATTAGCCAGGCTGAGTTTGAAAGTACGTTTTCGGAACTGGAATGCGATGGTATTGAAAATATTGCCGGATATATTGCATTCAAACTACGTGCCAAGGAAAGCCTTGGAGTTCCAACCAGTCAACGATTGATTTCCAATAACTCCTGGTGCAATAATTTGTCGGAAGGTGGACTATATAAACCAAACGATGATTTTCTAAAGGAAATTTATAAATTGGAAAACGTCTTTTCCAATTTCAACGGAACTGAATTAAAATGTGGACCAAAATATATTAAAAATCTAGTTGAGAGTTCACAAAATGTTAATTGTAGCCTTGATGTAAAAAATCTATACTTTCGTTGCAAGATGTTTTTTAGGATTAGAATTTTAAATCGAAAAATGATCGAATCTCAAAATGCGAAAAAAAGAAAATTAAACAAAATCATTAACTAAAATACAAAACAAATTAAATTGAAATCATAATAAATTTATTTTTTACTAAAACTTAAAAAATGTTTTTTTGTTATGTTACAATTCAAAATTGAAACAGAATCGTTCTATTGTCTATAAATATAACCGTATTTGTAATAATTCTATAATACAAAAATATTCTATATCAAAATTCTTTTGTCACTTGATGACGACATGCGCAGTACAAACCCAAATTTGTAAAGCAATTGAGCATATCTTTATATTTCTCTATCGTGGAGTTGTTGTAGAGGATTTATATTGTCATGATCAAACGTGATATTGGGGAAATCAAAATTAAAAAAAAAAAAATGGAGGTGTGGTCAAAACACGACTTTCTTTTACGGACAGAGAATTTTGAGAATTTTTCATTTTTTGGAAACATTTTGTACTAAGTAGTTTTTGGTTTACAACCTTATACTTTTTAAGATATTTGCAAAATACATTTTCTGGACCAAGGAAGTGGCCACTTTCGGTTAGCCGATTTGGAGTAAAATTCACTGGGGCCTCCCAATTTATCAAAAAAGCTTAAATATGAAGTTTCATTTCGATGGGTTAAACCATCTGGCCTTTCGAGAGGACACAGACTGAAAGACTGACAGACAGATACCATTTCGAAACTCACTTTTTCGGACTCAGGGGACCTCAAAACAGATAAATCTCCAATAATCTCAAGGTCCAATTTTTTCATGATTACTATACTTTATTTTACTTACGTAAAAGGAAGTAAAAACATGAATGCCTTCCTCAAAATAATGGAAAATTATTGTAAAATGGGAAGCGTCATTCGACTGTATAGACCTAATTTTTATTTTAAGTATTTTAGTTTTATGTTGTTTATAAATTTAAAATCTAAACAAATTTTAAAAAAAAAATAACGGTTTAGGGATCACTTTTTATTTAAAAACTATTAGCTTTCTTTATCTGTCGATTCCTATTCGAAATTAAATTTCGAAATTTACTTAAATTAATTTACTTGCTTAAGAAAAAATGAATAAAACTAATAAAAAAGTGTCCCAATCGTAATCAACGAATTTCTCTTAAGTTGTCTATATATAATTTTATTTGTAAAATCAACTGAACTGCGATCGTTATAATAGAAAATTTCCCAAATGTTGGTAAAATCAATGAAAACTTTAATCTTCAATTTAATTTTAGATCGTACAAAATAAGTTATATTCTGTTTCATGTAAATCTTTGGCTGTTTCATAATTTATAGGATTTACTGTCTTGGGCCACGTTAGGCGTTAGACAAAGAATTGCTTTTTACCAAAACAAATCAAAAATCAAATAACCCTAAAACTTCATTAAATGGTTAAACAAAACTTCTGTAATATTTTTTTTTGACTGCTTCTGGAACACGATGTAGCCCAGAGGTAAAATATTGTCCTAACCAAAAATCTCAAAAAACTTAACTCATTAAAACGGATAAAATCAAACAAGTTTGGAAGAATTGATTGAAAATAATTATATTGAGATATTTCATGTAATTTAATATTATTTCACCACAGTAAACCAAATTTGCTATTTAATATAGGGTTCCCTCCGTAAAACTATCGAATTTCTACAACTACTATAGTGTATAACTGAGGTGATGAAGAAACACTCTGTAAGAAAATAAATAAATCTCACTATAAAATCAAATATGATAACAGACACAAGCTATAATAGAACTAAAATTATTATCTATTTAGTTTTAATATAACTTCTTCACAAAAAAAAAAAAAAGGAATAGCATCCAGCTATATGTACGAGAATTTTTGTCTTGCCATGATATCGCATTGCTTTATTAAAACAAAAGAATAAAACCAAAAGAAAAACTATAATTTTCTTCATTTCCTCCAGCGCCTTTAGCTGCTTATAGTATATAATATAAACTTTTGCTTTATAAGCACCACCAGACTCACTCTTACATAGTACATATATATATATATCCATACATATACGTAAGTATATGGCAGCATAACATACGAACAAAATAATAAAATGTTGGAAAAATTAATCAGAAAATTAAATTTTCAGCATCTTTGAAATAGAAATGGTAAAAGTTAAAATAAAAATTAAATGTTCTTCTTCCACAATTTCTTCTTAGCAATACATACATACATATGTATGTGTATGTAGAAATAACGTCATCTCAATTTTTATAAGAAATGAGTAGAATGTGGAATACTATATAACTGAATTCTAATGTCCTTATAGAAAATAATAAAATTATCGTGAAGTATAAAAAAATCTGTCTACGATCCAAGATTTGTTATGCTTTTGCGGTTTCACATTTTGGATTCAAAACATGCATTAATGATTTAAGTCATTACCCGTAATCAATTTATGTTTGATCTGGTTAAAAATTCATGTTTTTTGTTTTCTTGTTATATTGGGAGGAACAATATAGTAATTATACCGGAGATGATGATTCTTTATTTCATAATGCGATAATAATTTTTGGCCAAATTTCGAACTATGAAAATTTGTCATGTACGGATATAATACTATTTGCCAATCTTAAATGTTTCTTTATCACAGTAAAATCAGAGTACAGTCCTCTTTAACACAGTATAGTTATTCCCAGTGGGCCCAGAACTTCCGGTTACATCAGCAACTTTCAGTCCTGAGGAACTAAATCAAGCGGCTTCGTTCTCTTTAGCCGTCTTGCCACTGCGCTTTCGACGTCTTTGACAATATGTTGAATATCCGTGTTTTTATGGAAATGTAAACGTTGGATATATTTTTTTGACATTTTTTGGGATTTCTTCGTTGACAGTTTCCATCTTTAGATCCCTATGTAGATTATCGTTTCTAATATACCAAGGTGCATTGATAATGCATTGCAGTACTTTGTTCTGGAACGTTTGTATAATTTTAACGTTCGTTTTATTTGTGCATCCCCAGAGCTGGATGCCGTAGGTCCACACAGGCTTAAGTATTTGCCTGTATAAAAGCAGCTTATTGTGAATGGTAAGCTCACTATTTCTTCCAATGAGCCAATACATTTTTCAGAACTTTATATCCAATTCTTGCCATGCTCTTTCCATTTTAACTTGGCGTCGAGCGTCATACCTTGGTATTTTTCCGTGTTCGCATGTAGTATTTCCTGTCTATGTAGATAGATGAGTGATCAACTTTTAGATAGGTTAATGTTGTGTGAATTAATTTTAGCTCATTTAATTTTAATCTCTATTGTTTTGTCCAGTGGACAATCTCATTCACAGTGTGCTGGCAGACCTCCAACCGCCAAGACTGCTGTATCATTCGGAAAGGTTGCAATATCTGTTTCTCCAGTAATAGGTATGTCTCTCGTATAAAGCAAATACAAGACTGGCCCGAGCACACTCCCTTGTGGTACGCCTGCTTTAATTCTCTTGAGTGATGAGAACTCTCCTTCATATTTCACTCTGAAATATCTCCCTTCATTGTATGATTTTAATATCTCATAGAATTGCTTAGGAAGGTCGCGATGTAATTTATATTCCAGTCCTCGATGCCAGACTCGGTCAAAGGCCTGGGTAACATCAAGGAAAACTCCAGAACATACCTTTTTGTTTTCAAGCGTCTTCTGTTGTCACGTTAGTGACTCTGAGTACCTGCTCTATGGTGGAGTGTTTCTCTCTGAAACCAAATTGATGCGAGGGTAACAGGTGTCTTTCTTCAATCAGAGGTCTCATCCTTTTGAGGAGTAATTTTTCGAAGAATTTGGACAATGATGGTGATACAGATATAGGTCTGTATGACGTTTTCTCATAAGGTGGCTTATTAGGCTTAGGTATCATAATAACTTCTGCTATTTTCCACTGTTGAGGAACATATTTCATTCTAAAAGCTGCGTTAATTATGTGTAGCAACTTATTAAGACATTTTCCTGGCAAATTTCTAATAACTTTTCCAGTAATAAGATCGTATCCAAGAGTTTTTTTTGCATTTAGGTTATGTTTGTAACTGGTTGTATGTCTAACTCATCTTCTTTTTGCATTAGAAAGGTATTTTCATCTGCTGTTTGTCTAGTCAAAGGTTGGAACGTCTCTTCAAGATATTCAGCAAAAAGATCAGCTTTATTTTTGGGGCTTTAGGCCCACGTACCATCTGTTTTTTTAATTGGCGGCACCTGCTCTTTTGGTCTCTTTAGTCCCTTTATAGCTTTCCATTAAAAGTAATCGCTTTCTTTGTGGTCAGAAAGATTTATTAAATATTTGTTAAAGCTTCCCGCTTTGATTTCTTGTATTAACTTCTGCAGCTTGTTTTTGAGCTGATTAAAGATAGTTTTGTCAGCTGCCCACACATATTAACTGCATCTAAGATCGTTAAATTTTTTCTTTTGAGGTCTTCAATTATCTCATCTGGTGTGCATGTTTGATGTAGACCCCTAGCAACTACTCTAATGGGTCTGGTATTTTTGTCTTCATATGTATACCATTGGAGACCTTTATCATTCAATACAGTTGAAAGTTTTCTACAACCGTCTGGATCAGGCATATTTACCCTCCAGATGTTGTTATTTAGCGACACAAGCTTATTCTTCTTTTCTGTCACTTCTTTCATTAGCGCTTGAATAACGCTAAATTTACCGACATATGTGATATTGATTGGTGGGGGTGGTTTTTCTTTCTTGGTCTTGCTGATAGCTGGTAATTGGTTTACCTTTGCTCCCGATATGTTCACACTAGTGTTCATTTCTGGGGACGACTCAGCTTTCCTTTTACTGGAAGAATTTACTTCCTGTGTTTTTTGCTTTTTTAGAGCCATTTTTGACTTTTTCATTATCCAATTGGTCTCTCTTTCTAAATCTTCCTCGTCGGTTTGGTACTCAAATAAGTTAGCACATTAGGGCTTCTACTTCAACCGAATCTTCATGACCTGTTTGGTAGTCCATTTTTAGATTATGTTTGAGGTTTTTAACTTCTTCTTCAAGAAGTTGTATATGGTGCTGCATCCACTGAATTGCTTTATTTAATTCTTTATTTTCTTGTTTAGACTCGGCTAGAGCTTTGATTACTTCCCCAGATTGAGGGTTATTATTAGTTACTTGGGATGCAGTCGCGACTGTCGCAGCCCTCTTTAGTTGTATTGTACAACTACTTACATTTGGAACCTTTAGAACTGGTGATCTCAACATTTTCGTGCTCTTAGGAAAGTTGTTCCCTTTATTTTGCAATAGTTGGTCCTTCTCAGGATCCATGGTATTGGCATCCAACGATGATGATTGATTTGATGCTGTTCGAGACACATCCGTCTCGTTTTCTAATTTCGTTAGGTTATTATTATTATTTCCTATCATTTTTATTCCCACGAGTAGCACGAGAAGTAACAGTCACCCATGACAGAGCTCTGTATTATCATGGGAAGGCTACGGGTTTAAACCGAACGTCGCCAAATTCGGAGTTCACATACTAACGACTAAGCATCCTCTTAACCATGCAGCCATCGGCGTATGTAGTGCCACCTTAGCTTGGGTGTGCTAGTTTTTGGTCCGCCCCGAGTATTTGATTTGCCCGGACCTGCCATATCTGGCAAACTTTCCCCTATCCGCCATCTGGGGAGGCGTCTGATAGGGGAACTAGCAAACCCCACACAGGTAGAGAGTACAGTGAAATTTCGTTTTAACATAGTAAAAGTGAGAAACAAACGTGATGTCTGTTGGTCTTAATACTCTCTACAGCGCCGTTAATATGTTGATGAAATAGGCTCCTAGAAAATTTTTGTTTTATCCCTGGAAAGGACCAAGTTTATTCTTCACCGATTTTGTAAAAAATTCAGCATTTTGAACTAGGGAAAAAAACAATTTCACAGTATCACGTAGTTATATTCAGTCTAAATGTTCTTGTACATTTCTCCTTTATATTGTGTGATTTTAATGGATAGCTGGAATTACTGTATCATGCGCAAATGTTGAAACTTTTACGTAATATGATGCTGGTATAGATCAAATATGTATAACGGTGGATCCAGCACCTCTGCCTTGTAGAACCCCACCAAAAACTATCGATGGAACAGATAATTTTAAATAATTTTAGAAAAACTTGTTAGTAACTGTATTCTAACTTTGTGCATAAGTCCTTTAAATCACACTTTATCGAAAACTTGAACAATATCTAAAAGCTCTACAGAGCAGTACTATTTTTGTTCTAAGTTATTCCTGATTTGAGATATGACTATATGCACTTGTTCCACTCTATGGACTTGTTCAAGTTTCAAGAAAGGAGGCGAATTTTTCATTTTAGCGTGGAAATTGTTTGCTATTAGTTTGATTTATTTTACCGGAAAATTGTTAATTAATTGGCAAAAATTTCCTCAGATCCTGCATCATCAGGTATCTATTCGGGGCTTCAAATTTGCTCGTTTGGTGTAAATACCTTACTAACGTTTCGAGCAAATATGATTCCTTTATCTCCATAATTTCGTCAGCATATGTATGGTTTCTTGCAGAGAGTAAAATCCAAAAGGGTGTCGGTGTTTGTAGCCCAGAGCACTGCGACCATTGAGGCCTATTGTGCATCCCTAGAGATTCCTACGTGAAATGTAGGTCTATGTCCTTGATAAACGCCGCTACCTGATGCATATTCAGTGGGTCGGCGTTAGGCCACTGGATTATGTACGCATTGAGGAACTTGAATCTTTTTAGGATGATAGCATCGCATGTGAAGAGTAGGGGTTCCGATTTCTCCTTACCGCAGTCACAGAATCTGCACTGGTCCGTAAGGGACCTTACCATTTTATGAAGATGGCCGTTAAAAGGGCCGTGCCCTGTTAAAAATTAGGTAAGGGATCTCAGGGATTGGCGGTCCATCCTCGGTGTCTCTCCCAGACGTATATTATAAAAACTGAATAATTTCTTTGCCTGTCCCATCCCAATGGAGGACTCCCAGCGTAATTTTCTATAGTTCTGCTCCCAGTCCCATATAGAATCTTCTAAGTGAGTTTTGGGAAAAGCAATACTAGGACTGGGACCAGGAGTGGCCAGGAGGCCACAAAAGGGTGCCTTTGGTTACTTTATCCAGTTCTAATAAATTACAGTAGCAGTTCCAGATCAATTTCGAGTTAAAAACTCAAGCTCCTAAGGCTAGCAGAGCTGCCTGGCTGTCCGAGATTATATAGATCTCGGTCTTCTTATATTACTATTTGAGACATTGAAGCACACATACTTAAATAGCAAGAGTCTCTGCCTGAAAAACTGTGGGGGTGCTACATAGTAAGGGCCCGACTATCCCAGCACCGGTACCCCCGTCTGTTTTTGACCCATCAGTATACCACACAGAAGTATGGCGGGGGAGGGAGGAGATAACATTCTCTTACAGTGCCCTATCCGGCAAACTAATGGTAAAATTCCTCCGACAGTCGATTGTCCTTAGCTTACCATCAAATCCGATATTTGGATCAATTCCTCCTTAAA
This sequence comes from Tipula vernalis, assembly GCA_958295665.1. Classification (NCBI taxonomy): domain Eukaryota; kingdom Metazoa; phylum Arthropoda; class Insecta; order Diptera; family Tipulidae; genus Tipula; species Tipula vernalis. The sequence goes on from OY282559.1 coordinate 370,913,858, forward strand.
ATTTAATTTATGTAGAATACTGTTGTGTCTTTGCAATATAATTTTAGTTTTGGCTACAATTTTTAGACTTAGACCTCTTGAACCGGCTGCTTTTTTAATGTGTAGGTGCAGTGATAAGAGCCCCAGTATTCTTTCAAGAGCAGCTGTTGGACAAGTCCTTATTGCTCCAGTTGCACTCACACAGATTAACCTCTAATATTGTCCAATATTCTCCGTGCACCAGTCTGCTCCGTCTTTGGCCACCACTCAGGCGCCGCGTAAGAGATCATATGTCTTACGACGGCCCGGTAGAAAGTCCTCACGTTTTGCCAATCATTCTTTGGCAGGTGAAGTAGGCCTTATTCGCCTTGTTTGTGATATGATTTAAGTGAGGATTCCATGTCTATTTCTGATCAAGTACGACACCCAGACATTTAACCTCCGTTGACAGTTGGAGAGTTACAGTCTGGTAAGAGAACACCTCCTTGGGGGCAACCCCTGGTGGCCGCTATGGTGATGGTTTTGTCTCCAAAAGAGGCCGTAATCCTCCTGTTTTTTAGAATGTTTATGGAAATGTACAGAGCCAAACATCCAGTTGACTTTGTAGTTGGAGCCCTTGAGTATCTCCGCCGTTTTGTGTGAAACGGCCATTCTAATTTGAAGGAGGTCGCCTTCTCGCTCCTTCCTCGCAATAATCCTCCAATCTGCGTCTCTTTACGACGCATTATCTTTTCGTTTGTCTTTTTACCACCTCGTGGCAGGTAGGCAAACATAATATTTGGGCGAGGCAACTCCTCCTCCCCAACTCCCTTCAGGAATGCTTCGTCCCTTGGGTTAATTGGGGGCACTGTGTCTCTAAGCCACTCTGCCGTGACTTCATCGGCACAGTTGACCGTGAACCAACCGTTTCTTGTGCGATATCCTAGAAAATTTGGGCTAACACCATTTCCAACCTGATAGCCTTCACTGCATTACTATAAGTTGTGGCCATGTCGGCCCTGTTTTCGAGGCAACTCTTCTTATTGTCGCCCTCAGTTGCAGCTTTTGGGGCGGCTTCTAATGCCTTCGGTGAATCACTGGAAACTTTCCCTCTTTTTGCCCGATGCCTTGGGGGGGTAGAGTCGTCATTCGACCTATTTCATTCCTCCTTCTTTCTCCTTATATTGCTGCAAGGCAGCGTCGCAGGGGACCCCTGACCGAATTAAATTAGAACAGACGTCTCCTCGCGGCCCCACTGAGGCGTGCTCTCCTCTTTGATGTCTCCTCGAGCTCCAATTCCTCAATGTCTTTATTCATTTTGGCTGTTGTCGACGTGGATTGGGTATCTATTTCAGGCAATAGAGTGCCATGTATTGGATAGCCCGCTACTACGTTCGTGCTAGAGTTTTCTATTAATTTTTTGATCTCAGGTCCTTAACATCTTCTGAGATTGGTTCATTTGAAGGAGCACTGCCCTTATTTTTTTCGTTTATAATTAAATCGATGCAGTGTTGATTTGTTTGAGGAATGAGAGATCCACCACGGCAGCGCCCCTTGCCGTGGTAAGGCTAATTCAAACCGGAGGTCGCCTAGTATCCGGAGTTCCGTGCTAGCGACCAACTTACCCATGATCATTCATCCCTCGGCGCACGTGTCTCACCTTAGATTTGTTTTTTTTAAAGCTTTATACCATCCTTTAGCGTCGTAATTTAGCCTGTTGTTCGTTCGAATGAGCCAACAGTTTCCGGAGGTCACCACGAGGAGGTAGTACGTAGACCTGCAAATCACGCTGAGATTACCCCTCGCATAGATCGTGGGCCCCCAGACAGGACTGCTTAAAACATGACCAGAACAGCCTGCTGGAGCTCACCCTAAAGGAAGGTTACGGAGCTGGTATTACTACACAGCTTTATTCCCCTCTTCCAGAAAACGCCAGACCTGTTACTTCAGCCCCTGTGAGTTCACTGAGATAATGTTGAACCTAAGTTTTTCGTCACGTTCTTTCAAATCGGCTATTTTCAGATTTTTGATCGCTTTATTTAAATTTGATTTAACCGTAAGTATAATCATATTGAACTATATTTCTGACAGAGATTGAAAAGAGTTTATCAGTATCTTACGTTTTTCCTGTTTAATGTTTTGTTTTTCAGGTCTCCTCTCATCTCATTCCTAGATTCTATATATCTTCCGACTCTATGGAGTCAGTCTCCGGGTTCGATGTCAAAATATGTGACCATGACCTTGATAGTGTCTTGGGCCACGTTTCCAACACATCGCAATTCTTAGTTCGGCGAAAGTAATTCTTAGTTGTCGACTTTTGATTGGTGATCCTTCGAAGCCTATTTAATTACACACTTGGGTCACCAGAGGACCCCAGCGTTGTGGTTACCAACATTGGTGTGATGAATTCAAATATTTAGATCAAAGGTTAGAAAGTCATCCGGTACAAACGAGAGGCCAATCTCCAATCGATTGTTCTCAGGGTTGACTTATGAGTATATCATTGGTTCCAGCCTTTGTCTACAATATGGTGTTGAGAGGATTTTCTTAAATGTTATCTCTGGATCATAAGCTCTACGTTTTTCGTTTCGGTTGCTAGTATGTTACTATGACGTCCATGCCTGTAATTAAACAGATTAACTTGCACCACAGTAAGGCAGCTTCATTTGAATTAAGGAAGTTGCTGGCTGGATCGTATACAGATTTATGTTTTATTCAGGAACCTTATCTTCTCGATGGTTCTGTTTGTGGACTAAACATTCCTAATGGTAGAATTTTTTCAAATAATTCTGTCAATAAAACTAGAGCTTGCATTTATATTTCTAGTAATATTAGTGCATCTCGTATTATTTAAGAATGCAGTTCCGCTGATCTCTCAGCGGTTCTCATCACTTTCGAATATGGTAAGGCTGGTACTGAACTGATCGATTCTTATCATCAAATGGAAGATAAACTGACTTCTCATTATTCTCCTTCGGAGGAACTTAGTGAACTCTAAAAGTGGAGTATGAATAAAAATATGCCACTCTTAATTGGGGTAGTTCTAATATTAATAACTGGGGCTCCGCTCTGTTAAATTTTATAGAAATACTCAATAAAGGTAGTGAGCCGTTTTTTTGTCAGTTCTACGCGGCGGGAGTTATTGATATAAGTCTGTGTTGGTTGACTATTGTTGACTTAATTTTAAACTGGAGGGTGACAAATGATTATCTCACTTCTGATCACAGGTGCATCTCTTTTAACATCAACATTAAAAGACCACCTCTTAAACCGTATCGTAATCGCAAATTAAGAAGCGTACGAGTTGCTTCTTTCGGTTCATTTTCCGGAGTGTACCATCGATAACTCTGATTCTGCTCACTTTCTGTTTATTAAGAATTGCAATGAAGATCCCGACTGGGAATTAGCGGGTCGGTTAATTACGTTCGAAGTTCTGCGATGGAGTATTTTTTCCTGTAAACCGTACAAATCAGGTGGTCCTGATAGTATTTTTCCAGCTGAATTACATCCTATTATCAAAGCGTGCGCGTTGCTTTTAGCATTGTTCCTCATGTTTGGTGCAAGAGCAACGTTGTTTTTTTTACCGAAGGCTGGCAAATCAGATTACACTGATCCCAAAGCATTTCGGCCCATCAGTCGGTCCTCAACGACAGATTTATTAGAAATATTTATTTATCTAATTCTCCATTCAGTAACATGCAACATGCTTATAGAGGTAAGTTGTGTGAAACGGCTCTACATGAACTTGTCACTAGGATCCCTCAATAATAAAGAGTTTCTTGTGGGTACTTTCCTGGACATTGCGGGAGCCATTGATGGTTCATCGTTTTTGTCGATTACTAACGCCTGCTCCAATTTCGGTATTGATCCCACCATTGTAAGATGGATTGATTCTATGCTCAAATCCCGTATTGTTGAGGTTAACAAGGATATTGCTACATTTTCGGTCAAAGTTGCCAATGGTTGTCTTCAGGGAGGTGTGCTCTCACCCCTGCTATGCGTTTGGTTATTTACGATCTACTTGTGATACTTCAGCAGTCAGACGATCTTGTTATTACTGTCGCTGGAAAGCAGCACCTGAATGTGTTATCCGACTTAACGTAGAATGCCTTATATATTGTGGAGTCGTGGTGCGGTGGAAAGGATTTACACGTCAATCCTTCTAAAACTGATTTGGTTATATTTCCCAGGCATCGAAATATTGATGGTCTAACTGTGCCCGTTCTTTTGGGAGGCCGACTAAAAGATCCGACCACGTTAAGCATTTAGGTGTCTTCTTGGACAGTAAACTTTCCTGGAATTTTCACTTTGAGTATAAACTTAGGCGAGCCTTTAGGAAAACCTAGGGTTTAACTCCCAAAATGCTGTGTTTCATCTATAAATCGTTGGTTCTACCAATGTTATCTTATGTTTCCTTGGTTTAGTGGCCTGTGGGTAAATTAAAGGCTACAATTATCAAACTTAATGGTCTACAAATTATTGCTTGTAGGGCCATTACAGGAGGAATCAATCCTGTTTTTCCCACAGCTAAATTCTTTCATTCTTTGCTCAGGTTGTTCGGCTGCGTTAAGGCGAAGGAGCATAGAGATATGATATATTCTTAATTGAGTCGTGGGACATAGAACAATTTTAAATGATTATGCATCATTAGTACCAGAAATTGCTATGGTTAATGATAGACTGACGTCTGAATTCAATTTCACTAAATTATATTCGGTCGTGCGACCTTCGAAGGATCAGTGGAAATCACCGAATTTTTTTGAGAACTTGCACGAGTCGATAGTCTTCTTCTTTTCTGATGGCTCGCTCTCGCACCGTCAATAGTTCTGGTTATGGAATGTACTGCTCTAAGTTTGATCTGAATTTTTCAGGCTGCCTGGGTACGTACTGCACAGTTTTTCAAGCGGAAGCAATTGCTCTTACGCTCTGTGTAACTGAGGCATTAAATCTCGCTGTTACAGATAAAAACTTTGTTTTCCGTACAGATAGCTTTTCTGAGCTGAATTCGCTGGATAAACCCTTGACTGTGTCAAAATTTGTTAAGGACTGGAAATACTTTATACATTTTTTCTGTTCAAGTAATAGAGTGACGATCATGTGGGTTCCTGCCCGTTGTGGCCTTCAGGCAATGATATTGCTGATTCTCTAGCCATAGCCGGGGCTGGGTTTCAATCTATCGGTCCTAAACCAGTTGCTCCCTTACCATTTGATTTTGTTAAGGAGGCGATCAAATATTGCGCTATAAGTGAATTAAAACAGCAAGGGCTTGCTACTGATGGCTGCTGCATTGCGAATTTTTTTTATTAGTGGACCTAATTTGAGGGCCACTATTACTGGTCACGGCCATTTTTAAGTACATCTTCAGCGAATGGAGCTAACTCATGATGCTCTATGCGAGGATTGCCTTGAAGACGACGATGATTGTATTCACTTTGTGTGCAGTTGTCCTGCTTGGGTTTAAATCGCTGTCGCGATTTGGAACAGAATCACTGGTGTGCACCATGGCCCCTTCATGGCATTGAGTGCCGAACCTCCGATGGTTTCAACCAATTTTTAATAAATAATAAATAACCCTTGGGTGTGATACGTACACTCAAAATCCAAACTGATTTACCCTTAGAAGACGAAAAATGTTTACTGAGCTCCTAAATAGTGTTGAGTTATATGGAGGAAAACACACTGCTTCAAAGATATTGACCAATTTGTTTTATTTTTACTTTATTTTTGGATTGGTGAGTCCTCATTAATTTTATTTCTGATATTGAGTTTTAATTTCTGTAAGTTAAAAGCAACTGGGAAAGCCTCAGAGTGTGGTCTGAAGAAGAAACGAACTTCTTGGGCTTAGCAAATTTTAGTTCAAGATTTTACCTATGAACTATGCGTATAAATGTGTGTGTTGGTCCGGACAGGCGAGTCACAAGTTCGCCTAGTTCCGCTGAATATATGCCCAGAAGGCTTTTATAGAATACGCATAAAGTTAGAACACGGAAATCGTTGTAAATAACCTAGATACCTAGTTGCATTCAACGCTGGTTAAACCAAGCCTGACAACAGATTCAAACGTCAGCACACTGGAGCCACTAATCTCAAAAGTTAGTGAATATTTGCTGTTTCTGCCGCCGAAAATACACGACTGAAACTTATTTGGGCTGAATTTCTACCTCACCCCATTTTAGGAGTGCAATGAAATCAAGCTTAATTCAAGTGTTTACATCAACTTTCTTCGCGAGAGCGTCGTTTTACGTTTAATTGGAAGCAGAAAAAAAATGAGGAAAGTATTCTGTCATCAGAATCAGGCGGCCAAAAGTTCATTAATCTAAACCTGAAAAAGTGTAGGAGATAAGGTGAATCCCCGAGGGGTTCCAGCATTTAATGTGTGAGGAACGGCAGTATTAAACTAGGAGTCTGCGACAAAAGAGGAAGTTCCCAATCCAAGAAACCAGCAAACTGGGAACGACATTCCCATAAGTGGCCACTATGGTGTTGAATGCGTAAAAGTGGTGATTTCAAAATTTCTTTTAGACTCCCAGAGCTCCTTTAACGTCTACCAGATCAGCCACGATGGATTCAAACATCACATACATGGGAATTTTCCTCCGAGTTCTCTTTAGCATGTGTTACTCCTTCTGCTTGCTTAGCTAAGATAGTTGTGTTCAACCAGTTCTAAATCATTGCCTACTCGGCCAACTTGTCACTGTTCACGTTTCATAGCATTTTGTAGTCTAATAAACAGGAGAGTTTTAACACAGTTAAGCGAGAGTCGTTTACTATTACTGTCAGGTGGCGTAAATGTACGGCAATGGTGCATAATCATGAAAACAACATTATGGTTTCCTTTAATGCTTCACTGTGACAATGATAGTGTCAGCAACCAGGTACAATTTAGGCATAGTTTCTCTAATTAACTGTAAAGAACTACGTTTTAGTACGGAGCGATCAGTTTCAGTTCACCTGCATAACCAAAAATGTGGTTCAGCTTGTATTTTTATTGAAATCTAGGCATCTCTAGTCAATGGTAAAGTAAATAGAGTCATAAATAGAAGGCAACTTGTAGTTATATTAAAAATGTGTTTTGTATTGCGCTCGTAATGCGAAAAGATACAAAATACTCAAACAGTTCTTCTCAGAAACTTTGGCCGAACTGAATGACAAATTATTGAAACTTCTTTAATTTCAGTTAAAGCTATAGTCAAACCACTAAACTGTTACTGGTTTGGTTACTTTCCAAAGCGTTGTAACGTTATGGTTTGTCTATGTCAATTTTCAATATATATATATATATATATATATATATATATATATATATATATATATATATATATATATATATATATATATATATATATATCTATATATATATACATATATATATACAGGGTGGCTGAGACCAAGTGTTACCAAATGAAAACGCTGTAATTTTTTTAATTTTGATTATTTTTTATTGAAATTTCGTGGAATATGTTGAAAACATATTACATTTTATGAAAAACATGTTACTGCTCGATATGACCTCCTTTGGCTTTGATTATTTGATTCAGTCTTCCATAGAAAGCATTGCATGCTGACCGAACGTGGGCTTGCGGAATTTTATTCCATTCTCGAACAAGAGCTGACTTCAATGCATCAACACTTTCGTATTTTTTAGTGGACACCTTACTCCCCAAAATGGACCATATGGAGAAATCCATGGGATTCAAGTCTGGTGAATATGGTGGCCATTCTTTCGACGAAATCAGCCGCGGAACGCAATTTTGTAAAAATTGCTGTGTCGCTCGAGCTTTGTGTGACGGTGCCGAGTCCTGTTGGAATGTCCAACGGTTCGTACCAAAGTGTTTACGTGCCCAAGGTAGCAAAGCATCGTTTAGGATCTTTTGGCGGTACATCTCTTGGTTTACCTTGACTCCATGTTCGATGAAAACCAGAGGAGTGCGTCCATCTGCAGTAACTGCAGCCCAAACCATAACATAAGCTGGTGATTGCTTGCGCATGGCAACTCTTGTGTCCAAATTATCGTTGGACTTTTCCTCTAACCAAACACGATCATTTTGTTTATTCACATGCTGTTGAATGGTGAAAATTTTCTCATCAGAAAAGACAATTTTTGGAATCTCATCACGTTCGGCCAAGGCCTTCAATGCTCGTGTTCTTTCAAGCCTAACTTTTTTTTGTGCCTCCGTAAGATCTTGAACTTTTTGTATCTTGTAGGGCTTCAAGTGTAGTTCATTTTTCAATATGGTTTGAATGCTGTATCGTGAAACATGTAGACGTGCGGCTAATTGATTGGCACTTTGACGAGGATTTCGTTGGATTCGTTTCTTCACCTTTTGTATCATTTCTTTTGATGTTGCTGTCTTTTTAGGACCGCCTCTGTTGCGTTTAGCGATGCTACCAGTTTCGTTGTATCGAGTTATGGTTCAATACACAAACATTTTATTCACATTCAAATGCTGGAGCTGACGAACTATTGCTGTTTGTGAATTTCCACCCAAATACAGTGCAATTACACTATTACGTTTGAATTCCATTACGATTTTTTTATTAAGACATTAATTTAGAACAATTATTTATTGACCACATATAAACAACTAACCAAACTTCAATCTGTCAAAAAATTAATGCGCGAAAATGACAACTACACAAATGACAGCAGAGTGAAGTTAGTAACATTTGGTCTCAGCCACCCTGTATATATATATATATATATATATATATATATATATATATATATATATATATATATATATATATATATATATATATATATATATATATATAGCATCAAATTGTTTTAGTTCCTGGGCCCTAGTCGATTCAATTACTAGATTTTGCAAATAAAACATTGGTTTATTTGTCCCAACTCCAGCTTGTTCAACATTTTTCACTGTACTACTTGTACCACTTTAGTTGACTTACACCTATTCACTTAATAAAACTATAGAAACGGATACCTTCAAAGTTAGCAGAACTTGACCCCCTTCGTCAAGGGTAGATACACTTACTGTGAAAAACTAGTAAACTAGTATTTTACTCGTATCTCTTGAATCTGGCATTTGTAGATTTTGTCCTATTTATAGGCGTTATATTAGCATAAAAACTGAATTGTCATTTTAATGCTTCGAAATATAATGTTAGGTACGCAGAACCAAACGAAAATTATAAAATCTGATAACATTGATTTCTTGACCATAATTTGTCAACATACCCAGCAGCCAACCCTCATAACTTTTATGTCCCAACGTACCTAACAATGGAATATCTAAAATAAGGATAATATACCATGGGGATTGTATAGAAGGTACAACAGTTCCGTTTTTATTTTTTTATTTTTGCCTCTTGTGCTGGCATTCTGTTTATTTTTCCAGAGAACATAATATAGGAAGAATATTTAATTTACCGATTTTTTTGTGATATGTGGTGTGTGTGCCTGTTATGTATGTGCAGTTGGCAATAGTGGTGAAATTATGTATGAAGAGGATACAGTGTGATTCAATGTGAATACCATAAATCAACATTTTTTATTATTATTATTATTGTTATTATTTTGTGTTGTTGTTGTTATTGTTGTTATCTCTTCTTGATTATTTTGATTGATATAAAAGAGATGGAATAGTTTTGCCCCAGGGACGTTAGACATTTCTTATATACGATAAGATGATGGAACGAATATAAATCTGGGGCACACACACACACACCCACACACACATACTTACACATGCCACACATAAAAGCAACCCAAAATTTTATTTTTAATTTTTGATTGAAATCTTAGTTAGTAATAACAGTACGAATAATAACAATAATAATAAATTTTGTACAGATTCAAATTATGGCACAATGTAATTAAAAAGTCAATTATAAAAATATGTGTGAATATTGTAACTAACGAACACGAAAAAGGGGTACGGTAAGGTATTTATAGCGATATAAATTTTAAAGAAAAATTCTTCCCGGGTTCCTCTCTCTCACAATATTTTATGAGATGGTAAATAATTATGGTACGGATTTTATAATTTTTATGTACCAAATTTTGTAGTTTTGGCAGGAGAACGAGTGTTTATTTTTGTACAACACATTAAATTTTTAAATATTCGATTTTCCATTTGGTTCGAAAATACTATGGCACTTGTATTTATACGTAAAGTGTACGTACTCGTATGTATGTATGTGACCTTTATTTAAATTCAGAATTTTGTTTTTTGTCACGCCCTCTGTTTTTCTAGAATTTTTCACTTCGACATTTTTTTGCTTATGTCCAATTTATTAGATATTACCAGAGGACCGAGTTTCGCTCGGTGAAAAGAAGGACAGTTTTTTTAATCTCTGTCGCAAAACAACTTTAATTTCATTTTATTTTATTCGGCTGAGACATAAAAATCGTAGTTGCCGAGGTATCCGTCGTCGCTGTCACTATCAAGACTTATAAAAGTTTCATCAGGAGCGCTCAATGCTTCTTTCCACACAACATTATACGTGCATAACGATCATTTTCAGGTGGTAACAAAACTTTCAAGCTATTTTGTCGTTTAACACTGGAAAATGCAACGTACAACAATACCATGATTAAAGACAGGTGTACGAAGGTCGACGCCAAAAAATTCGAAAGTTTGCCTTTGAAATTTATGCACGGTCATCGCAAACGCTGGTCGAAGCGTCAATTTCCAGGATCATGACTTTTATACGATTTGTATTCTCCTGAGAGACGACCGACAACCTCAGAATTAATATTACTGATTTCTTTATATCCTCAGGTAATTCGATTTCATTGTCCCGTGTTGGGTTGGCTAGCTCCCCCCATCGGGTGCCTCCCCAGGTGGCGGATACGGGACCGCCCGCCAGATATGGTAGGTACTGGGGACATCAAATACCCGGGGTGGACCAAAAGCTAGCACACCCAAGCTAAGGTGACACTACATACGCCGATAGCTGCATGCCTAAGGGGATGCTTAGTCGCTAGTATGTGAACTCCGGTTTTGGCGACTATCGGTTTAAATCATAGCCTACCTATGATAATGCAGAGCTCTGTCATAGGTGACCGTTTTTTCTCGTGCTACTCGTGGGAACAGAAATTAATAAAAATATAACAGAAAAACCGACGGGAAAACAAACAGATGACGAACAGCTCACGGCTGTTACGATGAGAGCTGATAATGTGGTACGCAATGACTTGGAGGTGATTTACTCGAACTCAGATGAAGCCACAAGGGATGCTAATATGGAGGAGATGGTTGAGGTTGAGGTGCCTCAGGCGCATAATAGCAGGTGTAAATCCCGGAAAGCTTAGGGATACTATCCAAGCGGCGGCAGGAGAGATCGGAGTGGTTCGCGGCATGATACCTCGGTCGAAAGTCGAAGTTACTGATTTGGACAATTTAACCACCGAAGAAGAAGTGACAGCGGCAATCAAGCGCGATTCTGGTGATGTGGCAGGCGACGTCAAAGTTACGCTGTTCAAAGCAGATAAGCGGGAACAGAAAAAAGCGGTCATTGAACTAGATGATCTAGCTGCCAAAAAACTGCTTGACCAAGGGCGTATCAAGATTGGCTGGGTCTTCGGGCGCATTAGAGTGAGGGCCGAGGTACAAAAATGATTCAAGTGCCAAGGATATGGGCATATCAGGAGTAACTGCGCAGATCCTGACTGCAGCAATAGCTGTTGGAAGTGTGGCGAAAGTGTGCATAAGGCTGCAGCGTGCGAGCTGCAAGCGAAATGTCAAATACGCATTGGGAAACCCGGTGGCAACAACCACGTACAGGGATTGGGCAGCTGCGAGACTTTCCAGGGGCTTTTGCGGCGAGCGAAGGAAAATAAACATAGATGAAGGTCCTTCAAGTAAACTTGAATGGATTGGAATGGAGCAGTTATTTGCGAGCAATACCAGAACGATAATCGTCCAAACTGGTTCTCAGATCCCTCGGGGTCTGCGGCAATATGGGTGGTCGACACCCATGGATTACGCATTGATGCCCATGGTTCTGGAATTGGCTACGTCTGGCTGAGAAGTCGAAACACTACGCTTTATAGTGTGTATCTGTCACCGAACGATACAATTTTGGAGTTTCAATCCAAATTGAATGAACTGGAGGATTCGGCTCATGATGTAACAGGGGCACTAGTGCTAGCTGGTGACTTCAATGCACGCGCACTAGAATGGGGTATGCCACACCAAAATACAAGGAGGAGACATATACTGGAGATGGTCTCAAAACTGGATTTATGCGTTCTAAACCAGGGATCTACTCCAACATACCGAAAGCCAGGTTTCGGCAGCTCCATACCGGACATAACATTGGTATAAACACGGCTGATGCCATTGGCAAAAGACTGGAGAGTGATGGAGGATTATACCGCAAGTGATCACAACTACATCAGCTTCCAATTGCACGATGATGAGCGAAAAACACAGCGAGCGAAGTATCGTAGTTTAATGAGCTGGAACACCATCAAGTTGGACAGTGAAAAGCTCCTTACATCTGTCGAGATGAGCCTCACTAATAACCAATCGGTTTTACAGGAGATTACGAACAGAGCCGAGATTGAGGCGGCTGTTGAAAGCATTACACGGTTAGTTCAACAAGCTTTCGACTCTTCTATGCCCCGAAGAAAACAGTGGAGTGGAAGGAAACAGGCTTATTGGTGGACAAATGAGATCGCAGAGCTGAGAAGGAAAGCTCTGCAGCTTAGGCGAAGGACGCAACGAGCACAGGGCGGAGAAGAAGCAATTGCTAAGTCAGCTCAGCACAAAGCCGCAAAAAAAGAGCTCGGCATGGCCATTCGTTCGAGTAAAGCGAAATGCTGGAGAACCATATACAACGAGGTGGATAGCGATCTATGGGGCAGAGGATACAAACTTGCCACTCGAAAGCTGGGGCTGTTCAGTACGCACGTCGCGCTGGATGCAGAAACGATGACAAATATTGTTGATGCTCTCTTTCCAACTTACTTGCCGAGGTTAGAAGACGATGCTGAAAGCCAAGTTGGAGAAATTCACGCATTCACAGAGGAGGAGTTGGCATATGCGGTGACCAGCCTAAAAAATAAGAAGGCACTGGGACAGAACGGCATACCAGTGGAGGCGTTGAAGGTGGCTGTTAGTAGATACCCGCACCTGTTACTAAAACTGTATAATGCATGCTTAATATCATTAGTGTTTCCTTCACGGTGGATGACGGCCCGTCTAGTATTAATAAACAAAGGGAAAGGTGGGGATCCCGACTCCCCGTCATCATACAGACCTCTCTGTATGTTGGAAACAATGGGGAAGCTGCTGGAAAAACTAATAAATCCTAGGCTGGAAGATGCCATATCTATTGCTGGTGATTTATCTCCAAGACAATATGGCTTTCGGAAGGACATGATTGAGGCTTTGCAACGATCTTTCGCTGTCCCAAACTATCTTCTACAAATAGTTCGAGACTACTTGAGGAATCGAAGACTAGTATACGAGACGAAAGACGGCAAAAAGATGAAGGAAATCACTGCTGGAGTAGCCCAGGGGTCAATTCTTGGTCCCGATCTATGGAATGCTATGTATGATAGCCTGTTACGAAGCACAGCTTTAGATCAGTACAGGCTGAATCAGGTGATGAGAAGAGTCAACGTTTGGATGGATGAGCACGGTCTACAGTTGGCAATCTCAAAGACTGAGATCGTAATGCTCACAAAACGGAGGATTCCAACAGTCATCCCTATGCAGATTAGAAGAAAAGAGGTGATGACAAAAGGTGCGACGAAATATCTGGGGGTTGTTTTAGACAGTCGACTAACCTACTGGGAGCATATCCGCAGGGTTTGTGACCGGGCATCAGTTGTAACAGTGTCACTCGGAAGACTGATGGCGAATGTGGGCAGCCCTCGCAAGCGAAGACTCCTAATGTCAACGGTGCAGTCGGTCCTGCTGTATGGAGCTGAGATCTGGGCTGGTACAATGGAAGTAAGGAAGTACCGCACGAGAATGTTGTCAATACAGAGACGCAAGGCACTGAAAATTACATGCGCTTATCGCACGGTGTCCGGAGCTGCGGCCTTGGTTGTCGCTGGAGTCATCCCGATAGACCTGATGGTGCTCGAGCGTCGAGAGATATACCGGTTGAGTGCCGAATTCGGAAGGAGTGATTCTGCGATGAGAGCCCGTAGTGCCACGCTCATAGCATGGCAGCAACGATGGGACGAGGAGAGTAGCGGTCGATGGACGGCCAGGTTGGTAAAGGTACTTAGTACCTGAATCAATCGGAGGTACGGGGAAGTTAACTTCTTTGTTTGCCAGTTCCTGACGGGGCATGGTTACTTTGGAGCCTACTTGTACCGAATGGGAAATCTGAAGACCCCTTATTGCCTGTACTGCCCTGAAGAAAGTGATGACGCTTGTCGTACTTTCTCTGGGTGCGCTCAATTCAATGAAGAAAGAAACCGGCTGACCTCAGTGGTGGGGGTGGTTACACCTGACACCATCGTGGAGGTGATGCTACGGTCGGAGGAGGCGTGGGATGCAATATCACTCTACGTCGAATCTACGCTACGGAAAAAGAGGGAAGAGGGGGTGCTTAGTGGATTCCTAGGCGAGAAGTAATCGAGGGGCCTGACAGGGCTGGCAGCACTGGACAGACTGAAGTAATACGAAAGTGGTTCCAGCCCGGTTTTCCCGTGGGCTGTAGGTGTTTTTTAGTGAGTAGGTGACAGGAGCAGCTGTCAAATCTCACACTGTCGGGCGGCGTCCATCGCCGTTTGACGAAAGTCTTTTGAAGATTTTTTGCACCTACAGAAGAAAAAAAAAAAAATTCGATTTCATTGAAGTCATTTTTTCGAAGATTTCCATTTCCCAGTTTCAGGATATACTTTGCGAATGATTCCTGTTCAGGATCGACACGCATATTTTTTTTTAACGAAAAAAATTTGAAACTTTTCCAGAGATGACTTTTTTTGATCGACAAATCAAGTGTTTCGCTACGGTTGCTTCGGAGTTGAACATGTAAGCACTGACGGAAATCAGCTCCAGGGACTAAAATTTTCCCTCCAAATGCCAAGTTTGGATTTGCAATAGACCGCAACAACTGATCCATATTTTGTAAGCCATACGTTGGTAACATTGGTGTCTCATCCAAAAGGAAAACATCAATTTGGGCGAGTACTGTAGCTTTGACAAAACCAGGTTTAATGCTGGAAATTGAATTGGACGAAAGCGGAACTTCCAGACCAAATATCTTGTGTGATGTTTGTCCAGCAGGCAATAGAATTGATGCGTCTTATACAAGAAGGTTTCACCAGTACCGCCTGGTCTATCTACGAAAAAACGTTTTGTTTCAACCTAGTTAGAGTCATTGGCTGCACGTAAAATACTGTCTACAATTTCAATCTGTTTTTCTTGCAGAAGCAGGTACATGCGTTCTCCAGTAGCAGCTAACTCATCAGAATTTAGCACGTCCATGTTTTGCTCATCTTCGTAATTGTCAATGTCGTCCATACCATATCATTCCACCCAGAAACGAAAATTTCGACCTTCCGTTGTTGTCGTATTTAACTTGAATGCAATAATATGATAAGCACTTTTGATTGCAGCATCCTCAGATCTATTATTTCAGCCAACTGATTTTTGAATTTTTCCAAGAGACCTTTTGGTTCTTCGGGACATCCAAAAGTAAGAATCTGAACGAAGAGTATTCGCATTACCGAAGTCATTTTGGACAGTGCTGATTCTTCTAGACCATCTATCCACTGTTTATCGTCGAAGGCGAGGCCATGAGCTAGCTAATTCTCGTAATTCAGGGTCGTCGGTATTTGGAATTTCAGCTGAAATTAGATCATCAATTTCTTCTGGATTATCGATTTGATCTTCAGGATTCATGATCAAAGAATGAAAAGCTATACGATATTGCGCTAGTTCATGTCGTGTTAGATGTGGACATGTGTGTATCCTGACGTTCCAGTCGGATAAAATAATGGGTAGGTAAAGGGCTCCACACGATGGTCGATATTTTTCAAAATGGCAACATCTTTGCCACGTAATTTTAAAAACCATTTCATTTGACGGGAAACTTTGATTGGCGTTAAGCGTAAGAACAACGCATACTTCATTACATGCAGGAGGGTTGAACCGTCTATAATCCACACCATCTGGCACAGCAGCACGGTGATTTATGTCATCCTCCATTTCTCGCATCCTCATGTAACTTTATTTAGGCATAATTCACGACTGATTCCATAATTTAGAGGGTGTGCAAGGCGTTCGTCAACAGCATCATCGGAGTCTAAAAAGTACATTTGCCCATATGAAGGTGGTTCGAAATCACCTTGAGTGGTTTGCGTCGGATGTGCCGCCATATTCATTTTATGATAAACTTGTCCAGCTGCTATGAAGCTAAAAATGTTTCGACTATTGATGGTTCGATCATCGCATACGTTGAATGAAGCTAAAGCGAAACATGAGTTTAAGTTTCGGATTCGTTTGTGGAACTCATTAGCGAGCGGGTGACGTCGTAAAAAAAGGCAAACCAATTCATTTGGAAACTGTGGAGATGGCAACACAATTCGACCATGCAAGCAGCAATCTCCAAATGAATCATTTTTATTTGCTACACTTTCTTCGGGGAAATGGAGGGCTCCGCAGTTAGCACAGACAACGTTGAAGGGTCCCAATGATTTGTAATTAACGCTAGCATAGTTTACGGCATCTTTATAGGTTCGTGCTTGATTCTGTGCCATAGCTTGTTGCCGTCGAACATTGCGACGGCGTTGTACTTCTAACCGTTGATTTCGTTGTGCATCATTTTCGTAGGCGATTCGCTGTGAAGATCGGTTTCGCTCTTGTTCCAAGCGATGATTACGTTCTTCATCATTTTCGTTTGCGATATGATGCGCATTTATTCGTTACATTTGATCAAGGTGTTCTTGGGATTGAGATTCATTAAGTATCATAATTACATCAGACATTTTTTTCATGCCTTTTACTTTAGCTGTTCGGATTGGTCTTGCCGCGTTGGATGTTCCAGGTTGTTGGACAAAAATTTCTTCGATTCGATTTCGCATATTGAGATTGAATTCGATATCATTCGTAACATTTGATTGTCCAGGTGGTTGTTCTTCCAACGACGTTCCCCTAGGCATCGTCCCCTAGGCATATTTCAAATTTGTTTTAATTTTGTTTTCCAAAATTAAGGGCCTGAACGATTTTTCCCAAAGTCATGACTTATTTAGATCGTTTTTTCACACCGGAAAATGGTAGTATGCCAATTTTCAGAAAAAAATCACATGACTGTGAACAACGGCTCACCAACTTACAACTTCTCTACGATAAATTCTGCACAGTGGATGGCCAATTAACACATACTTTACCTGATGACCATGAATATCGGAAACAAAATTATTATAAATAGGTGAAGGATGTATTTGAGGAGACAAGAAATCTACCTCTCGAGGCTCAAAAAAATACAGCACCAGGCCACACTGAGGAAGCAAAGCAACAGGCAAAAGCAGATTTCGAACACGAGGTAGAAGACGCCTTCTCCTACCAGATTTAAGATGACGACGCTGATTTTGAAAACGAATATAAAATCTCAGCTGTCACGTTAGACAATAAGGATCAGGAGAAGTGCTACAAAGTTCAAGTGGCGAAATCAAAAATGCAGAAATAAAATTTAGGCAGCATCACAAAATACGGAACTATGAATTTCAACAAGCCATATTGTGAGCTTAAAATAAAACAGCTAACAGACGCTTGGAATTTTTTTAATAACAACCACGAGGAGATAACCGCAAATGCAACTGACGAAGAATTTGAAAACGCATACTTTCAAAACAACTTATTTGAAGAGATCCAAGCGAAATACGATTTGTGCGTCATTGAGCTTCAGCAGAAGTTGGAAATAGAGTTCAACAGATTTCCTAAAGCCAGCGTCACGAAGAATGCAAACATAAAGTTACCAACCATTGAAATTCCTTTATATATTAAAAGGACAAGCAGCGAAACTAATCAATCATCTCACACTATCGGAAAACAACTATATGACTGCATTGGATACTCTTATTGCCAGATACAATGACAAGCGGCTATTAGCTAGCATGCACGTAAGTGTATTGTTAGATCTACCCAGTTTGACGGTGGAATCTGCTAGCGGGTTAAGGACAATACACGACACCGCTTTGGAATGTCTACACGCAATAAACAACTTAGATGTAGAGACAGAACACTGAAGTGCCTTAGTAATAGGCATTTTTACGAGGAAACTTGATGCTGAAACACACCGTATTTATGAGAGTACGATCAAAAATCCAAAAGAAATTCAAAAGTTAAAAAATTTCTTTAGCTTCTTGGAATCAAATTTACAATCTCTAGTAACTATAACTAGAGAAAAAGGAAACAATAAAACGCAGCCACAAAACCAACAAAACATTGCAAAGAAGGCAACGCGTGTGGCAACAACAAATGAACCATCCTGGGGTTATTGCGGTGGGGCTCATTAAGTTACAGGTTGCAAGACTTTCCAAAACTTAGCGATAGTGGAATGAACTTCAGCTGCTAGAGCAAAATCCTTGTGTTGAAGCTTGCTACAGAATTATCATGAAAGATATTGTCACAAAATATGTGCAACATGCAATGGCTCTCATCATATGCTACTCCACGACAACGAAAAGGCAACCAAAAAACCGAAAGAAACTCCTGCAAAAAAAACCTTACAAACAGCTAATAAAGCTACGCAAGGTAGCATTTTATTAGCAACCGCCATGGTAAAATAACATGTAATGATGAAGAACACTTGGTCGGTCTTCTAATTGATCCCTTCTCCCAAGGCACCTTCATAACTGAAGAGTTAGCAAACAATCTCAATCTTACAAGAACACCGATTCAAGCAGACATCGCCGGAATGGGTCGGGCAGAAGCCGGTACGTGGTTTTCTTCCAATTTCAAGATCAAAATGAAGGCTATGGTGTTCAAAAACATAACCGGTAGCATGCCTGACAAGGTCATTGAACCAAATTATTGGAACCATACAAAAAATCTTATTTGGGCAGATCCAACGTTTTATGAACCCGGTCAAATTTACATATTATTATGTGCAGATTACTATGGGCAAATAATAATGCCGAATCTAATGAAAGGTGCACCTAATGAGCCTATTGCACAACAAACCAAACTGGGATGGATTCTTACTGGGAATACCATACATCTGCTAGTGTCAATATGGCAATGTATCAGACAATGATTGTAACCACCATCGAGATTGACAATCAATTAAAAAAGTTTTGGGAAATCGAGGAAGTACATAAACCAAGAAGTCATACAAAAGAAAAAAAGAAATGTGAAAAAATTTACGACAAAACTCATATACGCCTAACCGATGGAAGTTATAAGGTAAGAATTCCGTTTAATAACGAATTACTAGTTTCCAAACCACTCGGTCAATCAAAAAAAAAAAAAAAAAACAGCCATCGCTCAACTATTCCAAGTCGAAAAACGTCTGGCCAAGAACCCTGAGTTGGCACTACAATACCAACAATTCATGGACGAGTATGAGGCCTTAGGATGCATGAAGAAAACTGAAAGCATAGATGGAGATACCCAACACTACTATCTTCCTCATCATGCTGTCTTGAATGAGGAGAACACAACGACAAAACTCAGAGTCGTTTTCGATGCATCGGTAAAAACATCCACAGGGACATCGTTAAATGAATTAATGCTGAATAGTCCCATATTGCACAGCAGGACTTAATGAGCATACTTTTACGCTGGCGAAAATATAAGTACGTCTATACACAGCAGATCTAGAAAAAATGTTTCGTCAAATAAAAAGTCATGAAGAAGATCAGGAATATCAGCGGATTTTATCTAGAACAGCTGCAAGAATACAAACTTACAACCGTGACCTATGGCACTGCGGCAGCGACCTACTTAGCGGTGCGAACCTTGCAACAATTGGCGAAAGATAAAGCCCATATATATCCAATCGCGAAGAAAATCGCTCTCACTGATTTCTATGTTGACGATCTCATATCTGGAAACAACACGCTTGACGATGCATTATCAGCACAGAAACAGCTTATAGTAATGCTCAGATGTGGAAGCTTTAACCTCCGAAAGTGGGCTTCCAACAACCAAACCCTATACTAAACGCCATACCAACAAATCTGTGGGATACTGGAATCTTGGAATTTGACCTTCGTTGGAATCCTGCCACAGACAGCTTCGGATTTCGCATTTCGTTATCGGAGTCTGATAACAGAAACGTTACCAAAAGGAGTCCACTTTCTGAGCGAGGGCTCAAAAATCTTTGACCCCCTAGGATGGTTAGCACCAGTTACTGCGGCCATATGACGCACAACATCGTACCGACCAGTTTGGAGCTCAAGGAAGCAAAAGAAGAATTATGCAGTGCGATACAACATGAGGAGTTCCAGAAAGAAATTATTCGTTTACAAAAACATGACTCTGTTTCAGCGTAAAGCCATCTCTTATCGCTTAATCCATTTATTGATGAACAGCAAATCCTGCGAGTAGGAGGTAGAATTGCGAACAGCGCCTTACATTTCGAAACCCAGCATCCAATCATACTACCTTTAAAACACCGTTTAACCAAGCTGCTGATAGCTGATACACACCTACGGACATTGCACGGCGGCAACCAGCTAACTCTAGCTCTTCTTAGAAAAAGGTACTGGATCACAAACGGAAGAAGTAAAATTCGGGCAGAAATAAATAAGTGTATAACATGTCATCGCTTCAAATCCGCCAGCAAAATACAGTTAATGGTAGACTTACCTCAAGGACGAGTATTACCGTCACGTCCATTCACACACACGGGCGTAGACTTTGCAGGGCCTATTCAAGTCAGAGTTTCTAAAGGAAGAGGCACGAAGTCCAACAAGGGATACATAGCAGTCTTTGTATGTTTTTCAACTAACGCTGTCCATCTCGAGATTGTGAGCGATTTAACTGCAATATCCTTTGTAGCAGCATTCAGAAGGTTCATTGCGCGCAGAGGTATATGCCAACATATTTATACTGATAATGGTACGAATTTTGTCGGAGCTCCATCAATTCTCGACAAGGAAAAGCGTGAGTGTATAAAACAAGCCACCCCAAAACTTCAAAAAATGTTGGCTAATAATGGCACAGAATGGTATTTTATTCCACCATCAGTCAAGACAATGAAGTATCACCTATAGCGAATAATCGGGAAAAGCACACTAATATACGAAGAACTTTCAACAGTAATTTCCCAAATCGACGCATGTTTCAATTTTAGGCCACTGGTAACTATATCGGCAGATCTGTCTGAAGTAGTCCTAGCACCAGGTCACTTCTTAATAGGCGATTCACTACTCGCCGTTCCAGAACCAGATTTATTACATGAAAATGTAACTTTAGGACAGCGTTGGAGACTATTACAAAAGATGGTTCAACAATTTTGGAAGCGATGGTCGACCGATTACCTATCAAGCCTTCAACAGCGGGCAAAATGGAAATTGCAAACAGCCAGAAGTCAAACTAGATGACATTGTTTGGATTAAAGACAACAATCTGCCACCGACTAAGTGGCCCCTTGAGCGAATTAGAGTCGTGACAGTAAAGGATAGTCACGGCATAAAATTTAAACGACCAATCTCGAAGATAAGCATTCTCCCTATCAAAGACGCAGAAGCTCCTGAGAAAGAACAAAACAGAGAAACTCGCATTAGATACATAAGCGCAAGCACCAGAATCAAAATAATGCCCTTGTCGTATTGAGTTTACTAGCAATGTGTAACGTTTGTTCAGGAACGTCAGCAGCTAATCTTCCGTATAACCTGACTAGTTTTTCATATCAGCCCGGACTCTATTTTGAATACACTGGAAACGTGCAGTTTACAAATAACCAATGGAAGATCATTGTATATTTTAACATGACAACTTATCACAACGAGCTAAGTATCAAGCTTGCGAGAGAAAGCTGACCCAGCTCTGTTTGAACAGCTCTATCCCTGACATATGCTTAGTAATAACCAACCAACTACAAAACAGCTTAGCAGATATCAATCAAAGAAACGAGTTACTCCACCACGGCAAAAGTTACAGACGAAAAAGAGGTGCTATCAATATAGTAAGAAATATAGCAAGCGAGCTATTCGGGATACTAGACAATCGTGATGCAGAACATTATGAGCAGGAAAAAGAAAAAAACAAGGAGAATCAGGAGTATTTACTAAAGCTTATAAAAAATCAGACATCTATTGCCGATGCCACCCTCAGTCTGCTTAAGAGGTAGAAATGATTCAGCATTGGAAGATATTTAATCAGCAAGTAAATGAGCATTTGAACGATCTCAGATTCACAACTATGGCAATTCAGGCCTTGATGTCAATGTTGAAATTTAAAGAGATTCAACAGAATTTAATTGAAGCAGTTCTACATACTCACAATAAGGTAGTTAGTACTGCCGTTTTAACACCACCGTAGTTAGCAGAGGAAATCAACAAAATAACACAGCACTTGCCACCAGATGTAGTTCTGCCAGGACATCAGGACCCTGATCAGATAATAACCTTATATCAACTGATATCTTGCAAGGGACGTCTGAATGGACAAAATGTTATTTTGGAGCTAAAGCTGCCCCTAATAACAAAGGAAAAATATCAATTGCTTAAGCCCTTATCATTCCCAACATCAAGTGCTACCTTCATACAACCATCAATGGATTACTTGGCAACATCAATGAATCATGATCAGTACTACATGCTATCCAGCTATGAGTTTCATCATTGCAAGCTCATTGAAGCTAGCTATATCTGCATACTTCAGCATCCAATGCATACTGCTTATTTCAACAACACTATTTGTGAATTTCAATTGTTAATCTCAACGAAAACATATAATTGGGCGACAGCGACACAAAAGGCAGACAAGTCACAAACCAACTGGGTCAAACTTAGGAACAATAACTGGTTGTTTTCATCGCAACATCCACAACCAACCATTATCGGTTGCCGGGAATATGTGACTACGTTAACTATTCCAATAAACGGAAAGATTTCAATCAAGGAAGGGTGTACATTGAAAGTTGGATTAATTACACTAAAAAGTCACAAAACCATCAGAAGCAGAGTAGATTTATCATTCCTATCAGCAGTCAATCAATCGACTAATTGGACGACCCTCTACAATACAACTATTCTTCAGGAAGTTCCAAATGAAGGAGAATTTACTGTTCTCCACAAGAAAATAGCTGAATGCTAGTGTAAATGTATCAAAGCATGATGTACACCTCTATGCAGTGACATATATCATAGTTGGCTTTATCCTAATAGGCGTGATAGCATACCTATGTAAGGTCAGAAGCAGAGCGCCAAGGCAAGATAACTACAGGCTACAGGCTCCAGCAGCTACCGGATAGAGATGTTAACTCAGCGAGTCATCTATGCCATACAAATCAATACATCCGCGGAGTATATTCAACCTTGTGAACAGTTTTTTATACATTTGCAGAGATTAGATACTGTATGCACTATGCACTATCTATCACGCCGCCCAATTAATACAAAAATTTGAAATTAGAATTTATAGTTATGCTTCTTTTGATTGATTGATTAATTGATTGATTGTGAGTGTACGGCCAAGCATTATAGCAAGTCTCCCGGACTCCCGGGCACACACCGTACACCCGTTTACACACAACAAAACCGAAGGATAGGATAGGATTATTAGTTGGGACAGACTCGACCCGGTTACAGACACCAATGCGATTGATAGTTAGTAAATTAACGGCACAAAAGACAACACAATCTAACTACATTTTTAGATGATCATTTCGCTGGAATCCAGGGCCGGATACTGAGGTCTCCCTAAACCTAAATAAAAAATTATTAATGTTGTAATTTCCCCCTGTTCGCCTTTCAATAATTTACCTGATAAAATATTTAAGAAAATCTAAAATTACTATGCTAAAATTATAATTATAATTACAGTAGAATTCGCTTATAGCAAACACTCAAGGGACATAATTTTGTTCACTATAGCCGGCTGTTCATTTTAATCAAATATTCGATTACGTTTATAAACGTAGTTCTTTGTTTGTAGTGTATAAGAAAAAATAAGTGTTCGTGCAAATTTAAGGCACACAACTATATGACAAAACTATATGATCATTATAAGCGTTTGTTCGTTATATACATGGTTTGGTATAAACGGATTCTACTGTATTATAAAAAACATCATTATAACAAAATAAAGATAAAATTAAATAAAATAAAGTTGAAATTAAACTTTTATGATTGATTATGAGTGTACGACCAAGCATAATAGCAGGATCTCCCGGACTCCCGGGCCCATGCCGTACACCCGTTCACATATAACAAAACCGAAGGATTGGATAGGATTATTAGTTGGGACAGACTCGACCCGGTTACAGACACCAATGCGATTGATAGTTAGTAAATTATTAGTACAATATATAATAAATAGATTAGCATAAGACAGCACAATCTAACTAAATTATTTGATGATCATTTCTCTGGAATCCAGGGCCGGATGCTCAAGACTCCCTAAATTTTAATTAGGACTTAAAAAATTATTAATGTTGTAATTTCCCCCCGTCCGCCTTTCATTAATTTACCTGATAAAATATTTAAGAAAAAAATTTAAAAAAAATTAAAATTCCTAAGCTAAGATTACAAAAACAGCGCTTATTTCATTTTTCATGGTCCTTCTATATCTAATTAATTAATTATTACTTACTGCAACATAAATTAGAATAAACGTTAAAAACCATTTTAAACATAAAATTTTACTTAAAACTAATCAGAAATTTCCAACCCATCAAGAAACAGAGAATAAATAATTAAAAATTCAATTATTTTATAAAATTTATAATAAATAAATTAAAAATGATAATGTTACAGCACCACAACAGCCTAAAATCATCAATAATTCAGTTAGGTACTTACTATAAGTATATCAAGAATCAACAAATAAAATCAATATATAATTTCCCAGGCAACTCTGAAAACTAATTTTAATTAATAAATCACCATCATATCAAAGTCAAATCTAATTCTGAAATTCAGGATTAATTTAATCCTCATATTAAATATTGATTCTGGAACTATGTTATATTCTGAAAATTGAATTATTTATTAGCAAATTAAGGAAGAGAAACCTTTAAATATTTTTAAACTAAATTAATTAATATATATTAATGAGCAAAACACAATATATTACATACAAGTACAATTAACATTTTATGAAATTGCCTATGTAAACTCTCCCACTTCTAAGCTAAAATTCTAAAAGAATGTTTAAAAATTTTAAATTGTTAAGTTATAATTTAAACTCACAGCACTTGTTCCATTAGTTACCATTCTCCTGTAAATAGTTAATTAATTGTTTATCTACTCCAATTAGATTTAAAAATAAAAAGTTGAAAATTTATATTTAACCATACTATTAAATTAAGCTAATCGGCAATTTCCTACAAATCTAGAAAAAAGGAAATTAATAATGTTAAAATTTATTATTTATTTATAAAAGTATATAATATAATTTAAATGCCAGAACTCAGGATTTTATAAATCCAAATTAGGACATCAAAAAATTATTATTATTATTAATGTCTCAATTCACTAATCTAGTTGACATAATTAAAATAAAACAAAAAATCAAAAACTACAAAATTTATTATTTATTATAAAACTTTTACTCCGCCCATGAACATATTACTATGCAAAATAAAGCCTGCAAAGTAAGTAAAATAACAAATCCATGAAATAAAATTGAAACATTATTCTCCTACAAAACTAATCGGTGTACTATACAAGCAAAATTGACGTTTACGTGTGAAAAACTGCAACCTAAAACTTCAATCATATTCTATTAAGTTAATAATTAAGTTAAATACATTTAGCCTTTCGAAAATGTTTTCACATAATTCCACCTCGTTCACCATCTTTTAATCGAAATTTGGCATGCATAAATGAATACGTCATTATGTGATGCAAACCAAAATCACAACTCAACTCAAATCAACACTTCCAAGTTAGCATTTTATTGATATGGTTTAGTTAATTTATAGCTTTTTCACATTAATTAAATAAATTTAATCATTTAATGCATTTTTATGCCCTGCAAAAAATAAAATAACTCATATCTAAAATAAATCCATCCCATATGAATTATATAAGGTGGATTCCAATTCGACTCAAAACTTATTTGATTATACAAAAATATAAAAAACCTATTTGAGTCGAATACCCTAAAATTTCGTTGTGTTTGTACAGTCCATGTTTTATTAAGAACATTATAGTTGTAACATAAATACAAAAACAAAAAGAGGGGAAATAACAAAATAGAATAAAAACAACAGATTCTTATATACTAAACCACCAACACACATTAAAAGCAAATATCTCTACAATCTTCCATGTGCGTAGCAAAAGACTTATCATGTTTTCCAAAACCAACACTAATGTAATACTACAAGCCTGATTCAGTGATGAAGCACGCCAAAACCAACATTAATGCACTAGTATTTAGTATTACATTAGTGTTGGTTTTGAGCACGCAGATATACATTTAATACCCTATACCTGAAAGTGTTGGCGCGAAAATAAAAAAAAAATTCTCTCAACTAACCAATCCCAATTAGTTTTTTCGTTATTAACATACCCAATTTTCCCTCCACAATTCGTTTGTTTTGTTTTATCTATAATTTTTATGTTTTTCTCACTCATTTATATAATCTGTCGATCACCAATACCTTCATGTATAAGCGCAAAATAAATTTATAATATTGGTGACAATCAGGCTTGTAGCACACCAATGTTGGCTTCGTATTTTCATTATTTTATATACAGCTAATACCATTACAGCGCACATACAAAACAATCCTGGGGTGAGATGTTGTAACCATCACGCCCCTCGCCTCGATGCACCCTCGACAGAACAACGGTATTTTAGAACTAAATTATTTTAAAATTTTTTATTTTTAACAAAGCAGTACAGTTATTCTATCGAAAATGCATCGAAGCGAAAAACGTGACGGTTACAACATCTCACCCCTGGACAGCGATTTTGGTCGCAATTTGAGGATTGAGTTGAGTATTACCGGAAGGCAAAAGTATTGGCAAATTGTATTGGTGTCCAAAGAATAGAGAAAAACAGAGAATAAACATTTGAAATATAAAAAAAAAAAATTCAGTGTCATCTCATGCGTACGAAAGGTTGTACATATTTTTATTTCCAGTAATTTTTTGCAAAATTTAAAACTAATAAAATTGTTTCTTGAATAATGATGTAAAGATAAATAAATATTAACTAAAAATGGCAAATAAGTAAGAAAATTATTTATAAACTATAATTTTATTAATAATTTTAAGTTAGAAAAATTACACGACGTACATACTCCTTTTCCTGCGCTTGGATCAACACTAAAAGTTAAAATCACTAATTTACTTCTTATATTTTTCACATTATCCCTCTTATCCGATGTTAAACAAAAAAACCTTATGCCATGTTATATTAAACAAAAAACTAAAAAATACGCACATTTGACAGTGTCTAATGGGCGTTTTTTTAAGTTTTTTGTTTAACATGATGCAAATAAGAGAGATAAAATGACACGAAAAAGAGGGATATAAAATATAATGTGGAAAAAATAAGAAGTAAATTAGTTATTTTGGCTTAGTGTTAATTCAAGCACAGGAAAGGATGGATGTACGTCGTGTGATTTTTCATCATTTTAAATTATTAATAAAATTATAGTTTATCAATATTTATCTGACTTGTTTTCCATTTTTAGTTAATATTTATTTATCTTTAAATCATTATTTAATTAACAATTTTATTAGTTTTAAATTTTGCAGAAAATTACTGGAAATAAAGATATGTACAACATTCCTTTCGTGCGCATGAGATAATACTGAATTGTTTTTTTTTTGATTTTTCAAATGTTTATTCTCACATAACTCAAAAAAAAAAAAAAAAAAAAGTTAAAAATATTATGAATGTGGTCGACGAAGAATGTAAAAATTAAAAACCATTTATTTTGCTGCTTTTTGTTTTTTATATTGAAGATCACCACGAGCAATTGATTGCGTATATTGTTTTGGATTTTTGGTAACGAAGTAAAATGAATGTCTCGTTTACAACAACAATAGATAGAAAAACATGAATTCCTCATGTTAAAAGGTAGGGAAAAATAACTCAAGGCGAGCGGAAGCAACAAAAAAGTTGAACCGATTTCACCCGCTTAGCTTATTTTTGATACTTACCATCATGAGAAAACACACTAATACAATAAAAATATTTGACGGCACACAATAGCAAAATGTATATTATACGCCGTGTACATATACAAAATTCTCAATCCTCAATCCTCATTTTGCGACCAAAATCGATACCCCCTGATCTATATAGTCAAAACCAACAAAAATGTTTATACAAGCCGCCTCGCTCGCTCCCCACACAGATCCCATCAAAAAAATGTATACTATATTTATTATGAATATATCACCTATACTTATTTGTTTTGTGTATATATACTTTCTGATTTATTTATATGCATCACTAATACTAAGCCTTAACGTACTTTTTTTATATCTTAAGTGTTTGTACTGTTTGGCTTGTAAAAACATTTTTGTTGGTTTTGATATACATAGTATATCAAGTTATAGAAAAATATTGGGAACAACTACACCCACAAAAAGTCTATGTTTTTGTTGTTGTTGCTTAGCTAATACATAGCAAAAACCAACAATAAATAGTACATTTCCCTAACAGGATACAAACACCTCGCTGGCTTTGTCGTATCAATTTTCAAGAATGTATTTCTGTCTATTATACTTTGTACATAACATAAAAACCAAGAACCAAAACCATACCGAAACCCACAAAAATTTTTATACGTATGTATGTATAAACACCTTTGTTTGGCTTGCAAGAACGCATTCAATTATGCGTAAATATAAGATCGAATATGAAATTAACTACGACGTATGTTAATTTAAAAAGACTATTTTGATACGATCCAATTATTAGGTTTTAGTAATAAAATCATGTACTATCCAATCACACGTTAAAACCATGCACCCAATAGAAATCAAAAATTTTCATTTCTTTATCTATAAATATAAAACATTGCCTGATAAATGCATCCCGGTTTATTGCATTTTCCAAAATTACACTTTAAATTATTTCACTTCCACTTTAATTATTATTTCACTAAAAACTGAATTAAATAGAATTAAAATTATAATGATAATTAAACTTTATATACTACATAAACTACATAAATAAAACAAAATAAAAATTAAATTAAATTTAATTTTTGAAGAGGATAGAAAAAACACGTCTATCCTCTCTGACGAACATTCGCTCCCCATAATTTATAGTTATGCCCCTTTTAATTAAAAAATGAAAGAGGCAAAAATACAGAAAATCCAGACAAAACTGATTAAAAATCACACGAAATAAATATTACTTGGTAAATTTTAGCGTAAATTTGGACGAAATTAATGGTTAATGGACATACGAAAAACGAACATTCAACTAATAACACAAACTTAACACAACCGTTTAGCGTTTGCATATAAAATTAGGATCATAATTCAGAATCCTACCAGCAGAGTATACCAGTTTCTGTTTAAAATGTTTTTTTTTTTTTTTTTTTTGTTTTGTAACTGCCATTTAAAATCATCCGTGTTTTTGCAGCAGAACTCACTTTACTACTTAAACTAGCATTCTGTAAGCATATGGAACTAAGTATTTTACTTACAAACAAAAAATTGAAATGTCATTAAGTCGTGATAATTTTTTTATTACAGAAATAACAAATTCTAATTTTCGATTTTTTTTTTGCTATCTTTACTCCACAAACATTTGTATTGATATTCTGTTATCGTGCAATCAGTTATGGTATATATCCGCTATAGATACACAAGCGAGTATTTCTCGATATATGCTATGTATGTACTGCATGAAGATGATGGTATACGAATAATTTATTTCGGTTAGATAAATTTTTGCGAAAAATTATATCGGGTTTCGAGTATTAATCAGATGAAAATAGAAATTTCCTCTTTATGTTTTTTTATCATCATGAAAAGATATGGGAAAGTAAATGGTTCATTTGATAATTTAAAAAAACAAAATAAAAAGATGGTTTTCGTTTAGCAGAATACATAAGTTTCCGTTATATTTGGAATCTTCTGTTCAAAACTCAATCTTATATAATTTAGGAACCTAAAAGCAATTACTATACTTGTCATTTGATTTTTTTTTTTTTTTTTTTTTTGGTTTTTCAAATCATTCCAAGAAAACATCACATCATTATCAGAAAGCCGCTTCAATTTTATCGTTGTATATATTACAAAGAACTGATAACGGTCATCGGAGGAAGAGCACAGTCGCATCAGTATTAAGAGCAAAAAATATTTCGAATATGAATCACATCTGTGTGATATAATAACTTTCTTATATCTGTCAATTTTTTTTTTTTTTTTTTGTTGGATTTTACTTTTATTCACTTGTGTGAATTATTTTAAAATGAATTGTAGAACTCGAGGGACTCGTTTCCTTAAATCAACCATAGACAAGAAACGAAATTTAAGGGATGGATTTTTTTTTTTTATCTTTATAGATACTTCTTGTATCCTTCTTCAAAACCATTACAATACCAATTGATTTTGACAAAATGACGATAAATTTCGTATTGATTGGAAAGATACATCTTTTATAGATTTGTATTGTTGAGTTTTTGATCTCATATTTGTATATAATCCGTGATTTAAGCACAGTGAAGTAGAGTTGTGTTATAGTGATAAAATAGTTCTAAAACATTGCTAAATCATACCTTTAATCATAAATCGGGTGAGAAAAAATTGTGCTTTAGCTGCCCCATGAAGTACCGGTTTTATGATTTTTTTAAAATAGAGTTAAGATGTGCCATCACTTTTGTACTTTATTTGACTCTGAAAATTTCAATATCTTCATCTTAATATGAAAAAATATTGTTCGTACAAATTAGTTTAAAAACAACTGATTTATAAAAACTTTGGGTTGTCCAGTCATGCATAAGACACTGCATTTTAACACTGTTCTCTCGCATAAGTATTGAACTTGTTGAAGAATCCGTTTTATAGCAATGTTCTCATTTCATTTTACTGATATTCGGTTTTAGTTGTATTTTGAATGTTTAAGCCCAAGGTTTAGTTCTGGCCATTATCCAATTATAATTTAAAGACTTTGTTAGAAGGGGAGGTATTTTTCTATACCTCATTTAATTTGGTTTGGTTCCGATGAAATTTGAACCATTATAACTGTATGTACATATGGGCTGGTGATCCTCCTATCGATCCAAATCTCTATAAAGGCGTTAGTTGGTAGCCGCTAACAACCTCTAAGCTGTTGTTGTCAAACAAATGAATAAAGCGATGAAGCCCTTAATGAACCAGCGCCTCTTCGTTTCTTTGATGCAATCGGTATTGGCCCAACATAATCAACCCCGCATGAACTGAAAGGTCTTGCAGTTTCAAACTTGCTATCGGGAAATCTCTCATTAACTGCTTCGATGTCCTCGCATTATTTGTAGCGCACTGCTTTCTTACCAGATGAAAATTCAGTGATTGATAATCTGAATGGCTCAGTCTACCACCAACCCTCAAAGTTTTGTCTGATTCTGCGCCTTTCCGCAATAAATCGATTTCCTAGCCAAACTACTCTCCCTGCACAGGCCGTTTGAAGGAGTTTTTGGTCATAAGTATTTCGTCTACAGTGAGGTAACAAAAAATCCTTTCAGTTGTAGCTACACGCGCATTTACACTTAATTAATGATATCCTTCGAATTTTCTTTCTATCTTTAAAGTTCTGCACTGCTATCTTCTTGTGTTGTGAGACTTGTAAACCAAATCAGTCGTTTGTACCCATTCTGGTCTGTGCCCCCATTTCCGTAAATTTTCCAGTTTTGATGGCACTACACTAGATATCTACATCATCACAATATTAGAGTCTGCTCACAAATAATATTCTACTGACTTTCATATTGTTTCCTGCACCAAAATCAGTACTTCGGTACTTTCGTTTTTCATGCCATTAAATTAACTTTCACTGCCTTATTTGTGCCGTCCTGCGGAATATATCGCTTAATCTGTAAGTTTAATAATAGGTTAAGCTCACTTCGGATTTTATTGTAGACGTTCGAGTTGTCATCAGGTTGCTCCCCTGCTTCATGAACCAAAGATTTTGAAAAACAATCTTCATTAAGATTATAGAAGGAAACAGCCATCCGAGAGGATTAAAATCTCTAGAGTATTCAAAAATAATTTTTATAATGTGCGAAAATGTTTCGACGTAATGGTTCTGCGATGTATGGGCGGTTGCACTCGGTGGATGTTTCGCAGTACATTTCCAGGTAAGGTAATTTCAAAAGATCCAGTTGCCATAATAAACCGGAGTGAAATTCGGAATCAGAAAGTATATTCTGAAGTTCTAGGTCATCCTTTTGAGTTTTGCAAATAGTTTGGTAGTCGAAGTAAGTCTCGACCTCTGCTTGTTTAGTTGTGCGGGATAATGTATCCGCAACCATATTATCACGTCCATGAACATGTTAGATGTGCGTGGTGAATTGGCTCATATAATCCAAATGGCGAGCTTGCCTTGGAATGCGTTCAGTTTTAAACTGAACTGCTTTGTCACTGCTTTAGATCGTTTAGTAGATGGTATAGAAGTGTTATTCTCGTAGTAAAGCGACGTGAATGCTTGTTGACATTCGTTTTGCCAAGAGAAGTTCTTGGGTGTTTTGGGCTTATCTAAAAGTTCTGCCAAGTAGCTATGAATTAGAGCAAAAATTTCGGCGAGCTTGGGTATAAAATGGTGGTAGTAATTCACCATGCCGACAAATCGCTGAATAATTTTAATATAAGTAGGAGCTGGGAATTCCCTAATTGCAATAATTCGTTCATCCGACGGCAGAATACCATTAGGGGTAATCTTGTGGATAAG
The DNA here is from genome assembly GCA_958295665.1 of Tipula vernalis. Classification (NCBI taxonomy): domain Eukaryota; kingdom Metazoa; phylum Arthropoda; class Insecta; order Diptera; family Tipulidae; genus Tipula; species Tipula vernalis. The sequence continues at coordinate 370,946,773 of OY282559.1, forward strand.
GAAATCAAGAGAGGTTGGGCCAAAGACGCATTTTGCTCTATTATTGTGGACGTCAAAATCTACAAGAATATCGTTAATGTAGACGAAACCGAAAACTAGGTTTTGAACGATAGTGTTTATAAACCGCTGAAATACAAATTACAAATTACAAATCACAAATCACAAATCACAAATCACAAATCACAAATAACAAATAACAAATAACAAATTACAAATTACAAATTACAAATTACTAATTACTAATTACTAATTACTAATTACTAATTACTAATTATTAATTACTAATTACTAATTACTAATTACTAATTACAAATTACAAATCACAAATTGCAAATTACAAATAACAAATTAACAGATCACAAATCACAAACCACAAAGCACAAATTACAAATTACAAATTACAAATTACAAATTACAAATTACAAATTAAAAATTACAAGTTACAATTTACAGATCAAAAATTACAAATTGCAAATTACAAAATGGAAATTACAAATCACAAATCACAAGTTACAAATTACCAATAAAAAATTACAAATTACAAATCACAAATGGCAAATTACAAATTACAAATTATAAATCACAAATCACAAATCACAAATTACAAATTACCAATTACAAGTTAAAAATTACAAATAACAAATTACAAATTACAAATTACAGATCACAAATTACAAATTACAAATCACAAGTGATAAATTACAAATAACAAATAACAAATTACAAATTACAAATCACAAATCACAAATTACAAATCATAAATTAAAAATTAAAAATTATAAATTACAAAATGGAAATTACAAATCACAAGTTACAAATTACAAATAGCAAATTACCAATTATAAATCACAAATGGCAAATTACAAATTACAAATCACAAATAACAAATTACACATCACAAATTACAAATTACAAATCACAAATTAAAAATTATTTATTACAAAAAGGAAATTACAAATTACAAATCACAAATCACAAATTACAAATAACAAAATGGAAATTACAAATCAAAAAATCACAATCACAAATTATAAATTACAGATCACAAATTACAAATTTGCAAATTACAAATCACAAATTATAAATAAAAAATTAAAAATTCCAAAATGGAAATTACAACTCACAAGTTTCAAATTACAGATCACAAATTACAAACTGCAAATTACAAATTTCAAATTACAAATTGCAAATTACAAGTTACAAATTACAAATAACAAATTACCAATTACAAATCACAAATGGCAAATTACAAATTAAAAATTACAAATTACAAAATGGAAATTACAAATCACAAATCACAAATTACGAATTACAGTTCACAAATTACAAATTACAAATCACAAGTTATAAATCACAAATCACAAATTACAAATTACAAATTACAAATTACAAATTACAAATTACAAATTACAAATTACAAATTACAAATTACAAATTACAAATTACAAATTACAAATTACAAATTACAAATTACAAATTACAAATTACAAATTACAAATTACAAATTACAAATCACAAATTAAAAATTAAAAATTAAAAATTAAAAATTATAAATTACAAAATGGAAATTACAAATCAAAAAGCACAAATTACAAATTACAAATCACAAGTTACAAGTTACAAATAACAAGTTACCAATTACAAATCACAAATTGCAAATTACAAATTACAAATCACAAATTACAAATCACAAATCACAAATCACAAATTACAAATAACAAATCACAAATTAAAAATTATAAATTACAAAATGGAAATTACAAATTACAAATTACAAATTACAAATCACAAATCACAAATCACAAATCTCAAATTAAAAATTACAAATTTTAAATTACAAATCACAAGTTATAAATTACAAATTACAAATTACAAATTACAAATTACAAATTACAAATTACAAATTACAAATTACAAATTACAAATTACAAATTACAAATTACAAATTACAAATTACAAATTACAAATTACAAATTACAAATTACAAATTACAAATTACAAATTACAAATTACAAATTACAAATTACAAATTACAAATTACAAATTACAAATTACAAATTACAAATTACAAATTACAAATTACAAATTACAAATTACAAATTACAAATTACAAATTACAAATTACAAATTACAAATTACAAATTACAAATTACAAATTACAAATTACAAATTACAAATCACAAATTAAAAATTAAAAATTATAAATTACAAAATGGAAAATACAAATCACAAATCACAAATTACAAATTACAAAACACAAATTAAAAATTACAAATTTCAAATTACAAATCACAAGTTACAAAAGGGGGTAAGGGGCCCCGGTTTAGATGGTCTTAATATACTAGCCCAAATGCCAACCTCACCTGCACGTGGTACTTCCTGCTAATTAACTAACGAGGCTCTGGCGACCGAGATACGGCGGAATAACCGACTACATCACAAATTACAAATTACAAATCACAAATTACAAATTACAAATCACAAATCACAAATCACAAATCTCAAATTATAAATTACAAATTACAAATTACAAATTACAAATCACAAATTACAAATTACAAATTACAAATCACAAATTAAAAATTACAAATTTAAAATTACAAATCACAAGTAATAAATTACAAATTACAAATCACAAATTAAAAATTAAAAATTATAAATTACAAAATGGAAATTACAAATCACAAATTACAAATTACAAAACACAAATTAAAAATTACAAATTTCAAATTACAAATCACAAGTTACAAAAGGAGGTAAGGGGCCCGGTTTAGATGGTCTTAATATACTAGCCCAAATGCCAACCTCACCTGCACGTGGTACTTCCTGCTAATTAACTAACGAGGCTCTGGCGACCGAGATACGGCGGAATAACCGACTACCGAGAACATAGTAAATGATGTTCTCTTCAATGACCTACTACCAACTTGTACTGGTTAGGTTGGTAGTTGATACATAACCAGTTTTAAAGCAATGAATACAACGCAAAAAGGAAACAATACCCCAGGTGGCAAACCAACTACCCAGTTGGCTAATCCACCCTCTAACGAGGCTGGCTCAATGGATTCTGGGGTGAGCCAATCATTGCTAAGCCCATTCGAAAGAAGTTCAATGTTGTTAAGATCACCAAACAATCATACTAACTTTGCAAATCAGCAGAAAGACGAAAACGCTGAACTCTGTCGAAAACTCAGTGAAGTAGATGTACTTTTAACCCAACTAAGAAGCGAAATTGAAAAACTAAAAAAAGAAAATGAAGAATTAAAGAAGCCCAAACCAATGGAGATTTCTGAAAACCCGCTAACTTGTTATAATAAAACAAGTACTCACGCCAGTTATAACAATAACAATAAGTTCCATACTGATGAAGAGGATCTCATTAGAGAAACAGATTGGGTACTGAAAAGGAAGAAAATACCTACCAAAAAACGAAAAGCAGAATTCTCGCCTGAAGTTGGAGATCATTCGCAAGCTAATGTATTAGTAACTGGTGATACTAATACCAAACGAGTTCACCAGCAACAGCAACAAAATCGGCAACAAAAGGTTGTACCGAAAGAAAAGGCTCCTCGGCCAATTAATGTAATCGGCATAACAGACTTTGCTAGTACACAATCTATAATGAAATCAGTGACCGCTAAGGAATATAGAGTAGTGTCACTAAACAATAACGTGTGGAAAATCAATACACCGGATTCCAATACATATAGAGCTCTAGCAACAAAGCTCAATGCGGAAGGTAAAGAATGGTTTACATACGAAGATAAAAACGAACGCGCAATTAAGGTTATGGCCAGAGGCCTTCATCCAACGTGTACGAAGGAGGACATAATTGAGGACCTAATAGAAGATGCAGTAAACATCCTAAAACGAGAGAGAGGTGAGAACAATCAAGTCAAGAAAAGGGGGCTTCCACTCTTCATGCTTACGTTTAACAAAAAGGAGAAAGTTGAAAACATCTTCAACATCAAAGCAATTCTCAATATGAGGGTTAAAATAGAACCGCTTAAGAAAAACACGAGGCTAATACCTCAATGCAAAAAATGCTAAGGTTTCAATCACACGCAAAAATATTGCAGACGGGAGCCAAGATGCGTAAAATGTGCTGGAAAACACAACGCGAAAGAGTGTACAGAAAGTAGAAACACCCCTGCAAAATGTATAAACTGTAAAGGGCATCATCCTGCAAATTATAGAGGCTGTGAAGTAGCCAAAGAACTTCAAAGACTAAGAAACAAAACGCATCAGTTTCCTCAAAACCCTATGGTTACCAGAGAAGAGAAACCAACTAAAACCCAAGCGGAGCCAAAACGACCAGGTATTGGTACAGAGCGAAAAAGTTATTCACAAATTGTACAGCAATCATCTAATGCTACGAATGATAACCCCCCTTGAAAGGATTTGTCGAAGCATAGAAGCCATAAATATAAGGCTAGCAAAGCAAGAACGTGGTCTAGAAGCTTTATATAAGCGTCTAGATATGCATCAAACCTTGAACGAGGCAACAGCCCTCATATACTAAAATGAGCAGATCATTAAGAATTATCACCTGGAACGCGAACGGACTAGCGCAACATGTTCCAGAGCTAGAAATTTTTATAAATTTAGAAAAAATAGATATCTGCCTTATATCGGAGAGCCATTTGACAAAAACATCATTTATTAAAATACGTGATTATGAATGTTACCATGCTGTTCACCCAGGAGGATAACCCAAAGGAGGATCAACAGTAATAGTGAAAAAGAATCTCAAACACTATGAAGAACCTAGTATAAAAGAGGAAAGTATGCAAGTTAAAACCATAAAAGTTGAAACTAACAATAATAATGAATACAGTATTTCCTCTATCTACTGCCCTCCACGCTATAATCTAAACAAAGAAGATTATAATAGACTCTTTAGATCACTAGGATCCAATTTTATTATTGGTGGTGACTTTAATGCAAAAAACACCTATTGGGGATCAAGACTTACAACCCATAAAGGAAAAGAGCTATTCGAAGCCGGACGAATAAATAACTGCGAGTTCCACTCTGGAGGTAAACCAACATACTGGCCTGCTGATATAAATAAAATACCAGATCTCATTGATTTTTATGTAACGAAAGGGATCTTCGAGTATTACATGTGCATCGAAACCAGCGAAGGGATATATTCCGATCATACACCTGTTATCATGACTCTCAGCACAATGCTAATTAATAAGGATAACCTGCCTAAATTAACAAATAATAGAACTAACTGGGACCTATTCCAAATACTAATTGAAATGCAAATAAATCTACGAGTGCCTATTAAAATACATTTAACAGTACTATTCAACAAGCAGCATGGGAAAGTTCTCCTGCTAGTCACACCGAATCCCGTAGGAATCAAAATTATCCTATTGAGGTCAGAGAGTTAGTTAGAGAGAAACGGAAGGCAAGAAAGACCTGGCAAAGGACACGTTCCCCGGAAAACAAAAAAATCCTCAATTTTCTATGCATTAAACTAAAACAACTTCTAAAAGAAATTAAGAATGAAACTATTAACAAGTACTTAAATGGTCTCACCGAACATAAAGATACTGATTACTCTCTTTGGAAAGTAGCAAAGGGATTAAAAAGAACCAAAATGCATGTTCCGCCTATTAAAAATGGGGAAGGAACCTGGGCCAAAAGCGACAAGCAAAAAGCTATTTTATTTGCGGCTCACTTGGAAGACACCTTTCAACCGTTACCTAGGCAAACAGCAGATGAAAACATAATAACAGTTAGCAAAATTGATGAATATAATATTCGATGTGTAACATTACAGGAATTAAAAAATGAGATCAAGTGTAATTTGAACGCAAAAAAAGCTCCAGGATATGATTTAATTACTGGACAAGTCGTAAAAGCCATTCCCGAGAAGGGACTACGAAAATTGGTTCAAATTATCAATTCTGTCTTCAGACTAAAATATGTCCCACGGCAATGGAAGGTTGCTGAAGTAATTATGATCCCCAAACCAGGCAAACCAGCGAACGATAAAAAGTCGTACAGACCGATTTCACTACTTCCTGTAATTTCAAAATTATTTGAAAAATTACTGCCCAAGAGACTCAAGCCAATAATAGAAGAGAGAAATTTGATTCCACCACACCAATTTGGATTTAGAGAAAATCACTCTACGATAGAACAAGTTCACAGAATAACGGATATAATCGAAGATTCACTTGAGAATAAGAAGATATGCTCCAGCATCTTCTTAGATGTAGCACAAGCTTTCGGCAAAGTTTGGCACCAAGGACATAAATTTAAATTGCATTGAGATCTACCTAAGCAATTCTATCAAATTCTTAAATCTTATATCGCAGACCGACATTTTCGTGTAAAATATAACTGAGAGTACTCTGAACTAAAGAGAATATCAGCTGGCATATCACAGGGTTGCCTACTGGGTCCTATATTGTACATCATGTACACCAGAGATATGCCAAATACAGACGGTGACGATACAGCTATTCTGGCGACTGGAAAGTGTATATCAGAAGCAACGGCCAAGCTTCAAAAAGCAACCGATACAGTGAGTAGTTGGACAAAGAAATGGCGCATTAGCCTAAACGAAGCAAAGTCGGATCACGTAAACTTCACAAACCAGAAAGTTAACTGGATTCCAGTGAAACCTTATTCAAGGCCGGTTCTAAATGCAAATACAGCCAAATACCTCGGCATGACTCTCGATTGCAAGCTTAGATGGAAAGAGCATGTTAACAAGAAAAAAGAAGAATTGAACTTTAAATATAGGAAAATGTATTGGCTAATAGGTAGAAACTCTGAGCTTACAATACATAACAAATTGCTATTATATCAGCAAATACTTAAACCAGTATGGACCTACGGTATTGAACTTTGGGGTTGTACCAAGAAGACAATTATACAAATGATTCAATGTTTTCAAAACAAAGTGCTGCGTGGTATTGTAAACGCACCATGGTACATTAGAAATGATAACCACCATAGGGACTTAAACATGGAATATGTAAGTGAAGAAATACAAAATCATGCGAAGAAACACATTCAGCGGATGTCTCGACACCAAAATGCAGACATACGAAGTTTGTTGGATACCACCAATGCAGTAAGAAGACTTCAAAGGCATACATTTTTGGAATTGGGCAGTTGCATTTAATTAGGATAGAGAAAAATAATTTCTATGTAAATTCAAACGGGAGTAACCATTGGGATACTGCCCGTCAAATGTGAATCTTCATTTTAGAAATATAAATTACTAAATGATTTGTAAATCAGTAACAAAAAAAAAACAAATGGCAAATCACAAATTACAAATTACAAATCACAATTTAAAAATTAAAAATTACAAGTTACAAAATGGAAATTACAAATCACAAATGGCAAATTACAAATTACGAATTACAGATTTTCATAGTAAGTTTTAAAATTTTAGCTAATTTTACAAAAATTATTTACTACCGGAATTTCGCGATATAAAAAAAATTGATTGAAACTTAAAAACTCAACTACAAAATCATTAAATTAAAATAAAGCTCAAACTGATTTTTCATAGTTTTGTTTTGCTTTGTGTGTCATGTTACTGTTATGTTTTCTTGACTCTTGTTATTCCTGTTTGGTTTGTTCTTATTTGTTACTAGCTATACATAGTCGGACTATTAAGACCCTGGCTCGTTTATTGTACTGATATCAGCTATACTACACAAATGGACATACACACTTTTCCAGTTTTCTTCCAGTATTATGTAAATTATTGTTACATAAAATAAATATTCAGAAAATAATTAAAAAAATATTTATTTAGTTAAAATAGAATTTTTCGCATCAGAGAAGATAACATTCCGAAATTTTCGTTCATCATGGGAAATATATGTACATACATAAAAATAAAGTGAAGGAAAATCTACATAGAGTTTTCTTTTTTCATATTTGTTGTAGTTTTTTTTTTTGCTTTTGCTTTTGCCATTTTTATTTTTTTAAATGCGAAAAGAAAAAAAAAACGAAAATGAAATAAAACTCATATTACACACAAAAAAGAACTTTGTGTAGATACAATTTTTTATTTTTTTTTATTCTAAATTAGATTTCCTCTTTTCAAATTTTCGCTTTTAATTTGAAACATGATTTTTCAATGTGTGTTGCTAAAGTATATATGTTATAATATATAAATAAATACAAAACAGGACCGAAACAAGGGGGTGGTATGAAACAGGCCTAATTCTCATGTTCGTGTTGCTTGTTTTGTACAGTACTCGTACACACATATTATAGGTAAACAATGTGTGTTTATCCTTTTGTACATACATTACATTACATTACATAATATTGTATATTGTTGTTTGGTTTAGAAGGAGGATTATATTTAATTTCCAAGCAATTTTTTTTATGTACATACACAGTACAACATAAAACAACGGTAAAATTGAAAAATGAGAAAAAGAAAAACCTTCTAAATGTGTTTTTCACACTTTGTTAATTTTAATTTGTTTTTATTTACTTTTCCTCTTTTTTTTTTTATTTCCATTTTCATTTTCAAATGATTTTGGTTTGTTTTCGTCTCGCATATGTATCAAATGAAAATACCTTAGTCTTTTTGTATGTTTGGTTATTATTTAAACGGATCATCGGTATATAAAGTTAGAAAAATCATATGTACATATGTGTTGGGTTTGCAATTATTTGCGTACTAAAAATAATTTTCAAACACAAAGTTTTCAATAAAATTGGAAGGCAAAATTGGCTGAAGCTCGGCGGTATTGCCAAACAAAAATATATGCAGATTAAGAACTTTAGTTGCCCGTTGCAATGACTCGCTAATGACTCAACAATTCAGGTTGCAGAATCATTTTTTTTTGTCTGCGAAAGAACGAGAACTAAAATTTTGTTGGGTTAAAAAATTATAGATATAGAAGTTTAAGCAATATCGGTACATCGTTCCTCACGAAAACATTTAAAATCACAAAACTCTTACCTAAAAATATCCGTGATTTATTGGAGAGTTTTGGGAACCGAGTTAAAAATTTAGTTAGCACGCGATTTTTGGGTAAAAACCCCGAAGTACATGTCAAAAGTGTACAGAGAGGAGACAGTGAGCCCTATTGGGTAATTAAACTCTGGTTGCGGTTTCTGATACACCTAAAAATAAATTTTGAGACCTGTAATTGTTGTGCCAACGCGTATTCAGGTTGCTAAATTATTTCCATACATTTCGTAGAAAATTTGGTTTTTCACCAGCCCATGGGCATGTCCCTGATCATACATCTACTCTACACAGTATTGTGCCGCTTAGTCTATATAAATAAAATAATAATAAGAAAAAAATTTTGGGCGCAATGTTGTCACAAAGAACTTGGGTGCATCCAGAACATTGAACTTTACAAAAAAATTGATTTTAAGCACCTAGAATGTCTGAGACTAACTTATTTTTAGAAGGGTCTCACTACGCTTAAAATATTGTGTAAATATTATAAATTCCAATTGGTTAACATAGAATTACAACTGTTAACCATTATTTTATGAAAAGAATTGGTGCTAGCCAAAACCGACTAATTGATATAAGCAGCGAAACAAATCCAAATAAGAAAATTTTCAAGATTGATCTGCTCAGTCCAGATTTCTTCATTAACACATCATATCACTGTCCAAAGCTATGGAATATGAATGCAGAGAAATGAAGAAAGATTTTATTCCGTATCCTAGAACTGTACCTGATTTAGAGAATGGCATTTTAAAATTAGACGAGACAATACAGATCAGCATCAGAAGCAGACTTGTAAAGTTGTTGACAAATTTTTATTTAAACGATAACTAAGCAAACATATATTTGACTAAGGACGAAATACTTCAAATGGAACTTTGACCACTGATTGTTATCATAAAACAGGTCAGGAGAGTCACCAATCATGGTACCTTACTTGTGATTTATGGCTTCCATCGTCATATAAAAACAATTCGATTGGTATTTTTATTAATTAAAAGAAATTTTAACTTATTAGATGAATGTTTTCCTTCTTGAAATTTCTAAATTAAATGAAAAGAAGTATCCAAGAAACGTAATAGAAACTACCTCAGATTTGCACAATTTAAATGTTGAACATACTCAACAGATTTGTATTTCAATTCCTTATGTAAAAATCCTTCTCGAACAAATTAAATGTGTGGTCCAAAATTATGATAAAAAAATTGTTGGTTTAGACCAAACAAGTTTTTATAAAAAAGGAAAAGAAGTTTCCAATTGTTGTTACACCATCACTATAAGTATCTAGTAAATTAATTTACACTCAATTTTCAGTAGTCCATGTATAAAATATTTTTTTTTCGAACCCAATGAATATTTAAAAAAAGGAATCATGAAACTTGGCACACATCTTCTTTCACCCTCAATAGAACACAAAAAATGTTTAGCACCCAATTTTGTCTAGGTACTTCCGGGAGGATGTTAAAGGTTGTAAACAAAATTTGTTTCTTAAAAATCTGAAGAAGCCATCAATAAAACCCTAGAATAGCTATGGAAATTAACATACAAACCTTTTGGTGAAATTTTTTAAATTTTATGGGCGCACCTAACTCATGTACTGGTTACTCATTTAAGTTCACTTTCATCGAAACGTGAAGCAAAATTTTAACATTTGCCTACTGTATTCAATTTTAAATGTTTAAATAGAAATTTGCAAATTCATGTTATCTGATTTTAAATTTTACGAAATTCGACAAACCAGTTTTTTTCACGTTCGATTTATGTTATATTTTATGGGGAGCAGTGGAAATTTAATTTCACGTTTCGTGCGTATACTAGGCTTAAACATTAGATAGATAAAAATCAAACTTTTCCGGTATAATCAAAACATGCAAAATTGTGAGCCTCTACTATTTGTAGCAAAAAGGTTGTTTTAATACGTTTCATAGCTTGGAGGATATGGGCTGCCTCCCAAAACCCCGTTGTGCGATTTAGAAAAATTTCATTCAAAAATTTATTCTTGAGAACTCCCCAAATCCGCTTAGTATTGGAACCTTTGTGCAAGACAGAAAAACGTGATAATTTTTTTTAAAAATATTGATGTTAGCATTGATCCTGTCCGCGCAAGGATGATAACAAATTATGTAGCACCCTTTTATTATTCAATTGTAGTTGGTCGTATTTAACAAAAATCTAATGGAGCTTTCTGGCAATTAAATTTGTGTTTTCCGTTATTTTACTATTTCATTATGTCGGTAGTCGAAAACTTTGCTCAATTTTTCAACTTTAATATTTTCAACTTAAACAACTTTCTGATTACGATTTTAGGTTTTTACTTATATTAAAAATAACATTTGTGGCCGCATTTAGCCCCACCCAGTTCTGGTTGAGGTTAAAAGCATATGTGTGCTTTAGAATTATACCATTTTTGCTTTTTACTTTTTCCATTATAACAAAGATATATTGCGTAATTATTGTAATCGCGAAAAAATATTTGTTCCAGATTTTCACATTTCTCGACGAATTAGCTTACCAGGACCCCGAAACATCGATTAGAAAATCATATACAGTTTTATTATTTTGGTTTTGCCTCCCATTCTGACAAATATTGATAAATTTGGACGAAATTTTGTACAATGATAAATTTTAGTAATAAGCAGTTTGTGTTAGTTTTATGTCCATTCCAGTCTAGAATAGAGAGGTTGTTAATTCATCTTGTAATCCTCTGTAATCGTTCGCTCCTTAAATACTAAAACCAAAACTTCTAGAAATTTTCAGTAAGACTTTTCCAGTAAGAATAGTGTAGAAACATTTAGAACACTTTTATCATGGCCAATTTTATTTTAGTACAGTAAAACTTTGAGCTATTAATTTAACTTATTCTATTCTTTCCTAGGTGTCACCCAAGTAGCACGAGTGAGTTGGTATAACGTTGTACTGTGGTTGGCTAAATGACTACTAGTCGGCTAGCCAACGTTGTGACAATGGTATGACAACTGAGATACAACGTTATTGGGGAATAAATTTTGGGTTGTAACAACGTCGTAATAACTATTATCCGACTTGTCAATTGACCATAGAATACAAGTCAGGAAATAGATATATTGACCACTATTTTGTTTGTATTTTAGCAGAAAGGACAACTATTTTTTATAAAATATATAAATAATCATGTTGTCTTCTTTTATCTTATAAATATAATAATTATTTGTCTATTTCCTTTATCATCTATTTCATTATTAACGACTTTATGAAAATTTACTTCATAATAATTGTAAATGTAATATTCACATTCCCTGTAATAATGATAACCCAAAAATCTGGCAAGATACGACATATTTTTATAAACAAAGCAAGTTTTATCGTAAATGTGCACCTATCAGTGAACTAAAAACTCATGCGCCTTATAAATTCGTCTTTTTTAAAAATATATTTCTGTTATTTCAAAAATATTTTTATTTTAGGTTGACTAAAATTTTCTAAAATCAATTTAAACCATATTGAAATAATCCCCACCTTTAAAATAACGATCTTACAATAATATTTAGTCATGAGAAGTATGAAAATCAGAATTTTATTTTCAAAAAATACAAATTTTTATATGCATGTATAATTAAAAATGGCGAACTTCATATTATGTATTAAAATATATTTAAACCACTAAAAAGTTAGATTAATAACCAATTTATAACAAATTCGACTCAAAAATTACCAATTTGTTATTTTATTTCCAAAAAAGTTACTGTCACGACGGTCTAGTCATTCTCCCGACGATTTATTTAATTTTATTACCAAATTTTCAAGAATTCAACTGTAAAGATATTTGCACACCAAATAAGTTATATTGAATAGCGTTGTGCATTCACCAAAAATTCCTTAACGACAAAAAAGAAAAACTTAACGAATGAGATAGTTAATTTAAAATTCCATGTAAAAGACAAAGGAGACTGTATGGATACAAATGTATTTGATTTTAATGATTATTATTATTATTATTATTGGGGGGGCCATGCGGGCGATCAGCCACTTCGCACTGCGACCTAAAAGATCTATTGTGCTGGCCCCTGCTTAATTATCCGTCCAGTCAATATTCAGGTTCTTAATGAACCTGACAATACTGCCTCCCGGTACGTGATACATACTATCTGGGCATATTGCTCTCCCTCCTAGATGTTTACTACAGCATGTAGTTCCGCTAGAAAGACGGTAGCATTGGAGCTCAAGGACCTCGAGAGGGTTGTGCCACTCCCGTATATTCCTACTCCTGCCCCGTATTCCGTTTGATTTTACTCTTACGAGTTGCTGGGAATTGCAAATCACCTGTAGGTCACCCAGCTTTACTACAGGAAGGCTAAAAATAAAACTGGAGGGTGCCTGGTATCCAGAGTCCGCATATTTTGGGCTGATTAACCTATCAGCCATTCATCTTTCGGCATATGCTGTTCCACGTTAGATTCGGGTTTTTTGTCAAGGTTTTCTCCTTTAGCGCCGTACTTTGGCCTGTGCCAAATGGCCTAAAATGTGCCAAGTGGCCTTAGTTACCAGTGGTTGCCACGAGGAGGCAGTACGTACACTTGCGAATTGTGCACAGGTTACCCCTTACACAATTGTACCCATCACGCAGCTGCCTAATGACAAGACCAGAACAGCTCACGTGATGCGCACCCTACTGGAAGGTTACGGAGCTGGTAGATTAATCTACTCAACTTTGATCCCCCCCTCCAATAGACGCCAAACCACCATTTTAATGATGCATTCGCGAATTATAAAAAACATGATTAAAACTTCAAAAACGTAAAACATTTGTGTTATTTATGTTGATAATTATTCATTAATTAAATCCTTAGTATAACACAAAAATTATGATTGACCTATTTTGGAAGATAAAAGAAGTTGAAATCAGAAAAACTTTTTTATATTAAATTATTTATATAAAAATTGACATGACACAACAATAAGGTTGTTTGCCGATGATGTAACAATGTCGGTCACAAAATATCTTTTTTGTCAATTATTTCACTAAATTGTATGCATAAGTAAAAAATGTTATCTTGTGGTCGTGCAGGTAACAACAAAATATTTAGGTTGGATATTGGTTTTTACACGACAAAAAAGTTGCTAGGTAGTCATTAAATACCACATAATACGACAACATAACTAAATAATCGGTGCACGGTTATAAAATACATATTAGTCGGTCAATAGTTGAAAATAGTCAAAAAAAGTTGTCAAGTAGATATAAAATAACGCTCTGGCGGCTGCTAACATATAACGTCGCATTGTGGTCGTGCCGACGAAAAAATAAAAATTGTTAGTTCGATGTCAAACAAGTGAATTTATAGAAATTTGTGACGTTGTACCGACGTCGGAAACGGGTTATAAAACTATAAAGTTATTTGGTGCTACTTGGGCACCGTAACAATACTTTGCTGGTAGCAAATTATATCGTCATCATTCAAAAATAAAATATATCTAGTAAGCTTCTAAACATAGCAAGACATTCCTATTTCTGTGAGGTTTTATTGAAATTTTACAACATTTTAATGATTGAAATTTCCATAAAATATTGATCGACGCCTTACTTGTGAATTGATTTAATGAAATCGGAATTAAAGGTATTATTTCTAAGAAATTAATTCCCTTGGTATTAAAGGTCGTACATAAATCTTAATAGAAAATTACTAAGCGGCGCCTTACCAAGCGCTGTGATATTTATAAAATGAAATGCTGTATGACAAAGAGGTGGTATTCGGTGACAAATGATATTTAACGTTAATTTTGATTTTGTATTTATTGTGTTTTATTAATTTGTATTCTCGAACGGTCCACGGGGATGCCCCGTCCAGACTGAAGCACAATTATTAAAGGTCGAAGATAAAAAAATGCGAATGTGAATTTGATTGCTGTTCAACACGACGTGTTTGTTCTAGATAATCTAACAATTATTGTGAGTCTGTGATTTGGCGGCATGAGAGTAGAAGATTTCTATTGTCGTAGCCATGGTCGCAAAATTTAACAAAAGCCGTCACATCTTTTAAGGAGCTTGCCTGCCCAAAATAACGGAAAATGTTTGTAAAATATAACTGGTTGGTTTGGTGATCTTTAACGGACGCTTTGTGGATAATGTGTCGTCCGAGGAGTTGTATAGACAAATTTTTTTTATGATTATTTGTAGGTTTATTATTACTGGACTATTTGGAAAATCATTATTTTTACTACCGTACTGATGATGATGTAATAAAGCCATCGAAACGTCGGTGTATCAATAAAAGATAGTAAGTCAAAACCAACAAATTAATTATTTTTACGGTTTCTTCGTATTCCTGAGAAATGACATTATATATTGTGTTTTATTTATTTAGTTTGTTAACTGTAAACCTAATGAATCTCGGGCCTTCTTCCATTATGTTATCGATTCTGGCTTTATGGATATGACCATAATATTTTTCCTTTAAGTTAGGAATTCTATTCAAAGATAAAAACAACAACAAAAATGTATTTGTCTTCCAATTTTCTACGTATTGTCTATTAATTGATTCAAAATAAGTACTTCCCCAGCAGCAAAGACCATTATGTAATCTTGATTCGATTAGGACATGATAAAATATTTTAAGCATGCTAAATGAGCTGTGTGCACGCAGTTGATACATTTATTTCACTTTTCAAAACGGCAATGTGGTTTTTCCAATATAAACAACAATCAACATTTAGTCCTAAATACTTAATGCACTGTGATTGAAACTCGCTCAATTGAGCAAGATAGTTTTAACCTTAGGGTTAGATATATTTCCTAATATTGAAAAGAGCATATCGCCTGCTTCGTGACAATAACTCCTATCTGCATTTTTTACCAAAATGAGATTTTGATACACAAATATAGCCATAACGCAGGCGCACCTATTTACGTAACCAACTAAAAACCAAAAAATGAGAGCGAAAAACAAAAGCTCCTTGATAAATGAGCGAAAAAATAAACGTCAAAAACTCCTATTTGATCAGTTTTCTTATGTAATGATAGTGTGCACATTAGCGGTAAGTTTAGTTCGATTAATTACTAATTAAAATTAAATTAAAGCGCTATAATACTAAAATTTTAACGTTTGTATGTTCATTTAATGATTTATGATATAAATGTTGTTGTGTTATTAATTTTATAAGCAATAAAAAAGATAATACTAAAATAGTTGATATATGAGGTTTTGTACTTTTCCAAAAATTGTTGATAGGAGGTTTTGCAACCGAATTTTATAATACCACTACATTAAAAAATTATAACTTTTTACCATTTTATTGCATTTATGGTTATGACTTTTTTAATTGCAGTTCAAATATTATCGAATAGTAATTTATAACACAAAAATGATTCCTCAAGGTAAAAAAATGGTAGAGATGGTATGAAACCAAGCATCTGGACAATCTATTCTAATTCCGCACAACAACGAAACAGTTCGCTCAGATATAGAGAACAATATGGACATAATTTTCACTTGCAAATTCGATCCTACAAATATAGATTCTGAAGTTAATATTATAACTATCAAGAACGAAGCAGTTATGGAATTGAATATGGTGATGGAACCAAAAGAGGTTGACGTAAAAATAAAAATTCTACTATGTAGTGAAGAGCAGTTTGATACGACGGACAATACGAATGAAGTGTGTAATCAAAAAAATGCTGAAACTGAAGAGATTGAATCTGCGCTAAGTGACAAATATGTAACAAAATGAAAGGCGAATGTAATATGTGTACATCGTTTCGAGTTGGAAATTTGTCGCAGGAGGACTATGATATGCATACCAAGAAATTAAAAGATAAAGAAAAGGCCATTGCGGAAAGTATAATTGCGATTTGCATGGACATGCAAGCAGTAAAATTGGCGCCTTTTGTGTACGCGAACGCTTTTAACTATAAAACAAAATTGTGTTGCCATAACACACCAATTGTGTTTTCTGAGGACCAGAACAGAAGATAAAAAACCAATTGTAATTTATTCTGACAGATACGGATATCAGAATAGGAATAATGTATTAGCAAACGCTCTTCTCAACTTTTCAATAGAACACGAATTAGAAATAACTCAAAAATATCTGGAACCTGGCATTACGCAGATGGAATGTGATAGTGTGCATAGCAAAATTGAACATCAATTAAAAAATAAAGAAATACATTTTCCTAGCAACTATGTCACTATAACCAAGGCTACACGCAATTAAACCGGAACCGTATGATGCTGAACCACTAACCCACTCATTTTTTCAAAATTATGCGTTACCTGACCACCTGCGGTGTTTGTCAATAAGACCAGGTAGAAAAGTATGCGATCCTGTAGTAACTGACCTTAAAGCGTTGCGTTATTTTGATGGAAAAATAACATTTAAATATTAAGTTTTTTATTTTAAATGAAATGTTTAAACATCACTGGACATGTTAATCTATTCAGGTGATTTTTTAATAAGTATGATAAACATTATGATTAATAAGAGAAATTAATGCACTTTAATCTTTGTTATATTTTTCGACTAAAGGAGATGAACTTTTTATGTCTGAATAACACAAATAAAATTGATTTCAATAAATTAAATGAAATCAATAGGCTTATCACTTATTAAACTTATTATTAAATCTAACAATTGCTCCTAATTGCACTTTAAATTAAAGTCAAATTATTCTATGTACATTAATTAATTAATTAATCTCATAATTGAGAAAAACAATTACCAAGAAACTGTAAGAGATTAATTAAAATAAATTGGCATTAATTTTCTTTATTAATTTCGAATGAACTCTTACATACAACAGTTTTTTTTTGTTTCCTGAAAACTAGCATTTTTTCACAGAGGAGCTATTGTCATGAAGCTGGTGACATCAAAAGCAGTTGAAATATTAACAGTGTCCAAAACTAAATGTCAGGATTCTTTTAGCAATAAGTCATTCAACAAATCAAAACTTATTCCAAATATGGGCGAATTGGCATTTGGTTTAAATGTTAATTTAATGTTCTGCTTGAAAATTATAATTGTATATAAATGTAATAGCACAATGATCCGAGCATTGATTGTTGAATACAAATAGGAGATTGCCGGGAAATTTTAGTTGCCTCATTAATATCTGGAATTAGACTATTACTAGGCATTAAAACTTGATAGTCATCAATTTTTGTAATGTTATCTAAAATCTCAATATTAATATCACCTAAAATTATCAGATTTTTAAACTTGACCGTGTACGAAAATGAACATTCGCTCAAAAATCTGTCAATGCGGTAGAAATGCAACCTATAAATTGAATTGAATTTTGAATCTTCCGAAATTAATGTCAACTAGCAGGATGATAACTGATGTTTCGAATCTATAATATCTATCTTAACTTTTACATCCAGGTTGTCAGAGATATAAACTTCAACATCTCCAGCACGATACGCATTATTGCAATTACCGCAACGTTTTTGTCCAGTTATTGTATAATTTTCGGTTTCTTGGCCATTAATCCAGATTCCTGACAAAAACAGTAATTTCGGAAACCATAAAATGTTTGTAAATGGCATATTAAAATATGAAAATTTTGTCTTAAACTAGCTACATATATTTTGATGAAAAATCCTGAAATTACCATTTGCTTGATTTGAGAAGGGAACGAGAGAATTTAGGTTATAATTTAGATCTTGGTTAATGATACTGTCATACAGGCTTAGATGTGGTCTGACTTAGATTCCAAATAACTCATTCCCCTCAACGAAGATAGATCCATTTTTAACCCAACCAAACTTATAATTGTTTTGCATTTTACACCAGCTTAGCTTCATAAAATAGATTCCCGTTATAAAAACTTAGACTCTAGTTGACGTAAATTTTACTATATCTGATAAAAATCCCAGTGCGCTGTTGTTAAATTAAATCTTTCTCCTTATTTCCCTTAATACGTCTTTAGTCATACTTCTGATAAATTTCCCAAAAATAGTATTTGGCTGTGATGTTTTGTTGTCCCATTTTCAGCTTTCCCGAAAGGTAAAATCAATATCATCTAAATTTAAATCCTTCCAGATCGCACAAACTATTTGGTCGGTAATCCCTCCATTTGCGAGTGTTGCTGTTGCTGTTGTTCAAGGTCATTCACTTTTTACACAATTATTGTAATTTCATTCTTTAACATTTTATTTTCAGCAGACAATGCATCAATTCTGACGTTTTTGGCTTTTATTTCTCGCAAATCATCTTCAAATTTTTTCAGAAATTTATTCAGATTTGTCTTTGTTGGTAATACGTGCCAGTTACCATTACGTTCCATTTTTGATTATTTTCACAATTAACACATTCCAATGTTTTTTCTGTTCTTTGAATAGTTTGTAGTGGGTCGCAGAGGACGTTTTATAGTAAATTCAACTTTATAAATTCTCATCCTGCATGTTACACTGTAATGACCAAAATGAGATTTCAAACCTGAAGTAACAATAAATTAAGAATTTATCAGTGTTTAACTAAATTGATAAGAATAATACGCCACGTAAGCGGCTACTAAATGTAAATCCAATAGAGCCCATTGGATGCTACCTAGAAATACACCAAAAAGTGGCGTATTTTCGTATTTAAAGTGGCTTGATAGTCATGGAAGTTTAACATTAGTTCTTTATAAAATTATCGTTTATAAACAGGAAATATTCGTACACTAATCTTAAATGTTTTGTAATTTCAACGAAACATGTTATATTTATTGCTTTTGATCCTAAAATATTATACTCAACACAATAAAGTTTAGAAATTAATTAGAGTATTACAGAGACCATCACAGTCCCACCACAGGTATGAATTTAAATTAGTGGCTGTATAATGTTGGCCTTTAAGCAAAATAATTAAACTTTTTATTGCTTAAATTAAATTCAACCCAAATTACCATACATAAACATATACAAAGTACATATATATATAGCATGTGACCTCTTTTCCTGTTAAGTACTTAAATTTTATAATATACCTATGTATACACAAACATACAAAATATACACTAAACGTAAACCTTTATGTACATATATATAGATATATACCGTAGAGTCAATTTTCCACCAGCAACAACAAACGTAAAAATCTTCCGTTTAATAAATTCCAAAAAAAAATAAAAAAATTGTGAAATATACGAACATGCCGACCCTTATCATATCCCACATACATATGCACATAAAGTCTACACTATTATAGAGTCATGAACAATTTATATGAGCGAGAACATTTTTCAGACACACACACACACATCGCAAAATAACTATAAAACATAATTATAATAAATGAAAACAGTCGAAAAGAAAATTCCATATTACATAGAACGGGAAATGTAACAAAAAAAATGAAAAATCAACTCAATTTTAATCGTAACATTGCGCGTTTATAATCGTTATACTTTCGGTGCGATGTGATGCGGTTTATTGTGGGTATAGGGGTGGGAATTTTTCTTCTCTTTATATCGCGATTTCCCATCATCGTGAACCATCAGTATACCAAAGTGAATCAAAAATCGTACATCACACACATACACATACATTTTATATATGTATATGGTAAACACACACGGAAAGTAGTATTAAAACAGTCGTTTCGAATTTTATTTTTTACTGTGAAATTCTTAATGTTGTTGTTGTCAATAAATTGTTGTTGTCAAAAATTTTATATTTGGTGTATTGGGACGTGTCTATATTATTATGTAGGTATATAGTATATATAGATAGATAGTGGAAAGAAAACAATTTTCTTGATTTATTGATTTTTAATTAAGAAATTTTGGTATACATAAGTATTTAGATACATAAATAAATGCTGATAAGGAAATTTAATACGTATAAACATTATTTTATGTTGTATATGGAAAATAATGTAAAATTGATATTTTATCAATGTTTTTCTCCTTTCTACTTATGTAGGTACTTTATTTGTAAGATATCTAAAAAATGAGCATAAAGTAAAAAAAAAATTCTTCATTTATTATATACATAAAATATTAATTACAACATTTGTACTGATTTCATGTTATGTTAAAAAAAATTTTTTTGTTTGTTATTTTTGGGTTATTTGGTTGAAAAATTTGTTATTTTAATAAAACTTCTAATTTTGTATACACATAACATATATACCCTCTAACCCCTCTGCCTTATTTTATTTTGTGTTTTTTTTTGTAAATACAATACATAGTGTATATACATATAAATGTATACTATATATCAAGAGAAACATCTTAAAGTCGTACCCACAAGAAAAAGTAGCAAAACAAAAAAAAATGTTATTTCCTTAAAGGATGTACGAACATATATATACAAGACGAAGAAATATGATAAAAACAAAAACATAAAAATTGAATAGAAGGGCAATGTGTGCCTACAGCATTTATAGAAAAGAGAATTTTAGACAAATTAATGTAACGAACAGCTACAAAACACAAACTAAAAGTTTTCATTTTTTTTTGGCAGCTCCTGTCAGAGAAACAGAGAAGACAGAGAGTCCTGGATAAGTCACAGTAACGGAATAACCTCCTTCATCGGGTTTTAAGGTAGCTGCAACTCGGTTGGTCTGGTTCATACAATTTCCAAGGAAATATAGTTTGTAGATAGATCTTGTTACGTTTTCACCTCATTGCAATGCAGTGAAACGAGGACTTTTCCGTTCTAATATCGATCTTCGTAACTTACATTCCCCCACAAAAACAAATCTCTCCACCAGTTAATGTGCCTAGCCCTCTGACTGTTTAGATTATTGTATGTAACAACAGTGGTTCTACGACTCCATCCATTGAATCTAGCTCGAGTAATATCTTTTTGGCCTGATTGTCTGTTATCATGTGTTGAGCGGGTAACCTTCTGTTTTTAAGAGGAAAATCCTGTTGATTGATGAACATCATAATGTGCAATTAATACCGCGGAAGCTTTTGATTGTGGGATCTAAATTATCGTTTAATCATCCCGGTAAACCACAAGTCGATTATCCGCCTATAAATTCGGATTGACAAAATATCTATTATCGCCGAAGGAAGTGACAGAAATCAAAACAAATCCCATCCTATAATTGACTTTGTCGGTAACAATAGTCATCAGAGTATTGGTCAACAATAATTGGACTTTAAAGCCTGATTTACCAACAGCTTCGAAGCTGTATATAATTTTGGCATTAAATTCAGCGTATAGTGTGCAAAACTCTAACCTTAGTGTACAATGAAACTCTGACTTAAGAAACGTGCAATAAAACTCTCACTTCAGCGTGTAATAAAACTTTGGCTTCAGCGTTCGACAAATTTCTGATTATCATGTCCTATTTGTTTCAAATTTTCAGCGGAGTATTTCTAGTCAGAAGGGAGTACATATGAAATACTGTAGTTACAACTTAGACATAAATAATTGTTGGTGTTTTGTGTTAAACAAAAACCAAGATTCAAGAAATAACACTAAAACTAACCGTAAACGAAATTTTTAATATTTAGCTATTTTTATCTAAATTTTACGCGGAAAATAAAAAATTTATCTTAAAACAACTTTAAGTTTAAGCCCTTTTCATTTTCAAAAGCATAATTTTGGCAGATATGCGAACGTGTATGTTCGTTATTTTTACAAAGCTGATTTTTGAGAACTGGAAGAGATTTTGGTGCAATTTAAAGTAATTTCATTACCAGACGATACCACAGTAGGTACCTACATACCTGGAGGAAGTCTGAAAAATCGCTTTAAAAAAAAACAGGACATAAAATTGGTTTGGTGAGGACGACTGGGTAAAAAACATGCACGTGGTGAAATCGCTTTTAGAAAAGTTTTAAACCCCCTTGATTCATATTGTTTCTTAAATAAAACATGAATTCAATAAATATTGCAAGACACTATAATAACATTTTGGTTATTAGAAAAAAATTTGGAGAAATTAGATTTGTTAAAGAAACATTTTTTTTTTACTCATAACCAGTCCAGGCCTTTAGTACATTTCCACGTTCCAGCACCAAATGGAGCACGTTTGTTAATGGATTTTAGTAAAATGTTATATCTGAGCTATAAGGCTGATTCTATCAGTCGATTCTATAAAACCGAATTATTCACGCTTTGAAAATTTCTTGGGTCACCCCATTTGGGGTCGGATTTGTTAAATAAAATAAGAACCTAATCCAATAAATATTGCGGAACACCACTAATGATAATTTGGTTGAAGCCATTTATTAGGAACATTGTTTCATAAATTTTTCTTATTTTTACATAGACAACCAATCCAGGCAGTGTACTACGTCTCCAGCTTCAAATGGAACTAGATGTTATGTTTGTGGATGAATTTTAATAGAATTTATATCTGAGATTTAAGAGTTTAAGTCGATTCTTTAAATAGTTCCTCATCTGGGGTCGGGTTTCTTAATTAAACCATGGTTCAAATTCAGAATATATTTGGGTTGGAACTTTAAATCACAAATAAAATTCGCCAAATTAACTTGTATATACTTAGCTAATCCAGACTATCTTCTCAGTCTCCAGTATCAAATGGATGAAACAGGAACATTTCTTGAGTAAAATTTATTATCTGCAATATTTTGTAAATTCAATAAATGGTTCTTTTATAAAATCTATTAGTTCAGAGTCTGAAAAAAATGTCTGTCGTAAGGTAGGGTTGGGGTCAGAATTTTTAAAATAAAACATGGCCCTACGACAAGAAATATTTTGGAACCCTATTCGTACTAATGGCGTTTTGATCGATAAAAAAAATTATATTTACCAGTTTTAGTTTTCCATACACAGTTAACCCAGACAATTTTTTCCGCCTCCAGCATCGAATAGAAGACACACTTTTGTCGAAGATATATATATATATACATATATATATATATATATATATATATATATATATATATATATATATATATATATATATATATATATATATATATATATATATATATATATATATATTTATACATATATATATATATATATATATATATATATATATATATATATATATATATATATATATATATATATATATATATATATATATATATATATATATATATATATATATGTATATATATATACATATATATATATATATATATATATATATATATATATATATATATATATATATATATATATATATATATATATATATAAAAACTCCACTTTACCATCATTCATCATACTGCCATAATATCATACCATCACACCATCTTAAGGAAATTTTCAGTACCACATTGCAGGATTCTGACGGATGCCCCACTATACCTATCAAACGTCGTATTTCTACAACACATAAATTAATATTTATGTGCGACCAAGGATCATCTTCAGGGTTTTTATATATCCTATGAGTTGAGGTCACCGATTTCTGCAATAAGTTGTAGTTCGACTTAGTAGTAGTTAAAGTTCGATTTGACTGAAGAAGACAATTGGAGTAGTTGCCTCGATTTAGTATATTTATATCATCAATTGAGGAGTAGATGTGCTAATAGTCACTTTAAATGACTGTTGCCTTAAAAATTCGTGCAATACGGTGTTATTATGGCCGGTCCTACGACAGTACCCCTAAAGCAAAACAATATTTTGAATGTAGCCTGAGCTAATGCGACCTAGTTCGAGATAAATGTAAAGTATCTTTTCGACAAAAAGTCATTAGCTGGATGATACGTCAGTGGGAGCAAAACTGCGCGAATATCTTCGTTCCACTGCTTGTTACATTTACACTTATGTTTTCCATAACGATTTTAACAAACATCTTTTCCGGGAGGAAGCGTCTCGGATTCAGCGTTATGCCGGGGAATCTTTGCTTTGGAGATTACATCATTGTCTGTTTATTGTTTATGCCATCTTCTACAGTCTACAAATATCGATTTATTTATGTTTCAGTTTTTGTGGACTGTATTACTCTTCGTTGTTTTACTTATTTTTATCATTTACACTCGTTACTTTTACCACGCACAATTTAATAATAAAAAACATTATTTACGTTTTTACCATACTTCATTATTTCAACCATTACAAGTGAGACCCTGGACACGAATGTTCATGTCGTTTTTAATTTTTTTCTTTTTTTTATGTTACGTGTTACCTCACTCAACTTTATTTCCTTTTTTTTAACAGCGGCTGTTTTCTTATAAGCCGCTATGCGACATCTATTGTCAATAAAATATAATGAATTCCAACAATTTACTTCATCTAATCTACAAATTGTGAAACTATAAAATCTCCACAAAATTTGAACCATTTTCGACTTTGTCGAATGCCTATTCTTATATCTCGTAATTCATGCAGTGTATATTACAACGTTGACAATGCGCAGACAACGAGATGAATTGTTGTCTACAGATTTCGATTTTTTTTTTTTACTTAATCTACAAATTGCTTAAAACCAACGTTATACCGCGTAATCTACGTCACCTAGATTACATCATTGTCTATGCATAGATTGTTCGTGTAGACAACTTTTTATTATCTTGGCCTCAGCAATGTTCCTCAATTAAGATTTTGTTGGTGACCATAGCATAGACTTTGTGCAAACGTTAACTTTGGTGTAAACGGTGTAGAATGAATATGTCGACCTTGGTGTAAACTGTACGGAGACTTAACAGTTTTAAGTGATTTTTATATTTAGTGAAGTCGAAAAAACTAGAAATGTGTAAACAATACTGTACACAATATCGGAAACCATAGCCGTAGAACCATAAAACTTAGTATACGGGCAGTGCTGCAATGTACACGGCGCAGATTAAGCTTTACAATTCTCTACACCATTATTTACTCTATTGTGTACCAACTTTTTTGCTTTGTAGATTGTGCCGTGTAGATTGCATGATTGCTCACGCGTAAACAACGAGAATAGACTGATTATCATTGTTTAAGAATTAGCCATTTAATCCTCAAATTGCTTTAATCAACGTTGTACCGTCATTCGATTGTCAACCTTTGTGGCGTATAGAGCGAATTACAAAATAAAAATAAAAATTAGTGAATTTTAAATATTG
Source organism: Tipula vernalis (assembly GCA_958295665.1). Classification (NCBI taxonomy): domain Eukaryota; kingdom Metazoa; phylum Arthropoda; class Insecta; order Diptera; family Tipulidae; genus Tipula; species Tipula vernalis. The sequence continues at coordinate 370,972,686 of OY282559.1, forward strand.
AAAAATATTGTGATATTAATGCTTTCCAAATTTGATTAGCGCAATTCTGCGCAGTGGTTATATTTAATACCTGTTTATAACAAGGTTGTGGATTAGTTAAAATGGATAGTTTAAGACAAAACACTGTAAAAGTACAGTTTCAAAAGACAGATGCTAAGCCGTCAGATCAAGAAATGATGCAATTTGTCTTGAACAATGGGCTAACGGCTAAAGACATACATACGTTGTACCAGGATTTGTACGAGCGGTGTATTTATATAAAGTTCAACAAAGAAGAGAGATACCTAGAATTTTTACGAGAAACACATGTTTTGACGTTCAATTATGTTAATGGAACAACAACGGAGGTAACGGTAAAAGGAGCAAGTGGAATAATGCGGTACGTGAGGGTATTCAATTTGCCACCAGAGATTACAGACAAAACATTGAGTGAGGCCATGCACCGTTTTGGCAATATATTGTCAACAAGACGTGAAAAGTTTGGAGTAAACTCACTGCTACCAGTTTTTTCGGGAGTAAGAGGCGTGTATATAGAGATAGAGCGAGAAATACCGCAATTTTTATATATTCAAAACATTAAAGTAAGAATTTTTTACGACGGCATGAAAGAGAGATGTTATAAATGTGGAGATCATTCACATAAAAAACAAGATTGTCCACTTTTAAGTAATATCACCAATATAGCAGAACAACAGCTACAACAACAAGCACTACAACCACAAATACCAGATGAGCAACATGTACACACGCAAGGACAATCACAACACGTACAACAAACAAGCACGGTCGACAAAAACACCGTAAAATCAATTACCATTCAAGAACGAGTCAAGTATAGCGATGTAGCGAAAATTGACATGTTACACGCACAGGCAGAAACTAAAATCGAAACGAGCAAAAAAATGGTTAATTTAAAAGAGTATAACGTCAACGAGAGAAAAACAGAGACAGATTCGTCGTGTATGGATACCGAAAATGAAGATGGGTCAGCAAACGTAAATGTAAATAAACGTGGTCCCACACAAAAAAACTCGGTACACAAGCACAAAAAACCGAATAGCGTTCATTGACCAATATAACAGAACTACGTTGAGTACGGAAGTAAACAATGAAAATTTTATTGTACCACCAACACCGATGAAACTTGATAATAACGTACATCATAAATAAATTATAAAAATCGATAGTATAGATAAACGAGAAACTGGACAACAATGAAAAATATGGGACAACAACTCGCAACATCAACATCGTTATGAGGCATGCAACAAAATTTTATTATTTCTTTAAAATTTATTTTTGTTAAATTTTGGAAACGGATTCTCCCTGAACATATTTTAATTGGTATGTACAAATTGTTATTTGTGTGAATGTGAAACATGAGTAAAAGAATTATTGTTGGCCAGATAAACATACAAAGTTTTTACGCGAAAAAATGTATGTTGGAAAATTATCTGGCCAATAATAAAGTGAATGTGATGCTTATAAGCGAAACGTGGAAAAGAATGAACAAGACGTTGAATGTGAGAGGGTACAGATTTCTTTCTAAACCAAGAAGCGATGGTTACGGTGGAGTGGCAATAATGTACGACAGAAATCTGACGCTTCAAGAGATACAGTTACCCGCTTTTGAGGTGATTGAAGCAATTGCCGCCTCAACGACGAATTTGGAAAGAAATCTGTTACTAGTGAGCGTGTATATAACCCAGGTGCGTAATGAAGATGACAGGAAAAAAGCCTTGGGTGATTTTAAAAAAATTGTTTCAGTGGGTGAGAGATAAAAGTGACCTGATTGTATGTGGAGATATGAATGCGCATGCGAGAATGTGGGGTTGTTTAGACAATTGCGCAAGAGGAAAACAGTTGGCCGACCTGATTCAAGACTCCGATATGGTGCTCTTGAATGATGGAAGGCCAACTAGAATGGCGAATGTGGGAGGCACGGCCAGCGCAATAGATTTGTCTATGACAACTATTGAACTGGCCTGCCGGGTCACTTGGAATGTTGAAGAATAGAATTTGGGTGGTGATCATTTCATGATCAAAATGATCATGAATGATAATCGAGTGTTTAGGAAAAAACGTGAATTAATGAATAACAGGAAATGGGTGAATGAGATGGCGGTCGCTATCGAATATGTGTTTACTACAGTCGGCGCTCATTTTTAGAAAATGTTATAAAATAATAGGAAAAATATAAATATTTTTGTGTTTTAAAATAAAAAATTAGATTTACTTTTACGTTAAAGTTTTTTTTTCAAATTTTCATTAAAATCGTAGATAATAGTGTATTTAACTTAAAAATAAAACGCGAAAATATTTCTGTCGTTCTGTTTTGGTATTTTTTCTCGTCGCTTGCAAAAATATTGTGTTTGAATAATATAGAAATGAAAAATTAAATTTAATGAGTGTCGTGTACTATAGATTAAAATAGCTGTTATATTGTTATTAAAAATAGTTTTTTAATTATAAATATTTTTGGGAAACTAAACTTGCCAATGTGGTCACAATTTCAAATGAACTTTCGTGCATTTTTGGTTTTAGCATCAAAAGTATGGACATGTATTTGTTATATGTTCCATCGACAAGTTCGCGCTGTAAGATATTTTTAATTTTATTTTTCTTGTTACATATATGCATTTAATAATAAAACTATATATAAAAACGAATTTATTAATATAAATTTAAAATTTTTGTTCTGTTTTCTTTTTTCGTAATATTGAATAAAATTATTAACAATGACAGCAGTCTGTCAGAGGTGTTTAATAGAGGGGAAATTGCATTCATATAAATTTCGTTGTAGTAGTTTTGTATTAAACAAAATTACATATTGAGAATACTACTTATAGCTAATTGTTTTAATTTTAAATTTTATCAATAAATTTACTTTTTTTCAATATCTCACGAATTTACTAATCAGAAAATAATAAAAATAGCTATGTTAGATAACTGAAAATGGTGAACACAATTGTGATAACTTATTTTTGTTTTTAGTATCTCATTTGTTTTAGATCCAAAATTAATCAGAAAGGATTTTGTTCAATTTTGGTTACAAAGCTTAACTTTCAATTCTGAATGCCTGCTAAAATATTGAGTAGAGTACAAACTATACTTTTGGACAACACGGGCATTCCAGTACTGTTAGTTGCCAAATATTGTACCTCCAAATAGTGTAATCACTGGCATATGCTATTAAGTTTTAATTTCCCAACAGTTGGTATATTATTACGACAAAAAAATTAAAAACCAAAAATCCATTTTTTAGGGAAACGATAGTATATTTACTCATAAAAGTTGAGGAATCCATTATAGTTAAATGCAAAACTTATACCTAACCCAAGTGGTATATGTACTATTAAGATATTTCTAAAAATTTCTTCAATTTCCAATTGGTATATCACGGTTCAATGATCGGCAGTTAGCACAGATGAGCTAACATTAAATAGAACTATGAAATGCCGGTAAAGTTTTGGTTAATTTTTACAAATTATTTAATTAGTGATTGGTTAGAAATTTTAAGACCAAAACTTCTGTACAGTTAAATCAAATTGTTTATACCGAAACAATATAAGAAATATTAAGCAAGTGCATCCAGTTTACGTAGAATAGAGATTTATATCTATTCTCAAATATAAAATAAGAGTGACTGCCAAATAATTCCAAATAAGATCGGAATTCACTTTCATTTAAAGAGACTAAAGAAAAAAGCAACGACTTAAAATCATCAACACGCTTTTTTTCGCGCAAATCGCGGCCGTTGAACTTGAAAAACTATTTCTTCATAAAACAATTATGGTTTCTGATTATATGATTACGAAACGATTCCGTTTCAAGGTTAAAGTGCTTATTTTAAGAAGGTTTGAATCATCTTTTAAAATATTCGAGGAATTTCAGATTACGTAAAGTGACGCTGTGATGTTCGAAATGATGTCATTTTTAAAGTTGACAACTAGTAACTAGATAAAGACCAAGATCGTGAATTCGTGAATATAATGTAATACATCTATGTATATATTTACAGCAGAATCATGGACAGAAAACATAATAAATAAAATTAAGTTTTTATTTTACACACCAACAAGATTTTTAGTATTTGAATACGATTAGCTAACTAACTACGAGTGTGGTTTAATTTTTGAATACACCGACCGGCATTTGTTTATTGCCAAGGTCAGTTATTTATTTACACTTTATCATCAAAATAGTTTCAATGAAAATTGTCTTTATTGCTCTATAGATCTGTTGCAAATTCAGCATCTAAATCTATAAATTATTGGCCTAAACAATTTTTTTTTTTTTGTTTTTTTTTTTTTTTTTTTTTTTTTTGGTTTTAGCCTAAACAGCCCTGATTTAGATGTGGAGAGTCCTGAGTATCCGGCTTGGATTCCAGAGAAATGATCACAAATAAAGTAGCTAGATTGTGCTGTCTTGTATTAACTTTTATTATATATTCCACTAAAAATTTACTAACTATCGATCGCATTGCGGTCTGTAAACGGGTCGAGTCTGTCCCAACTAATACAAAAGATTCTGTTATATTAATTATTCATTTAAGAAATAAAATTTTGCTATTAGGCTGTTTATTAATTAAATTTAGTTTTCAGAATCGCCTGGGAATTGCATATTAATTTTAAAGTTTAATTTCAATTTTATTTTATTTTATTTTAATTTTATATTTATTGTTATAAGGATTAATTATAATCTTAGCTTAGTAATTTTAAATTTCTTAAATACTTTATCAGGTAAATTAATGAAAGGCGGACTGAGGGAAATGGCAACATTAATAATTTTTAATTAAGGTTTAGGGTAATAAATCAATAACCTATATCGGTTTTGGTTGGTATGTGAAAATGGGTGTATGATGTGTGCATGGGGATGCTAAAGATACGGTTACATAAATTATTCATTTAAGTAATAAAATTTGGTATTATGGTGTTTTATTAATTGGATTGAACTTTCAGAGTCGCCTGGGAATTATAACATTAATAATTTTTAAGTCCTGATAAAAAATTTAGGGAGTCCTGAGTTCCAGCCCCCGGATTCCAGAGAAATGATCAACTAATAAAGTAACCAATTGTGATTGTCGAATACTAACAGTAGTTTGAAACTGGCCACCGGGAAACCGGACCAATTCTGTCATTACTAACATACCTTTCCCATCCTACCACACAAAATTTACTAACTATTGACTGTAACGGTGTTTGTAACCTGGTCGATCTCAAACATTACTAATATCCTTCCTTATCCTTCCAAGTAAATGTAAAAATGGGTGTACGGTGGGCCCGGCGCTTTCCGGGATCTCCTGCTTAATGCTTGGCCGTACATTCAAAATCAATCAATCAATCAATCAATCAACAGGAAATGGGTGAATGAGATGAATGAGATTCTCGGAGAAAATGAAATAAATCAAAGCCAGTTAGATAGTGAAATTGAACGGGTAAATAAATTGTGTACAAAAATTGTGGATATGAAAGAGATTAATGTGAATGGTTGGTGGAACAATGAAGTTCAATACTGGTATGAAAGGAAGCGAATAGCCTTGCGTGAATTTAATAGGAATAAGAGTAGTGAGAATAAGATTATGTATGGTAAAATGAATGGAAAATTGAAAAAGGCTATTCGCAGAGCAAAAAGGAAAAGTTGGCGGGAATATGTGTCCCAAATGACACATAGAACCACAACTTTAAGGATGTATGGAGTTTGTTTAATAGGGTGAATGGTAAATATTTTAATGTGAGCAATGTGGTATGTGAGAACAGAGAAAAAGGTAAAGAATTTGTTAGAATTATATTTAATGTAAGCAATGATTTGAATGTAATAAATGAAGTTGATAGAATGAGTGGAAATGAAAGAATGGATTGTAAGTATGAATGGGGAGAGTTCCTGAGAGTGTTAGATAGATCAAAATCTACCACTCCAGGGACGAACCGAGTAAGTTATAAGATGATTCGGTTGTTGAGTGACTCAGTAAAACATAATTTGCTTGAGATACTCAACAAAGTGTGGATGGGTTCAAAAATACCGGACAAATGGAAAGAGAGCAGGGTGGTTCCTATCCCTAAACGGGATAGAGATCCAGATGTGGCAACAAATTATCGAGGCATATGTATGTTGAATGTTTTTATAAAAATCTTAAATGGAATGATGAAAGAGCGCATGGAAGATTTTGTGAATGAAAATAATTTGTTGCCATCGACAACATTTGGATTTCGAAAGAACCACTCTGCAATTGAGTGTGTGGAAAAGTTTGTTTGGGAAGTAAGAAAGGATAATTTGAAAGCTGTTGCGGTATTTTTGGACATCGAAAGAGCTTATGATTATGTGGTTCCGTGGAAATTACAACAAATTCTCTCGAATTTTGGATTTTCACGGAAAGTATGTATGTGGATAAGAGATTTTATGACTGAGAGAAAATTGGTTCTGAATGGAAGTGGTGTTAGGTTGGAGGGAGTTGCAAATGTTGGGCTTCCGTAAGGAAGTAAAATATCTCCAGCTCTGTTCAACCTATATACCAGCGAGATACACCACATCAATACAGACAATCAAATCGTTCTGCAATTTGCAGACGATTTTGTAGTAATTGGAAAAGGAAGAAGTATTGATGTGGCGGCTCAAAGAGCGCAAAAAGGGGTAGATGATTTAATTCAAAAACTTAAAATGTTGAATCTGAGAGTGAATCCTAATAAGTGTGCTTATATGAGTTTCAGAACTAACGTTGCAAATGTTAATATAAGTGTTGATAGTCAAAGTATTGAACAAGTAAATGCGTACAGGTATTTGGGTATTTGGATTGATAGACGTATGAATTTTGGGAAGCACATGAAGATTTTGGCCGATAACTGCAAGGAACGTTTAAATGTGGTTAAACGGGTGAGCAAACCTAAATGGGGCGCTCATCCGAGTGTGACTGACATGTTAAGGAAGGCCCTTATATCCTCCAAAATTGGATATGGTACTAGTGTGTATGGGAATGGTTCGAAAGGGGCTTTTAGCCAATTAATGAAAGTAGAAAGTGCATGTGCAAGAGTGGTATTGGGGGCGATTAACTCAACCCCAATACACACTCTGTGGTCTGAAATGGGTGATTCACCTCTTGATTACAAGAGAGAGTGTATCACAGTGAGAGAGACAGTGCGAATGATAACTAAGAAAAATGAGTTTTGGAACGAGATGATAGTAAGATTACAAAATAGGGCGGTGTACAAACCGACATATAGAACTAGTATTGCACTTGAAAACTTGAACATGTTTCTGAGTATAGGCAATGCTGGTCCGCAACCCGTTCCTAATAATCTTACTGTATGTTTGAATATGGAGGAATTTAATAAGGGAATGAATGAAGTTATCGCTAAAATTATGTTTAGGAAAATCAGTCAGCGGTATGTGCAAGATGATATAGTTTATACAGATGCTAGTGTGAATGAGAATGGAGTGGGTGTTGGTGTATTTATGCCTGGTAAAAATGTGGAAAAGTATTTTAAAGTGGACAAAAGCATCTGTATAATGAACGCTGAACTGATTGGAATGTTTGAAGGAATTAAATTGGCTGTGAATGAAGGGGGAAGGAAAATAGTAATATTTTCCGATTTTCAGAGTGGTTTATGTTTGCTAAAATGTGGAGGTGGAAGGGAAGGCAATGTGTATGTTGATTTAATTTTTGAATGTGTTCGAGACTGTCAACGTGATGTGACCATACAATGGATCCCATCACATAGACAGATCGAAGGGAATGAAAGAGCCGATATGTTAGCTAAAAAGGGTACATTGAATGACACGGTTCAGGAGTACGGAAGTAAGGATGCAAGAGATGTACTTCGAATGTTTCAGATGAATCTGTGGAGAAAATGGGAGAGTGAATTTAACGAGAAAAGTCTAACGAAAGGAATGAAGTACAGAGTGCTCCGTGGTACTCCTTTGAGAATTCCGTTCTTTAAGGAGCTCAAAGGAGATACGCGAATGTTGCGAACGGTTGAGAGAATCAGGCTGAACCATGGAAACTGGAAGGAATGCTTGTGGAAAAGTCATTTGAGTGAGGACAAAGATTGTGAGTTGTGTGGAAGTGTGGAGGATGTTGAACATCTCATATTGGCTTGTCCCAGATATAACCAATATAGATCAAAGTTCAACATCCTTCGGAATGCAAGAAATCTAAGTGAATTAATGAATGAGTGTGATTTTTTGGCTTACAAGGAAATGTATGAATTTATTAGGATGAGTGGAATAACAATTTAATACGAAACAAATATTTGCTAGCCGATAGAATATGTGAGGGAATAATCCGGTTCTTTTTAAGAGTGAGGAAAATATTATTAAAAATGTAAATTGTATTAAAATATGTAAACAGAGAATTATAAATATGATTTTTGGCGATATGGCTCTTTTTTATGTAGGAACCAAGCCTAATAAAAAAAAAAAAAAAAAAAAAAAAACGTCGTACCGTTTAATCTAGGTCGCATAGATTACACTATTGTCTTCGCATAGCCTATTTTTAATGATCTTGGCCTCAGCGTTGTTCTTCTACACGTAATTATAAAATTAAAAAATGTATGTCAGCAAAGAATAATCTTTGGTTTTTGTATTGATTGTAGGGTATGCTTTGCATCGATTGTCGACATGATATAGACAATGTAGACTAAGTCGACAATGATCTAATCATGTGGAGTGGCAGTGTTGTAAACAATTAAGTAAAATATATGTATAGACAATAAAACAAATTCTACATTTACACTAATTGTCTACACGACGGCGTAGATTACGCGCTATTGCCTTCCTTGTTGTCCGCAATATTGAATACTAATTTCGAGTATATGTTGCTTCACTAAATCTACAATACAAACCATTAAGAATTGTAAAGCCTCTACATAGCTTATACCATCGTCAACGTAGTGTTCACCTTGGTCAACATTTACGATGAAGTCTTTACCATTGTCAACAACAAAACCAAAGATATCAATCAATCTTGAATTCAGCATTATGCCGCCTAACTTCGCCTAACCGCATATCCCTCTATGCGTAATCTATAAAAATTAAAAAATCAATATCGACAAAACCTAATCTATGGTTTTAGTGTCGACTATGATGTAGGATTTGTGACCAACGTTGACTTTGGTATCGATACTGTAATCAAAGTCGACAAAGGTGTTAACAAAGGTGTAGTGAATTAAAAAATCTCAAAATTTTTAGATTATACAGTAGATAACGGATTAAATAATTTTGTTATTTTTGACATAGTCATTAGCCTTTCTGCCAAATAGCAGAACGCTTTATGCGAGGACGGTCTCGCAGTTGATGACGATTTATAATCAAGTCCTAATTGTTTAACTTGAAATCTGTTAATTTAGATCAGTTGGCTAAGCTTAATAAGTATATTAAGGCTGCAGGATTTATTTCTAAATTATGATAGAACCCCTGTTTGCACCATGGTCTTGGTGAGTTCCAACCAATTTTAATAACCGTAATTCCGCTGTAATATAGTTCACATTTACCATATATATATACATATATATATATATATATATATATATATATATATATATATATATATATATATATATATATATATATATATATCTATATATATATATATATATATATATATATATCTATATATATATATATATATATATATATATATATATATATATATATATATATATATATATATATATATATATATATATATATGTATATATATATATATATATATATTTATATATATATATATATATATATATATATATATATATATATATATATATATATATATATATATATTATATAGCTCAGTATCTGCCGACAGTTAAATTTTTCAGCTTGGATCAATTGTCCGTCCAAACACAACCGGTTATTCTAGGGTCAAACTTCAGTTTTAAATGATAATCGACGCACCTGACTTGACTTGAGAATTTCTTTATTCATCTAATAGCTGTTTAATCCCAAATCATTGTTTGTAAGCTTAGAGGACTCCTTCTCCTGATAAATGTCGCCTTTTAAACGTAACATATCATCTCTCCATTGACGTATAGCTATCGTCACTAACTAGAGTTCATAATGATTTGGCCAAACAACGGGAGATATTTATTTCATGATGCTCTACAATAAAATAATTTATCAATAAACCATCAAAGCAAATTTCGAACTTAAAATATTTGTTTGGGAGCCGGCTATTCTTCAAATAACTGACTTCTTTGAGAACTGATATAATTTACTAGGTAGTTTTGCAATGGAACAGTGGCAAAAAAAAATAATTGAGAATAATAAAATTAAGGCAGTGATTTGTTACCTAATATACGCGTTTCCCTTTCGGCTCCCCTTTTTCGTCATTGTGGGAACAAGGTTTGCCTTCTAAAACTCTGGAAATTCACTGCAAAATGAGCTTTCATACTTTATTCTAAGATCCCTCTAGTAAAGTGCAGTATTGCGGTATTGTGTTAATTAAAAAAACTTTTCGTTGCATATTTTGTTCACCATTCATTTAATAACACGACTTTCCCATATAACCCCACATCTTACAAAACAAAACAAAAAAAAACGTTATTTCCATGTTTCCCCAATACTTATACAAATGGAACAATTCTAATATAAGGCAACAGTACAAGGCACTATGATTTTTCGTTCCGACTACGGATGTGTGCTGCTATAATGAAAGAAATATTTTTTGTTGTGCTTCGTATATTTTCCGTCGACTATAAGAAGCTTATCCCAAGTTTATTCTTAATAATGTTTTTATTCAGTATTTTTGTGTATTCTGTTTGTTATTTTATTTTGCCAATGTTTTCTTCATCTTCTTCATATAATAAATATGTACTATGTATATATGTTGGTATATAATGTTACGGTTATGGTACGACCTCCAATTTGATTCGAAATAATTTTATTTTTTATATATCTCATCTTATATATACATATATACATTAAGTAAAACGTAAGATTTTCATCTTTAAAATGTAAGATGTTGAACGGGAAGAAGAAGAAGAATAAAAAAAGTTGCATAATCATATAAGCAAGCACAGCTGTTTGATCAAAAAATATCCATTACATTTTAACAGTCCATTATATAATTATAGATATGGATGGATAGCTATTTTCGATCCATAGTATTTTATATAAAGAGTCGAAAGCCATCGTCGAGGGAGAATTCCGTACACGTGTTATCAATTTTTGTGACTGGAGATTTTAAGCTTTTTATGCGATGCTGCCGTTAATGTTATAATTTTTGTTTGTTTGTTTGTTTTTGTTCTCCAAAAATAACTAAAAATTCGAAAGTTATTGTCAACATTTTCATGTAATAAATTTCCACTTTGGACATGTTTTGTTGTTGTTATGTGCTCTCTGTTTTTGTTCTAATTTTAATTTATCTCGGTTGTTTCATGAATTTTCCTTTTTATATAAATACATACATACATACTCGTACATATGTAAAGGAGTGATGGTGCGTTGGGTACGGGACGCCTGATGTATAGAGGATACAATACAAAATCATTGACGCATGGGTTTTTCGGTAATAAATCTATTTATCTTTTATCAATTATTAATGGTCAATATATCTTCTGTTGACCAGTAATTGGTTGTTTATATTTTTCTAATTTGTTGTGTTAAATGTTAACATGTACGTATATGTAGTGTACACATGGAGATATTCAGTCTATCCGTCTGTAAATGATTTAGAAAGTTTTTACGGGAAGTTAACATAAAATTTAGATATAAATTATTACTCGTTTTTTGAATTGTTTGTGTTTGTTGGAGCTAGATAACCTCCTGGTGTGTTCTTTTCTGTTAACGATAAACAAAAAATTTACGATATGCTATATATTAGTAGCTAGTTCTTTCTTTATGCATTTAAAGGGAGCTACTGCGCTGAAAAAATAACATTCCTAAAAGTTAAGTGATATCCTCTTTTAAGTGGCCACACCGCTTGCTCCACTGGAAGCAGAGCCTGAAATTGTATTAATGATTAACTAAACGAATAAATAATTATTGAGAAGGAATGCATTATTTTCAGTAGCAAAAAACCAGGATTTTAAATGATAGTTTGTATTAGCACTAATTAAAAAAAAATTTAAAGTCATCCTTTTTTACATCATTTTGATGTTACAAAGTAGCATTTGTTTCTTGCTTCAAAATAACCATTCAAGTTATTAAATACATTCCTAAAAATAGAATTTTCCAAGTTTCCTGCACTAAGACACAATAAAAATAATTTTCACACATTATAAGCAGTAAGTGATACTGAACATTATTCACGATAACAATAAATTTTGAAATTCACTCTAAAACATCGAAATTCGAGGACCCAATAAAATAATTTTAATAAATTGTGGACCAAAAATGACACTGAACGGACTCGCAATAATGAGAAATTAGGAAAATTATGTTATTTGAGCTTCAAAATGCAAAACTGGTTAATACGCATAATAAATTACATGCATGAAGAGAAAGTTTAAAGTTAAATTAACTCTAATACTTCTTCTAAGGTTTAATCAAAATTATTCAAACAAATTATGAACCTCAAATGATCCTGAACAGGACTTGCTTTAATTAGAACCTCGAAAAATTATGTTACTAGAGCGTAGAAACGCAAAATTGGTTATTACCGTTAATAAATTACATGCAGGAAGTGAATTTTTAAGGGAAATTCACTCTTAAACTTCTACAGAGTCCCAATAAAATTATTCAAATAAATTGTGGACTAAAAATGATACTGAACGGTACTCGCAATAATGAGAAATTCGAAACATTTTGTTATTTGGGCTTAGAAATGCAAAATTGGTTATTACGCTTAATAAATTACATGCAGGAAGAGCATTATAAAGTTAAATATACTTTAAAACTTCTACTAAGGCCCAATAAAAATTATTAAATGAAATTGTGGACCATAAATAAAGATGAACATGACTTGTAATAATTTGAAATTCGAAAAACATTGCTATTGGGGCTTAGAAATGCAAAATTGGTTATTACGCATAATGAATTACATGCAGGAAGAGCATTTTTTAAGAAATGTTTACATTAAACTTCTACTAAGACCAAAAAAACATTATTCAAACAAATTATGGACCACAAATGATCCTGAACAGGACTTGCTTTAAATAGAATTTCGAAAAATTATGTTATTAGAGTGTAGCGAAAGCAAAATTGGTTAGTACCGTTAATGAATTACATGCAGGAAGAGAATTTTTAAGGGAAATTTATTATTAAACTTCTACAGAGTGGTAAAGAAATTATCCATTTTGATATTCCAGACCAAACTTTAAAATTGGTGGCACAAATCGCGTACAACACGCTATCCTTGGCCCTTTTCTGATCCACCAGGTCCCTTTTCCGTGTACAATTCACCGGTGATGGTATATGAGTTCTTTGCGTCACAAACACAAAATATATTTAAACCATATTTGGACGGCTTGGATAATGGTATATATTGTGTAAACCGTGTTCTGTCTCGATAGGGAAATAGTTGTACATTCACGGTTACACAATCCAATACCGGGAAATGTGATGACAAATTTGCATTTAACAGCGGCCAGATATGACTAATAGCAGCTACTTTATCTGCCTCCAAGCGTTGAGGACTAGTGAAATTATTGTCAAACCGGAAAAATTGGCATATGCCATGAAATCGGTCGATTGACATGGTCGCTCTATATAATAAATAAGAAGGGTATGGTAATTAAACCCGATTCAGAAAATCCGAAGTAATAAAATCTTACTCCACAAAATCCCGACTGAACGATTTTTCGATCCAATAAATACTCATCTAAGTAAAATCCTGAAATTGTTGTAGAAAGCTCAGTCAATGTTATGGAAGAATGCCGCTCGTACTTACCTATTACAGAAGCTGAGAGAGAAAAAATTCGGTCTGTAAGAGCAGCTTTTAGAGTCACGGAACCATCGACTTTGAGTAACATTAATATACCAGCAAATTTTTAAATTCTCCACTGTGGCTCATGGACGGGACGTTTGAAATTGCTCAACATGCAACAACATTTTACAATTCATTGTAAAATAAAAAATGAAATTATGCTGATGATATGTTGTATCGTGACCAGCAAAAGTCGGTTGGCATACAACGAATTTGTTTTTCTTCAACTTTTCACGATCGCATGCGAAAATAAACTAGATTTAAATCCAAAATTCATAATTTCTGATTTCGAAGAAGCAATTGTTCCGGCAGCCAAATCGATCCTTCCTGCTAACCATTTTAAGGGATGTTTTTTCCATTTCGGTAAAATTATATGGCGACGAATTCAATAGGAAGGTCTTTCGACAAAATATGGTAATAATGAAAATTTTAGTTTAAAAATGCGTTTGTTAAAATGTTTAGCATTCCTCAAACCAGATGAAATTCCAAATTATTAAAATGAATTAAAAAACGAGTTCGATTCAACAAAAAATTCTTGAATCTTCTTATCCTCCGTATTTCTGGTTAGTGGCAGATCTTCCTGTATAAAATTTGCCAAGGAGTCAAAAAAAGTGTCAAAGGTTGGCATAGACGTCTCCAAATAATTGTCGGGATTTTAATTCGTTTTCTTTTCGGTATTTTATGTTTTCGAAATTTATGAATCGAAATTTTGTGGAGATACCGAATAAGAATCCACACATTGTAATAAACATTCCAATATAGGAGTAAAACTCCTTTGAGGTCAAACATTTCCAACTTTTAGTAGGTTTTCCGGGATTATTAGCGTTCCATTCTTTAAATGTTCTGAGAGCTTTCCGATTCGATTCGAGTAGAATAATGTCCACAATCACCTCCGAAAATATACATTTGAATGTATCTGCAACAGACAACAATTTTGTTTAAGCCACTGGTTCAGGTTTATGACGGTAAATATTCTGTTTTTGTATCCGAGTAACAGCCGGTGGGATTTGCGTCCATACCGTACGATCTATAGCAATAAAACCGTGAATGGAAAATACGCTTCCACCAAAAATTTCTTCGTCAGTTTGATTATCTTCATTTGGCTCATATTCATCCGAAACTTGTTCATCATGTAGCCCTATTACAATATCAGATGTATTGTAAGCATTTCCAATGTCCGATTATTCATCAATACCCTGAAGAGCATTTCTAAAGTTAAATTTACATTGAAACTTATACTAACACCTAATAAAAATAATTCAAAGAAATTGTGGACCAAAAATGACAATGAACGTGACTTACTTTAATGAGAATTTCGAAAAAATAAGTTTTTAGAGTGTAGAAATGCAAAATTGGTTAATACGGTTAACGAATTACATGCAGGAAGAGAATTTTTAAGAGAAATTCACACTTAAACTTCTACAGAAACCTAATAAAATTAATCAAATAAATTGTGGACCAAAAATGATACTGAACGTGACTCGCAATAATGAGAAATTTGATACATTTTGTTATATGAGCTTCGAAATGCAAAATTGTTTAATACGCTTAATGAATTACATGCAGGAAGAGCAATTTTTAAGTTAAATTTACTCTAAGACTTCTACTAGGTCCAATAAAATTTATTCAAACAAATTGTGGACCATAAATGACACTGACCGTGACTTGTAATAATGGGAAACTCAAAAAACATTGTTATTTGGGCTTTGAAATGCAAAATTGGTTACTACTCAAAATGTATTAAAAGCAGGAAGGGCATTTTTTGAGAATTATTTACATTAAAGATTCTACTAAGACAAAATAAAAATGATTCAAATCAATTATGGACCACAAATGACCCTGAACCGGACTTGCTTTAATGAAAATTTCGAAAAAAAATTTTGTTTGAGTTTAAAAATGCAAAATTGTTTAATACGCTTAATAAATGCAATATTGCAAGCAGGAAGAGAATTTTGAAACTAAATTCACTCGTAAACTTCTACACAGACTCAATGAAATGATTCAAATAAATTGTGGACCACAAATGTCACTGAACGTGACTCACAGTATTGAGAAATTCGAAAAGTTTTGTTATTTCAGCTTATAAATGCAAAACAGGACTATCATTTTTAGAATTAAATTTGCTTTAAAACTGCTACTAAGACCCAATAAAAATTATTCAAATAAAGTATGTACCACAAATTACTCTGAACAGGACTTGCTTTAATGAGAATTTCGAAAAATTAAATGTTTAATGAATTACATGCAGGAAGAGAATTTTTAAGATATACTAACAATTAAACTTCTACAGAGATGCTATAAAATTATTCAAATAATTTACGGGTGTGAAGTTTGTTCTAAAAATTGATTTTCCTGTTAATTCTCTCGTTATTATGAATTTTTACGTAAACGATTATTTTACTTATCTAATTTAAAATCAAAAAAAAACTTATAAATATAATAAACTTTAATCTTAATTTAAATTGTCCAAAAAAAACTCATTTAAAAAATTAAAGTTCAGTAGAAAAGTGATATATAAAAATGATTCAATATGGTCCAAAAGATCGTAACCTGGTGGACACAATATTTAGAAACAATCGGAGAACCCCTCCATCCTAAAACAATAATAAAGAAGTCATTCAGGATAATGAACGATGTCCCTACCTAAAAAAAAAAACATTCAAAAACCTAGAAGATAAATGTCTTAGGCAGACGTTTTGCTTCCCTATATGTAAATTCATATAAAGAAATTTAGTAGTATGTATATTAGCACAAAGTTGGACATTAAAAAATGCCTCCGTCTGGCCCAAATATCGTATCCAAATGGATATATGAGTTTAACTTTAGGCGGCGCAGTCTCCTCAATAAGATAAGTGACTTAGGACAGACGTGTTGCGTTCCTTTATGTAAGTTTGTATGAAGTTGGATATTTAAAAAATTCTCAATCTGGCTCCAAGATCGTACCCAAGTGGACATATATCAATAAGGGTAGAGGGAAATCCTCTCTATCTTAGAAATGTTACAACTTTCAAAAATCTATAAGAGAATTGACTTAGGGCAGACGTGATGCGTTCCTATATGTAAGTTCGTATAAGGTTAGATATTAAAAAAATTCTCAATCTGGCCCAAAGATCGTACCCAAGTGGACATATACCAATAAGGGTAGAGGGTAATCCCCTCTATCTCTGAAATGTTACAACTTTCAAAAATCTAGAAGATAAGTCACTTAGGCAGACGTTTTACGTTTCTATATGTAAGTTCGTATAAGGTTGGATATTAAAAAAATTCTCAATCTGGCCCCAAGATCGTACCCAAGTGGACATATATCAATAAGGGTTAAGGGCAATCCCTTCTATCTTAGAAATGTTACAACTTTCAAAAATCTAGAAGATAAGTGACTTAGGACAGACGTGTTGCGTTCCTATATGTAAGTTCGTATAAGGTTGGATATTAAAAAAATTCTCAATCTGGCCCCAAGATCGTACCCAAGTGGACATATATCAATAAAGGTAAAGAGCAATGCCCTCTATCTTAGAAATGTTACAACTTTCAAAAATCTAGAAGATAAGTCACTTAGGATAGACGAGTTGCATTCCTGTATGTAAGTTTGTATAAGGTTGGATATTAAAAACAATTTCAATCTTGCCCCAAGATCGTACCCAAGTGGACATACATAAATAATGGTAGAGGACAATCCCCTCTATCTCTGAAATGTTACAACTTTCAAAAATCTAGAAGATAAGTGAATTAGGACAGGCGTGTTGCGTTCCTATATGTAAGTTCGTATAAGGTTGGATATTAAAAAAATGCTCAATCTGGCCCCAAGATCGTACCCAAGTGGACATATATCAATAAGGGTAAGGGGTAATCATCTCTATCTTAGAAATGTTACAACTTTCAAAAATCTAGAAGATAATTGTCTTAGGACAGACGTGTTGCGTTCCTATATGTAAGTTAGTATAAGGTTGGATATTAAAAAAATTCTCAATCTGGCCCCAAGATCGTACCCAAGTGGACATATATCAATAAGGGTAAAATGCAATCCCCTCTATCTTAAAAATGTTACAACTTTCAAAAATCTAGAAGATAAGTGACTTAGGATAGACGTTTTGCGTTCCTATATGTAAGTTCGTATAAGGTTGGATATTAAAAAAATTCTCAATCTGGCCCCAAGATCGTACACAAGTGGACATATAACAATAAGAATAAAGGGCAATCCCCTCTATCTTAGAAATGTTACAACTTTCAAAAATCTAAAAGATAAGTGACTTAGGACAGACGTGTTGCGTTCTTGTATGTAAGTTTGTATAAAGTTGGATATTAAAAAAAATTTCAATCTGGCCCCAAGATCGTACCCTAGTGAACATATATCAATAAGGATAAAGGGCAATCCCCTCTATCTTGGAAATGTTACAACTTTTAAAAATCTAGAAGATAAGTGACTTAGGACAGACGTGTTGCGTTCCTGTATGTAAGTTTGTATAAAGTTGGATATTAAAATAAATTTCAATCTTTCCCCAAGATCGTACCCAAGTGGACATACATAAATAAGGGTAGAGGACAATCCCCTTTATCTCTGAAATGTTACAACTTTCAAAAATCTAGAAGATAAGTGACTTAGGACAGGCGTGTTGCGTTCCTATATGTAAGTTAGTATAAGGTTGGATATTAAGAAAATTCTCAATCTGGCCCCAAGATCGTACCCAAGTGGACATATATCAATAAGGGTAAAGGGTAATCTCTATCTTAGAAATGTTACAACTTTCAAAAATCTAGAAGATAATTGTCTTAGGACAGACGTGTTGCGTTCCTATATGTAAGTTCGTATAAGGTTGGATATTAAAAAAATTCTCAATCTGGCCTCAAGATCGTACCCAAGTGGACATATATCAATAAGGGTAAAAGGCAATCCCCTCTATCTTAAAAATGTTACAACTTTCAAATTCTAGAAGATAAGTCACTTAGGATATACGTTTTGCGTTCCTATATGTAAGTTCGTATAAGGTTGGATATTAAAAAAATTCTCAATCTGGCCCCAAGATCGTACACAAGTGGACATATAACAATAAGGATAAAGGGCAATCCCCTCTATCTTAGAAATGTTACAACTTTCAAAAATCTAAAAGATAAGTGACTTAGGACAGACGTGTTGCGTTCTTGTATGTAAGTTTGTATAAAGTTGGATATTAAAAAAAAATTCAATCTGGCCCCAAGATCGTACCCAAGTGAACATATATCAATAAGGATAAAGGGCAATCCCCTCTATCTTATAAATGTTACAACTTTCAAAAATCTAGAAGATAAGTCACTTAGGACAGACGTGTTGCGTTCCTGTATGTAAGTTTGTATAAAGTTGGATATTTAAAAAAAATTTCAATCTTTCCCCAAGATCGTACCCATGTGGACATACATAAATAAGGGTAGAGGACAATCCCCTCTATCTCTGAAATGTTACAACTTTCAAAAATCTAGAAGATAATTGTCTTAGGACAGACGTGTTGCGTTCCTATATGTAAGTTCGTATAAGGTTGGATATTAAAAAAATTCTCAATCTGGCCCCAAGATCGTACCCAAGTGGACATATATCAATAAGGGTAGAGGACAATCCCCTCTATCTCTGAAATGTTACAACTTTCAAAAATCTAAAAGATAAGTGACTTAGGACAGGCGTGTTTCGTTCCTATATGTAAGTTCGTATAAGGTTGGATATTAAAAAAATTCTCAATCTGGCCCCAAGATCGTACCCAAGTGGACATATATCAATAAGGGTAGAGGGTAATCAACTCTATCTTAAAAATATTACAACTTTCAAAAATCTAGAAGATAATTGTCTTAGGACAGACGTGTTGCGTTCCTATATGTAAGTTCGTATAAGGTTGGATATTAAAAAAATTCTCAATCTGGCCCCAAGATCGTACACAAGTGGACATATAACAATAAGGATAAAGGGCAATCCCCTCTATCTTAGAAATGTTACAACTTTCAAAAATCTAGAAGATAAGTGACTTAGGACAGGCGTGTTGCGTTCTTGTATGTAAGTTTGTATAAAGTTGGATATTAAAAAAAATTTCAATCTGGCCCCAAGATCGTACCCAAGTGAACATATATCAATAAGGATAAAGGGCAATCCCCTCTATCTTAGAAATGTTACAACTTTCAAAAACTAGATGATAAGTGACTTAGGACAGACGTGTTGCCTTCCTGTATGTAAGTTTGTATAAAGTTGGATATTAAAAAAAATTTCAATCTTTCCCTAAGATCGTACCCAAGTGGACATACATAAATAAGTGTAAAGGACAATCCCCTCTATCTCTGAAATGTTACAACTTTCAAAAATCTAGAAGATAAGTGACTTAGGACAGGCGTGTTGCGTTCCTATATGTAAGTTAGTATAAGGTTGGATATTAAAAAAATTCTCAATCTGGCCCCAAGATCGTACCCAAGTGGACATATATCAATAAGGGTAGAGGGTAATCAACTCGATCTTAGAAATGTTACAACTTTCAAAAATCTAGAAGATAATTGTCTTAGGGCAGACGTGTTGCATTCCTATATGTAAGTTCGTATAAGGTTGGATATTAAAAAAACTCTCAATCTGGCCCCAAGATCGTACCCAAGTGGACATATATCAATAAGGGTAGAGGACAATCCCCTCTATCTCTGAAATGTTACAACTTTCAAAAATCTAAAAGATAAGTGACTTAGGACAGGCGTGTTGCGTTCCTATATGTAAGTTCGTATAAGGTTGGATATTAAAAAAATTCTCAATCTGGCCCCAAGATCGTACCCAAGTTAACATATATCAATATGGATAAAGGGCAATCCCCTCTATCTTAGAAATG
Source organism: Tipula vernalis (assembly GCA_958295665.1). Lineage (NCBI taxonomy): Eukaryota > Metazoa > Arthropoda > Insecta > Diptera > Tipulidae > Tipula > Tipula vernalis. The sequence goes on from OY282559.1 coordinate 370,993,365, forward strand.
TTACAACTTTCAAAAATCTAAAAGATAATTGTCTTAGGACAGACGTGTTGCGTTCCTATATGTAAGTTCGTATAAGGGTGGATATTAAAAAAATTCTCAATCTGGCCCCAAGATCGTATCCAAGTGGACATATATCAATAAGGGTAAAATGCAATCCCCTCTATCTTAAAAATGTTACAACTTTCAAAAATCTAGAAGATAAGTCAATTAGGACAGGCGTGTTGCATTCCTATATGTAAGTTCGTATAAGGTTGGATATTAAAATAATTCTCAAACTGGCCCCAAGATCTTACCCAAGTGGACATAAGTCAATAAGGGTCAAGGGTAATACCCTCTATCTTATAAATGTTACAACTTTCAAAATCTAGAAGATAAGTGACTTAGAACAGACGTTTTGCGTTTCTATATGTAAGTTCGTATAAGGTTGGATATTTAAAAAATTCTCAATCTGGCCTCAAGATCGTACCCAAGTGGACAAATATCAGTAAGGGTAAAGGGCAATCCCCTCTATTTTAGAAATGTTACAACTTTCAAAAATCTAGAAGATAAGTCACTTAGGACAGACGTTTTGCGTTCCTATATGTAAGTTCGTATAAGGTTGGATATTAAAAAAATTCTCAATCTGGCCCCAAGATCGTACCCAAGTGGACATATATCAATAAGGGTAAAAGGCAATCCCCTCTATCTTAAAAATGTTACAACTTTCAAAAATCTAGAAGATAAGTGACTTAGGACAGGCTGTATGTAAGTTTGTATAAAGTTGGATATTAAAAAAAATTTCAATCTGGCCCCAAGATCGTACCCAAGTGAACATACATAAATAAGGGTAGAGGACAATCCCCTCTATCTCTGAAATGTTACAACTTTCTAAAATCTAAAAGATAAGTGACTTAGGACAGGCGTGTTGCGTTCCTATATGTAAGTTTGTGTAAGGTTGCATATTAAAAAAATTCTCAATCTGGCCCCAAGATCGTACCCAAGTAGACATATATCAATAAGGTTAAAGGGCAATCCCCTCTATCTTAAAAATGTTACAACTTTCAAAAATCTAGAAGATAAGTCACTTAGGACAGACGTTTTTCGTTCCTGTATGTAAGTTCGTATAAGGTTGGATATTAAAAAAATTCTCAATGTGGCCCCAAGATCGTACCCAAGTAGACATATATCAATAAGGGTAGAGGGTAATCCCCTCTATCTTAGAAATGTTACAACTTTCAAAAATCTAGAAGATAATTGTCTTAGGACAGGCGTGTTGCGTTCCTATATGTAAGTTCGTATAAGGTTGGATATTAAAAAAATTCTCAATCTGGCCCCAAGATCGTATCCAAGTGGACATATATCAATAAGGGTAAAAGGCAATCCCCTCTATCTTAAAAATGTTACAACTTTCAAAAATCTAGAAGATAAGTCACTTAGGACAGACGTGTTGCATTCCTATATGTAAGTTTGTATAAAGCTCGGTATTAAAAAAATTCTCAATCTGGCCCCAAGATCGTACCCAAGTGGACATATATCGAAAAAAGTAGAGGGCAATCCCCTCTATCTTAGAAATGTTACAACTTTCAAAAATCTAGAAGATAAGTGACTTAGGACAGGCGTGTTGCGTTCCTGTATGTAAGTTTGTATAAAGTTGGATATTAAAAAAAATTTCAATCTGGCCCCAAGATCGTACCCAAGTGGACATACATAAATAAGAATAGAAGACAATCCCCTCTATCTCTAAAATGTTACAACTTTCAAAAATCTAGAAGATAAGTCACTTAGGACAGGCGTGTTGCATTCCTATATGTAAGTTCGTATAAGGTTGGATATTAAAAAAATTCTCAATCTGGCCCCAAGATCGTACCCAAGTGGACATATATCAATAAGGATAAAGGGCAATCCCCTCTATCTTAGAAATGTTACAACTTTCAAAAATCTAGAAGATAAGTCACTTATGACAGACGTGTTGCGTTCCTATATGTAAGTTCGTATAAGGTTGGATATTAAAAAAATTCTCAATCTGGCCCCAAGATCGTATCCAAGTGGACATATATCAATAAGGGTAAAAGGCAATCCCCTCTATTTAAAAAATGTTACAACTTTCAAAAATCTAGAAGATAAGTCACTTAGGACAGACGTGTTGCATTCCTATATGTAAGTTTGTATAAAGCTCGGTATTAAAAAAATTCTCAATCTGGCCCCAAGATCGTACCCAAGTGGACATATATCGAAAAAAGTAGAGGGCAATCCCCTCTATCTTAGAAATGTTACAACTTTTAAAAATCTAGAAGATAAGTGACTTAGGACAGGCGTGTTGCGTTCCTGTATGTAAGTTTGTATAAAGTTGGATATTAAAAAAAATTTCAATCTGGCCCCAAGATCGTACCCAAGTGAACATACATAAATAAGGGTAGAGGACAATCCCCTTTATCTCTTAAATGTTACAACTTTCAAAAATCTAAAAGATAAGTGACTTAGGACAGGCGTTTTGCGTTCCTATATGTAAGTTCGTATAAGGTTGGATATTAAAAAAATTCTCAATCTGGCCCCAAGATCGTACCCAAGTGGACATATATCAATAAGGGTAAAGGGCAATCCCCTCTATCTTAGAAATTATTTGGCGTATCAAAATAGCATCAAAATGTGAACAGCAAATAAATATTCCTACTTTGTCTTCGGGAAGGGATTTTCCCAAAACGATAGAATAACTAAAACATAAATAATCTTTTACAGTCATGTAGTTGAGCTGTTTTAAAATTAAATTTATAAAAACCCACGACCAATCCGATACGTACACTTTAGGTTTAAAAGCTTTCGGCGTGTTGCGGAATAGATTGTCATTAAAACAATCAAAAAATTGAATTAAAGCCAACGTATTATGTTTGCAGCTGATAAATTCAGCGATTGGAAATATAACGCCATGAACTTTAACAACGCAAGCGTAATAAAAAATTTTAGGGTAATTATGTTCAGAACAACACTTAGGATTTCGAACCAAACTACCAGTGGCATCCACATGTACAACTATATTTTTCGCATTTAAATATGAGAATGCAAAATCCCGCATGAGGGTCATTTGAAAAGGAAGTGAAATTTGGGAGATATAATTATCATCAGCCTGATTTTGAAGTCTTTGAATAGCGTCTAATATTTCGCATCCAATAACGAGATCATTCTCCAGTTTCCGCTCAGATCTGGCTTTTCTCAAATTGCCAGGTAAAATTATTTTTTAAGTATTTCCTTTTTCGAGTAGGTTTTTATCAATATTGGTAAACTGCTTTAAGCTACGATGATGTGCATGTAGGAAATTTAATTCGATTTGCATTTCTTTTCTTTTATTACCACGTAATTGAGTAAACTCTTTTAGTTCTCCGTGAAAATCCATGTCTGCGCCGAAAGTATAATACTGCATAAAATTATTTGGTTTCACTACAAATTTAAATTTTTGGTAATGATTCGAATACTTACATTTAGCGTACTGTATTAAAATTTCCTTTTTTTTATTAATATTTGTAGTACGAAATGACAAAACACAAGGATATTTGCTAGTTGTCATTGTTTGCGATATAGAGTGACGTAAATCTTCATAATTCCAGTCTAAAGCAATATTTATTGCAATTTGCATCGTTCCACGGAATAACCAACTATCTGTAGTACTGGGCTCAATTTTAATGAGGAGTTTTTCTATGGATATATCGTGTTTAACACATTCTGGTGATAAAGAAGGTAATATTAAGATTTTTTCTTTATCATATTTGTTTTCAATTTCTGATAAACATTGCCAATCTTCAATGTGTTCGGATCTGCAATTATTTTGATCTACAATTAAACTTGCGTCAATTTTGCTCGAAGAAGTGAGGTTCATTTTCCATCTTCGCCAGATGTTATAAACCATTTGAAGATTAGATCCATTATCGACAATTTTTAAATGTTTGCTAATTTCCGAAGAAGTTACAGTTTTTTGTTTTGATATTTTTACATTTGAAATGTCGGGGCCGTACATTTCTATTAAGGCTTGAATAAAAGCTTTTTCCTTTTGTTTTATTTTATTATTTTTTTTCGTTGAATAAGTACGCTTTAAAGTTTTCATTATGGCTTTAATTTTATATTGCCAACTCTTACAACTATTTTAGGTAGGAACGAGATTTGTTTTTCTCAATAAACGAATCAACTATAAATTTCAAGAAATCAATAAAAAAAATCTAATACGTTTGAATATGTACGTCAAATAACCTGAAAGGCAAATTAACGCCAAACAGCCAGCAAATTTAGGGTCGTGAAAAAAAGAAGGTCCAAAAAAAAAGCAAAGTCAAAGATATAAAAAAGCCAATCAACACTATATAATCCGTTTTAAAGCAGTCCAAGAAAAGCAGGGGTCGTGTTTTAAAAAAAACAATTGTTTGTATGTAGCACAAAAATCAAATATGAAATCACCAAAAATACGATCTAACAAGCACGAAGTCTGAGAAAGTATTAAAACAAATCGAGAAAAAAAATTCTTTTTATACTAAAAAAAAAAAAATTTAACAAAAAATTAAAAAAAAAAACGTAGAAAATATCAATAAATGAAATATAAAATTAACTAGAATACAGGTATAGTAGTCATAGTGTTTAAAAGCTGTTACATTTAATAGATATATCGGATCTCTGAGTACCTATAAAATAATATGACCACCTAGGTGGATGTTTGGGCCAGATTGAGAATTTTTTTAATATCCAACATTATACAAACTTACATATAGGAACGCAACACGTCTGTCTTAAGTGACTTATCTTCTAGATTTTTGAAAGTTGTAACATTTCTAAGATAGAGGGGATTGCCCTTTACCCTTATTGATATGTCCACTTGGGTACGATCTTGGGACCAGATTGATAATTTTTTGAATATCCAACTTTATGCTAATATACATACTACTTAATTTCTTTATACGAATTTACATATTGGGAAGCAAAACGTCTGCCTAAGTCATTTGTTTTCTAGATTTTTGAATATGTTGTTTTAGGTAGGGACATCGCCCAATATCCTTAATGACGAAGATAGAGCGGTTCACCGACTGTCTCGAAAACTTGTGTCCACTATTAATTACGATCTTTTTAACCAGATTGAGTAATTTTTATATATCACTTTTCTAATGATCTTTGATTTTTTAAATTGTTTCTTGTTGATAATTTAAATTAAGACTGAAGTTTATTTAGAAGTTTTTTTGTAAATTTAAATTACATAAGTAAAATAATTTTTTAACATAAAAATTCATAATAACGAGAGATTTATTTTTCTTACTAATACATTCACAGAAAAATCAATTTTTAGGACAAATGTTTAATTTTAAGACAAACTTCACACATTTGTGCAGTCGCGTGAAGTTTGTCCTAAATTTTGTTTTTGTAATTTTAGGACAAATTTAGGACAAACTTCACGCGAATAATAAATTGTGGACCAAAAATGACACTGAAAGGGTCTCACAATAATGAGAATTTCGAAAATTTTTGTATTTGAGCTTTGAAATTTATAATTTGTTAAAACGATGAAAGAATTACATGCAGGAGGACAAGTTTACAGTTAAATTTACTTTAAAACTTCTACTAAGGCTGTTAGTCAATGTGTTAAAAATATTTAATTAAAAATTATGTGAAAATAAATAATCGAGGTGAAATATTTTTAACTACCAAAACATATTTTGCTGTGTGAATTGGTTAAAATTTTGACAATCTAAAATTGTACAAAATGTACCTTTTTTTGTGACAACAAAAAGAATTTCAATCGTTTATTTTAATTAATAATAAATAATTGAATTTAAGAAAGATTAAATAACATGTTTATGCGACATACATATGTAGATTTTCTATAATAATAGAAGTTTTAAATTTTCGGAATACACTTCTAATACAGTACAGCTCATACGTTATACACATGCCAATTATATGTATGTTGCCTTATTATGTTCTTTTATTTCTCAAAATTTGTAAACGTATTTAATTCGAAACAAATCAAACATGAATTCATTCTATTTTGAAATACTTACACTAGTTCTACCAGAATATAGTTTCCGACATCCGACCATAGTAGAAATTCTACAGCTACATTTGGTCCGTTTTCCTTCTTTGTCCAAATATGTATATCTTATATGATGTTAAATGCATAGATCAAATTAAATGGATATGTTGATGGCATAGATGGATTAAATAAAGATTTAAAACAACATTTAACTCTGAATTAATGAAATATTAGATGATGTTTTTTTAACAACATCTGTCAAAATTTATATACGGTCATTATTGTGTTAAATTTTTATTGTGGTGAATAAAAAAATATTTTAAATTTACTGTCAAAATTTTAATTTTTAACAAGTTTTTAACACATTCACTAACAGCCTAAGGCCAAATAAAAATTATTTAAACAAATTATGGACCACAAATGACACTAAACAGGACTTGCTTTAATTATAATTTCGAAAAATTATGTTATTAGAGTGTCGAAATGCAAAATTGGTTAATACACTTAATGAATTACATGCAGGAAGAGAATTTTCAAGAGAAATTCACTCCTAAACATCTACAGAGACCTAAAAAAATTATTCAAATAAATTGTGGCCCTTAAATGACATTGAACGTGACTCACAATAATGAGAAATTCGAAATATTTTGTTATTTGAGCTTCGAAATGCAAATTTGGTTAATACGATAAAAGAATGACATGCAGGAAGAAAATTTTTTAATTTAAATTCACTCTAAAACTTCGATTAAGACTTAATAAAAATTATTCAAACACCTTATGGGCCATAACAGCCACTGAACGGAACTTTCAATAATGGGAAATAGAAAAAATTTTGTTATTTGAGCTAAGAAATACAAAATTGGGTAAAATAGAAAAAATTGAAACGTGTTGAAAGTCATTTATGAGTCGAAACCATTGGCGAAGAATAGTAAGTTTTTGTTATTTACAAACGATAAGTTCCTCGAATATATGTTTCTAGTTTTATGTACTTTTCGCCGCTACTATGAAAGCACCCAACTAAAAAGTGGCATTAGTTTACAATCTAATTTGTAATCTATTAAACTAAAGGATATCCGCACACAAATAAAACATGAGAAAGGATAAAAAATGGTTAGTTAATATTGTACATTATAGTCTAACGATTTACCAAATTCGTTCCATTTATCTGACATAAATAATCAATTGGGTCAATTTATTAAATTGGTGTAGAGTTAGAGACTAAATATTCGAGGTGTGCAAGAGTGGTGTGGTAAATAGGTATTACGCGTGATACTTCTGTGATTTTATCAATTAATCGAAATGAAATTTTGTTTCCGACAACAAAAGACGTGCCGATTTCCACAATATATATGGTATATACATATTTTTTTATGTAGGATACCTGCTGATGGTGTGGTGTCGCTTCATTTTGATTTTGTCGCCTAGATATGAGGTGCGATAAACAAAAAAAAAAAAAATTGTTTCTATGCTGATGTTTTTCGTTTCGCATCCGTTTTCAAATTGAGCAAAATAAAAAATTGTTTTTTGACGCATTTTTTCACCATTTCTGGATTAAATATTTCCCAACCATGTCTGATTTTATTTACAACGTGTGTGGGTATATGTGGGCTACGTTTAATCCAGACTAAATAAATTTCCTTTGTGATAATTAAAATTTCCGTTAACGTTTCTCTTTGTCGTATATAATATGCTTTACACAGAAAAACCACAACGAAATTAAACAAACTAACCCCTACAGTTAGAGATAAAACGTATTTATGTGTAAATCGCCAGGGTGTATATAAATTGTATATCCTTTACAAATTATACGGATAAGAACAAAAAAAAGGAATTTGTCACCGGATGTTAATATTTAAGACAATTTAATGTGTAATACTAAACAAAAACAAGGCCTTCTAAGTAAAGGCTAAATATTTATGAGGGCAATGATATTTTCTTGGCAAATTTATTTTTACGAATTTCATTACGGTAATGTTCGTATAAAATGTTATTTTGGCTCGAAAAGTTTTGCCCCTGGACTACATATTATGAGTTTGACAAATTATTATGTTCTCTAGTTCGGCAACTTAAATATAAAAAAAAAAAATTTATTCACGAATAAAATACCAGATTTGTAGATACCAACATAAAACTGTGTGCTATTTTCATTTTGTCATAGAAAGTTGAAAACTGCGAAACTAAAATAAAGTTTACAACAAATAAAAAAAATATTTTTGGAGTGAAAATTTGTAAATGGTGAAAGTCATGTATGAGAACGGTAGAATAAATTTTGTGTTTAGCTAGATTTAATGACATTGCTAAATAGAGCAAATAATTATTCGAAAAGATTTTTAAAAAAAATGTAATAACTCGCTTAATTTTATCAAATGCTCTAGCAAATTATTGTTGACGGTAAAAATTAATTCGCATATATTTTAATGAAAATTGTTTTCTTGCTAAACGAACGAGTATTTGCCCAGTATCGGGCAATTTTGGAAAAGTGTTTAAAAATTTGTATTGTACAAATTCAATGAAATCAGCAAACTATTTTTAATCTCACAAAAATTCTCAAGCACAAGGGAACACAAGGGAACAAGGCAGAATGCACACAAGCAGGGTCGTAACTTAGGCAGAATTTGCAATGATACGAGCTGCCTTGCAGAGGTGACCAATGAAAATTGTTGCCTCTTAACAGCAGACTAAATTAGGACACTAAGAAAATATTTACTGGAAAAGGTCCAAGGTGGAACAGCTTACACTGCCACAAAATTATTTCCCATTTCCAAGGTACAGTTGCTGCAGGGTGCGAGTAAGAAAAATATGAGTACGCCCCAAACTTTGATAGTTTGAAAGAACTAGGAGATCTCAAAATAAAGTTGAGTGGAGCTGCGAAAACCCCATTTAGTTTTCTCGACATAAATTCAGCAATAACAATTTTAAGTTATTTTACAACATGAAGAGAACATCTCTCTGACAGCTTCCTTATACAAAGATAACTGACTACCCAGTTGAAAAATGACTGCCAATAAAAACGAAGGTGCTTTTGCGGAACCGAAAAGTCGAAAAGATTAGAAAGCCTGCAAGGAAGGAACACAATAAAACAAAACAGAAAGCTGTCGCAACGCCCATTAAGATGTTATGACCCATCACAGCACAAATTCAAATTGAATAAACTTATTAAAGTGTAACTGGATATTATCATCAACATTTTGCATATCGCATTTCCCATTTCGCAATTCCCATTTTGCATTATTCTCATATCATCTTCTCTGTTCCCATTTCTGTTCTTTCATTCTTCATTCGTCATTATTCAATTCGTATTTCTCACTACTGTTTTCGTATTTCTCATAACTACTTTCAATTTTTAATTTTTCATTCCTCATTTAGCATTGCCATTTCTCATTTCTTTTTTCTAATTTCAAATTTTGCAATCCTCATTTCTCATCTGGCTTTGCGCATTAAATCTCGAATCCTCCATTTCGCGTTATGCATTTCCGATTCCTATTTCTCTTTTCTCATTTTCATTCTCCATTTCGCATAAATTATTTCTCATTTTTCATCCTTAATTCCTCATTTCTCATAGGTCATTGCGCATTTCCCATTGCTAATATCTCATTTCTCAATACACATTTTTCGTGTCTCGATTCGAATTTTATTTCATAGGTTCCACTTCTTATCTCGCACTTGCGTTTCGTAATTCTCATTTTACAATTCTCATTCTTCATATCTCACTGCTCATTTCTCATTGCTCTTTTCTCTATTCTTCCTTCACATTTCTCATTCCTCAAAACTCATTTCTCATTTCACATTGCTCATTGCTCAATTGTCATTTCCTAATTTGAAATTTTCAATCCGAATTTCTCATCTGGCACTTACAGCTTGTATTTGGCAATTCGTGTTTCTTATTTTTAATTTCGTAAGCTGCATTTTTCATTTCTTATTATTTCTCATTTCTCATTTCGTATTTCGCATTTCATATTTCTCATTACTCACCTCACAATTTTTATTTCGCATTTCCCATTTTACATTATTCTTATATCATCTTATCCGTTAGCATTTCAAAACTTTCATTGCATATTGTTCATATCTCATTACGCATTTCGTATTTCTTATTACTGATTTCGTATTTCTCATTTGTCATATCAACTTCCTTTTTCTCACTTTTCATTCCTTATTTCTTATTTAGCATTGCTCATTTATCATTTTCATTTCTCATTTCTCTTTTTAATTTTGAATTTTACAATCATCATTTCTCACCTCGCTTCTTGCATTAAGTGATTCGCATTTAAATGAGAATCATCATTCATAATTCCTAATTTCTTATAGCTCATTTGGTATTTTTCATTGATTATTGCTCTTTTCCCATTCCTTGCTTCACATTACTTATTTCTCAATCCCTGTTTCTCAATTCCCATTGCACATTGCTCATTTCCCATTTCACAATTTAAATTTTTCAATTCTCATTTCTCATCTCGCACTTACAGGTAGAATTTTGAAATTCGCAAATTTTCTTTCTCCTTTCGCGTTTCATATTTCTCATTTCGAAAGCTGCATTGTTCATTTCGCATTGCTCATTTCCCATTTTCATTTGCAATTTTTCATATATCTTTGCTCATTTCTCATATCTTATTGCTAATCAGTTTACTTCTAAAATTTGGCATTTCGCATTTCTTTGCCCATATTATAGTCCTCATTTACCAATGCTCATTTCTAATTTCCCACTTCAAATCTTTATTTCTCTTCTCACTGCTCGCATTTTGCAATTCAAATTTCACTGTTTTCGTTTATCCATTTTTATTCCTCATTCTGCGTTCGTTTCGCATTACACCTCGTTTCCTGTTTGATACATCTCATTCCGTATTTCTCACTTGCATTTCGTGGTTCTCAATTTTTTATCGCTCAGTCATTATTTCTCATTGGCCCCTTCATATTCCTCATTTATCTTTGCATTTTTCACATTTCCTATTTCGCATTTAACAATCATTATTTCTCATCTTGCTTCTTGCATTTTGCAATTCGCATTCCGTTTTTTCTACCATTCCTCATTTCTCATAGTATGGCTCGTTTCTCATTCCTCATTTGGCATTTGAGATTTGTGTCATTAGTCATTTGTATTTTGTCACTTGTCATTTTTTTTTCACTCCTTGCTTCACATTTCTCATTTCCATCATTTATAATTGCTCATTGTTCATTTCCCATTTCCCAATGTGATTTGTTCATTTTGTAATTCACGCTTCTTCTTTGTCGTTCTTATTTCACATGCTGCATTTTTGATTTCGAATTTCGTATTTCCCATTTTTTATTTCTCATTTTTTTTCCTTATTCTTCGTTTTTCGTTGCTCATTTCTAATCTCGCGTTTCATTTCGCGTTTTGCATTTCACATTTTTTATTTCTCATTTTTTATGTTTTCATTGCTATTGCTCATTGCTCGTTTTGAATTTTCTAATCTTAGTTTGTCATCTCGCTTCTCGAATTTTACAATTTGCATTACACATTTCCATTTCGAATTCCGCATTTCTTATTTTTCATTACTTAATTTTACTTTGCATTTTGCTTTTATATTTCTCATTTTTATTCCTCGTCCCTCATTTCTCATTTCTTTCTTTACATTTCTCGATTCGCAATCCTCATTTCTCATTTCGAATTGCTAATTGCTCATTTCCCATTTCACATCTCGCATTACTGTTTGCATTTTGAAATTCGCATTTCTTCTTTCGCAAATCACGTTTCTCATTTCTCATTTCGCATGCCGCATTTATCATTTCTCGTTTCACATTTTGCATTTCGTATTTCGTATTTCGCGTTTCACATTTTTTTAATTTCTTATTTGGCATTTCGTGTTTCTTATTTAATATTTTGCCTTTGTAATTACTCATTTCTGATTGCACATTTCTCATTACTCATTCCTCATTGTTAATCATTTCCTATTTGATATACCTTATTCTGAATTTCCCACTTTTATATCATATTTCTCTTTTGTCATCTTTCAGTGATCATTTCTAACCGCCCATGGCATATTCCTCATTCATCATTGCTCATTTCTCATTTCCTATTTCGAATTTTGCAGTATTTTTTTCTCTTTTCGCTTCCCGCAATTTGTTCTCATTCTTTTTATTCCTCTTCTGACATTCGGCATTTCTCATTTGTAATTTCTCATTTCTCATTACTCATTTTGCATTTTGGAATTCTTATTTCTCCTCTTGCAAAGTTTTCCTCGTGTTTTTCAATTCGTATTTCTAATGTATCATTTCTCATTTCCTATAACTCATTTAGAATTTTCCAATTGGAAATTTACAATACTCATTTTTCATCTTGCTTCTCGGATTTTGCAATTCACACTTCTCATTTCGCATTCCTCATTTCGTATTTCGCATTTTTCTTTCTGATTTTTCATTTTTGTTTCCTCATTTGGCATTTTCCAGTAGTAATTAGATATTTCTCATTTCAAATTTTGGAACCATAATTTGTGATCTCGCTTCTCATGTTTTGAAATTTGCATTTCGTTTTTCGCATTGCTCATTTTCATTTCACTCTCCATTTCGTTTAAATGTGAGTTAGTAACGCTGCTTGATCAACGAAATTTTAAAGCGATAGCCGTCGACTTACTCATTGATTGGTTTGTCAGTTCCCGATGCTCAATGAAAATAAATTTGACGCTTTCAACAAAACTGTTACTGCAATTTATGAGGAAAATGTTGCTTCTTTATACTTCCATCTCGAGCTTGAAATATCTTTCAGTATCTACTCATATATTACAACAATACCCAGTTTTGAGCAGAAACTTGACCTTAATTTCATATCACTCAAAAATAAGGTTTATATGCCTGAATTTTCATTAAAACTCATTTGAGTCAATTCCATTTAAATTAACTTTTTATTTATAAACTCTGCAAATTGTTGGCCTTCACATTTCGACATACAACATTGCGTCTATTAGGAGAAATTGTGATGAAATGTTTTTGTCTTTTCTTTTTTCTTTTTTTTTGTGTAATTCGATTTGAATTTAAATTTGTTTTTAGACCTTGCACACGACTCAACACACAGATTATACGGTGCCATGGTGGCGTACACAAACACACGCACACGCACACACGCACATAGTACAAAAACCTATATAATATGGTTCCGGGACGATGAAACTGAAAATGCCCAAAACAATATTACATTTTAAAATCAAATTTGCTTTTCGTTATTTTCATTCCTTCCGTTGTACGTTTCTAAGACAATATCCAAAAGGTTATTCTCATGCTGATTTTGAATAAAGCTTAGAAAGACCACCTACGGTCTATATTTTATTTATTTTTTTTTTTGCGCCTCGACTCTAGGGATTTTACATTTTTACAACTCAACAAATAGTAAAATGTAAAATAGTTTTCCCATTTTTCAATGCTTTCGATATTACAGATACCGTATTTTATGGTATACGGTGATACACTCAACGGTCGTATATAATATTGGGAACGGAGGGTATACGGCAAAAATTCGTTTTTGATTTCTGGAAAGGAGGGAAATTAAATGTCGATTTCTTTTTGTTGATGGATAAAATAAAAAAAAAAAAGTTTTACTGCTGGAGATTAAAGTACAGAATAGAAAAAAGTTAGAAATTTTTCGATAAATTGATTTGGATTTCTGTTGAATTTTGAACTGTTTTTGGAATATGAATTTTTTTTTGTTTTTGTTTAGCTGTTGTGAGTTTGATTCTTAAGAAAATTGTATTGAATTGAAGTGAACGTACGTATTTGTGTTCTTGCTTGTGTGTGATTGGGAATTCTTATCTCCTCTTCAATTTTTTATTTTTTGCCAAGAAAATTGGATCGTCTATTAATGTGGAAATCGTGCGGTCGAATGAATTTTTAACATAACCGTTATGATTGGAGAAATATTCAATTCAATATTTGGATCAGACAGTGGAGTAGGTATAGCACATTTAAAAGCAATCGTCAAGCGCAGAATTAGATCTTTAATAAACTACTGACTATTGTTACTTCCTTAGAAGGTCTTAGTTTAGAGATACATTTAGAACGTAATATTACAAGTACTGACACAACTAATGTTTGTGGAACATAATTCCAACTTGGTTAGTATCAAATATTTAAGTACAAAACTTATTTTGGGGTGGAATAACTAATATGTGTGGAACCTAATTTATTAAATATTTACAACTTATGATTTACACTTTTAGTTTTAGTAATTAATTAAACGTTTTTCTAGGGGGCCGAAATAAACTGATTCCTAGAATTTTCTTGTTTTGCAACAAGCCTGGCCTTTCTTTAAATTCCTGATGACTGATGACGACTATCAAATAGACAACTAAAAAAGAGTTTACTATTTTTTCTTATACTTATTCTCGAAGTAAATAAAAATTCTGTGAAGGTAGCTCATGCAAAAAGCTAATCCTCTTTGATAGGTTGGTCTCACAATCCTGTTTATGTATATAGAACGGTATACACGAGTAGAAAAAAAAATGATTATATGAATAAAAAGATCATCTAAATAGCCGGCGGAGAGATAAACCTTAATAATAGCTGTATTATAAGTAGTAAAGATATTTTCGTAAGAATGTTATTATTTGTATATGCTGGCTACATACATACATACATATACAACAAACAAATTTACATATTATGAATTTTCCCTTTTCCGGGAAAAATGAGTTATTTACGAGAAAATCTCATTTAAAATGCGGTTAATTTAAAAGAAAGTTTTTTTGTGCTTATTTTGTGGAACTTTTCTAGAGATAGTTTTATATCTAAATTTATCATCTTTATTATACTATTGTATATTGCATTTGAACAAAATTATACGTTGTACTACAATTTTCAGATCACAATTTCCCTAGATTAGTTCTGCCGCATAACTTTAATGTCAATTGCAACTGAAGTTTAATTTTAAAAAAGAAGTTTTAAAATGTAATCTGGGAAATTGCGTGACGACATACTGTTTTTTTAATTTTTTAGGATTTCATAAAATTGTATAAACATAAATGCCCTCGAAATTCAATGAAATTAGAAATATCAAATAAAAAATCGTCATCAGATAATGAGTCAATGAATTCAACATTATTAGAGTGTGGTAATTGTATAAACTAAACAGGTGATATTTTATGTAGCCAAAGCAAAAAAAAAACGTTAAAAAGTTGAACCGAACCGATCTGATACAATGGACAATTTATACACATAGCTAACCACACGATTTAGAATCAAAATGGTTTTTGCTTCATAGGAAATATACAGAGCTAAAAACTCAAGAAGTGATCAGAAATTCGGTAAATTCCATAGTAACGTCGAGCCATTACATCATCATACCATGGTTAGATGTTATATCTTACGATCAATCCACCAAACCTTCATTCCATCATACCATCGTACCATCCTACATATAAGCAATCAAACCATCATAGCATCATACAAATAAAACCAAACCATCATACCATTATATCATCATAAAGCCACACAATAATACCATCTCTCGAGAATACCATCTTACCATCATACCACCATAACAATATACCACCGTACCATCATATCATCATATCATCATTTCGTCGTATCATCATACCATCCTAGTACCATACGATCATACTACCATATTATCATACCACCATACCATTATACCATTGCATCATCATACTATGCTCGATTATTTCTAAACATTTCTTAGAAAATTCAATTTTATTGAAAATCAATAGTGCTATAGCCCACAAGTTTTTGGCCGGCAAAAATCTAAAATGGTCCGATTACGATGGTTGATACCTCTATCAATAGGTTTCGGGACCTGTAATTGCTGTGACAATTTTCATTTTAATTGCTCGATTATTTCTAAACATTTCTTAGAAAATTCAATTTTATTGAAAATCAACTGGCTATAGCCCACAAGTTTTTGGGCGGCAAAAATCTAAAATGGTCCGATTACGATAGTTGATACCTCTATCAATAGGTTTCGGGACCTGTAATTGCTGTGACAATTTTCATTTTAATTGCTCGATTATTTCTAAACATTTCTTAGAAAATTCAATTTTATTGAAAATCAACTGTACTATAGCCCACAAGTTTTTGGGCGGCAAAAATCTAAAATGGTCCGATTACGATGGTTGATACCTCTATCAATAGGTTTCGGAACCTGTAATTGCTGTGACAATTTTCATTTTGATTGCTCGTATATTTCTAAACATTTTTTAGAAAATTCAATTTTATTGAAAATCAACTGTGCTATAGCCCACAAGTTTTTGGGCGGCAAAAATCTAAAATGGTCCGATTACGATGGTTGATACCTCTATCAATAGGTTTCGGGACCTGTAATTGCTGTGACAGTTTTCATTTTGATTGCTCGATTATTTCTAAACATTTCATAGAAAATTCAATTTTATTGAAAATCAACTGTGTTATAACCAACAATTTTTTGGGCGGCAAAAATCTAAAATGGTCCGATTACGATAGTTGATACCTCTATCAATAGGTTTCGGGACCTGTAATTGCTGTGACAATTTTCATTTTAATTGCTCGATTATTTCTAAACATTTCTTAGAAAATTCAATTTTATTGAAAATCAACTGGCTATAGCCCACAAGTTTTTGGGCGGCAAAAATCTAAAATGGTCCGATTACGATAGTTGATACCTCTATCAATAGGTTTCGGGACCTGTAATTGCTGTGACAATTTTCATTTTAATTGCTCGATTATTTCTAAACATTTCTTAGAAAATTCAATTTTATTGAAAATCAACTGGCTATAGCCCACAAGTTTTTGGGCGGCAAAAATCTAAAATGGTCCGATTACGATAGTTGATACCTCTATCAATAGGTTTCGGGACCTGTAATTGCTGTGACAATTTTCATTTTAATTGCTCGATTATTTCTAAACATTTCTTAGAAAATTCAATTTTATTGAAAATCAACTGTACTATAGCCCACAAGTTTTTGGGCGGCAAAAATCTAAAATGGTCCGATTACGATGGTTGATACCTCTATCAATAGGTTTCGGAACCTGTAATTGCTGTGACAATTTTCATTTTGATTGCTCGTATATTTCTAAACATTTTTTAGAAAATTCAATTTTATTGAAAATCAACTGTGCTATAGCCCACAAGTTTTTGGGCGGCAAAAATCTAAAATGGTCCGATTACGATGGTTGATACCTCTATCAATAGGTTTCGGGACCTGTAATTGCTGTGACAGTTTTCATTTTGATTGCTCGATTATTTCTAAACATTTCTTAGAAAATTCAATTTTATTGAAAATCAACTGTGCTATAGCCCACAAGTTTTTGGGCGGCAAAAATCTAAAATTGTCCGATTACGATGGTTGATACCTCTATCAATAGGTTTCGGGACTTGTAATTGCTGTGACAATTTTCATTTTGATTGCTCGATTATTTCTAAACATTTCTTAGAAAATTCAATTTTATTGAAAATCAACTGTGCTATAGCCCACAAGTTTTTGGGCGGCAAAAATCTAAAATGGTCCGATTACGATGGTTGATACCTCTATCAATAGGTTTCGGGACCTGTAATTGCTGTGACAATTTTCATTTTGATTGCTCGATTATTTCTAAACATTTCTTAGAAAATTCAATTTTATTGAAAATCAACTGTGCTATAGCCCACAAGTTTTGGGCGGCAAAAATCTAAAATGGTCCGATTACGATGGTTGATACCTCTATCAATAGGTTTCGGAACCTGTAATTGCTGTGACAATTTTCATTTTGATTGCTCGATTATTTCTAAACATTTCTTAGAAAATTCAATTTCATTGAAAATCAACTGTGCTATAGCCCACAAGTTTTTGGGCGGCAAAAATCTAAAATGGTCTGATTACGATGGTTACTACCTCTATCAATAGGTTTCGGGACCTGTAATTGCTGTGACAGTTTTCATTTTGATTGCTCGATTATTTCTAAACATTTCTTAGAAAATTCAATTTTATTGAAAATCAACTGTGCTATAGCCCACAAGTTTTTGGGCGGCAAAAATCTAAAATGGTCCGATTACGATGGTTGATACCTCTATCAATAGGTTTCGGAACCTGTAATTGCTGTGACAATTTTCATTTTGATTGCTCGATTATTTCTAAACATTTCTTAGAAAATTCAATTTTATTGAAAATCAACTGTGCTATAGCCCACAAGTTTTTGGGCGGCAAAAATCTAAAATGGTCTGATTACGATGGTTGCTACCTCTATCAATAGGTTTCGGGACCTGTAATTGCTGTGACAGTTTTCATTTTGATTGCTCGATTATTTCTAAACATTTCTTAGAAAATTCAATTTTATTGAAAATCAACTGTGCTTTAGCCCACAATTTTTTGGGCGGCAAAAATCTAAAATGGTTCGATTACGATGGTTGATACCTCTATCAATAGGTTTCGGGACCTGTAATTGCTGTGACAATTTTCATTTTGATTGCTCGATTATTTCTAAACATTTCTTAGAAAATTCAATTTCATTGAAAATCAACTGTGCTATAGCCCACAAGTTTTTGGGCGGCAAAAATCTAAAATGGTCCGATTACGATGGTTGATACCTCTATCAATAGGTTTCGGGACCTGTAATTGCTGTGACAATTTTCATTTTGATTACTCGATTATTTCTAAACATTTCTTGAAAAATTCAATTTTATTGAAAATCAACTGTGCTATAGCCCACAAGTTTTTGGGCGGCAAAAATCTAAAATGGTCCGATTACGATGGTTGATACCTATATCAATAGGTTTCGGGACCTGTAATTGCTGTGACAATTTTCATTTTGATTGCTCGATTATTTCTAAACATTTCTTAGAAAATTCAATTTTATTGAAAATCAACTGTGCTATAGCCCACAAGTTTTTGGGCGGCAAAAATCTAAAATGGTCCGATTACGATGGTTGATACCTCTATCAATAGGTTTCGGAACCTGTAATTGCTGTGACAATTTTCATTTTGATTGCTCGATTATTTCTAAACATTTCTAAGAAAATTCCATTTTATTGAAAATCAACTGTGCTATAGCCCACAAGTTTTTGGGCGGCCAAAATCTAAAATGGTCCGATTACGATGGTTGATACCTATATCAATATGTTTCGGGACATGTAATTGCTGTGACAATTTTCATTTTAATTGCTCGATTATTTCTAAACATTTCTTAGAAAATTCAATTTTATTGAAAATCAACTGTGCTATAGCCCACAAGTTTTTGGGCGGCAAAAATCTAAAATGGTCCGATTACGATGGTTGATACCTCTATCAATAGGTTTCGGAACCTGTAATTGCTGTGACAATTTTCATTTTGATTGCTCGATTATTTCTAAACATTTCTTAGAAAATTCAATTTTATTGAAAATCAACTGTGCTATAGCCCACAAATTTTTGGGCGGCAAAAATCTAAAATGGTCCGATTACGATGGTTGATACCTCTATCAATAGGTTTCGGGACCTGTAATTGCTGCGACAATTTTCATTTTGATTGCTCGATTATTTCTAAACATTTCTTAGAAAATTCCATTTTATTGAAAATCAACTGTGGTATAGCCCACAAGTTTTTGGGCGGCAAAAATCTAAAATGGTCCGATTACGATGGTTGATACCTCTATCAATAGGTTTCGGGACATGTAATTGCTGTGACAATTTTCATTTTAATTGCTCGATTATTTCTAAACATTTCTTAGAAAATTCAATTTTATTGAAAATCAACTGTGCTATAGCCCACAAGTTTTTGGGCGGCAAAAATCTAAAATGGTCCGATTACGATGGTTGATACCTCTATTAATAGGTTTCGGAACCTGTAATTGCTGTGACAATTTTCATTTTGAGTGCTCGATTATTTCTAAACATTTCTTAGAAAATTCAATTTTATTGAAAATCAACTGTGCTATAGCCCACAAGTTTTTGGGCGGCAAAAATCTAAAATGGTCCGATTACGATGGTTGATACCTCTATCAATAGGTTTCGGAACCTGTAATTGCTGTGACAATTTTCATTTTGATTGCTCGATTATTTCTAAACATTTCTTAGAAAATTCCATTTTATTGAAAATCAACTGTGGTATAGCCCACAAGTTTTTGGGCGGCAAAAATCTAAAATGGTCCGATTACGATGGTTGATACCTCTATCAATAGGTTTCGGGACATGTAATTGCTGTGACAATTTTCATTTTAATTGCTCGATTATTTCTAAACATTTCTTAGAAAATTCAATTTAATTGAAAATCAACTGTGCTATAGCCCACAAGTTTTGGGGCGGCAAAAATCTAAAATGGTCCGATTACGATGGTTGATACCTCTATCAATAGGTTTCGGAACCTGTAATTGCTGTGACAATTTTCATTTTGATTGCTCGATTATTTCTAAACATTTCTTAGAAAATTCAATTTTATTGAAAATCAACTGTGCTATAGCCCACAAGTTTTTGGGCGGCAAAAATCTAAAATGGTCCGATTACGATGGTTGATACCTCTATCAATAGGTTTCGGAACCTGTAATTGCTGTGACAATTTTCATTTTGATTGCTCGATTATTTCTAAACATTTCTTAGAAAATTCCATTTTATTGAAAATCAACTGTGGTATAGCCCACAAGTTTTTGGGCGGCAAAAATCTAAAATGGTCCGATTACGATGGTTGATACCTCTATCAATAGGTTTCGGGACCTGTAATTGCTGTGACAATTTTCATTTTGATTGCTAGATTATTTCTAAACATTTCTTAGAAAATTCAATTTTATTGAAAATCAACTGTGCTATAGCCCACAAGTTTTTGGGCGGCAAAAATCTAAAATGGTCCGATTACGATGGTTGATACCTCTATCAATAGGTTTCGGAACCTATAATTGCTGTGACAATTTTCATTTTGATTGCTCGATTATTTCTAAACATTTCTTAGAAAATTCCATTTTATTGAAAATCAACTGTGGTATAGCCCACAAGTTTTTGGGCGGCAAAAATCTAAAATGGTCCGATTACGATGGTTGATACCTCTATCAATAGGTTTCGGAACCTATAATTGCTGTGACAATTTTCATTTTGATTGCTCGATTATTTCTAAACATTTCTTAGAAAATTCCATTTTATTGAAAATCAACTGTGGTATAGCCCACAAGTTTTTGGGCGGCAAAAATCTAAAATGGTCCGATTACGATGGTTGATACCTCTATCAATAGGTTTCGGAACCTATAATTGCTGTGACAATTTTCATTTTGATTGCTCGATTATTTCTAAACATTTCTTAGAAAATTCCATTTTATTGAAAATCAACTGTGGTATAGCCCACAAGTTTTTGGGCGGCAAAAATCTAAAATGGTCCGATTACGATGGTTGATACCTCTATCAATAGGTTTCGGAACCTATAATTGCTGTGACAATTTTCATTTTGATTGCTCGATTATTTCTAAACATTTCTTAGAAAATTCCATTTTATTGAAAATCAACTGTGGTATAGCCCACAAGTTTTTGGGCGGCAAAAATCTAAAATGGTCCGATTACGATGGTTGATACCTCTATCAATAGGTTTCGGGACATGTAATTGCTGTGACAATTTTCATTTTAATTGCTCGATTATTTCTAAACATTTCTTAGAAAATTCCATTTTATTGAAAATCAACTGTGGTATAGCCCACAAGTTTTTGGGCGGCAAAAATCTAAAATGGTCCGATTACGATGGTTGATACCTCTATCAATAGGTTTCGGGACATGTAATTGCTGTGACAATTTTCATTTTAATTGCTCGATTATTTCTAAACATTTCTTAGAAAATTCCATTTTATTGAAAATCAACTGTGGTATAGCCCACAAGTTTTTGGGCGGCAAAAATCTAAAATGGTCCGATTACGATGGTTGATACCTCTATCAATAGGTTTCGGGACATGTAATTGCTGTGACAATTTTCATTTTAATTGCTCGATTATTTCTAAACATTTCTTAGAAAATTCAATTTAATTGAAAATCAACTGTGCTATAGCCCACAAGTTTTTGGGCGGCAAAAATCTAAAATGGTCTGATTACGATGGTTGCTACCTCTATCAATAGGTTTCGGGACCTGTAATTGCTGTGACAGTTTTCATTTTGATTGCTCGATTATTTCTAAACATTTCTTAGAAAATTCAATTTTATTGAAAATCAACTGTGCTTTAGCCCACAAGTTTTTGGGCGGCAAAAATCTAAAATGGTCCGATTACGATGGTTGATACCTCTATCAATAGGTTTCGGGACCTGTAATTGCTGTGACAATTTTCATTTTGATTGCTCGATTATTTCTAAACATTTCTTAGAAAATTCCATTTTATTGAAAATCAACTGTGGTATAGCCCACAAGTTTTTGGGCGGCAAAAATCTAAAATGGTCCGATTACGATGGTTGATACCTCTATCAATAGGTTTCGGGACATGTAATTGCTGTGACAATTTTCATTTTAATTGCTCGATTATTTCTAAACATTTCTTAGAAAATTCCATTTTATTGAAAATCAACTGTGCTTTAGCCCACAAGTTTTTGGGCGGCAAAAATCTAAAATGGTCCGATTACGATGGTTGTTACCTCTATCAATAGGTTTCGGGACCTGTAATTGCTGTGACAATTTTTATTTTGATTGCTCGATTATTTCTAAACATTTCTTAGAAAATTCAATTTTATTGAAAATCAACTGTGCTATAGCCCACAAGTTTTTGGGCGGCAAAAATCTAAAATGGTCCGATTACGATGGTTGATACCTCTATCAATAGGTTTCGGAACCTGTAATTGCTGTGACAATTTTCATTTTGATTGCTCGATTATTTCTAAACATTTCTTAGAAAATTCCATTTTATTGAAAATCAACTGTGGTATAGCCCACAACCCACAAGTTTTTGGGCGGCAAAAATCTAAAATGGCCCGATTACGATGGTTGATACCTCTATCAATAGGTTTCGGGACATGTAATTGCTGTGACAATTTTCATTTTAATTGCTCGATTATTTCTAAACATTTCTTAGAAAATTCAATTTTATTGAAAATCAACTGTGCTATAGCCCACAAGTTTTTGGGCGGCAAAAATCTAAAATGGTCCGATTACGATGGTTGATACCTCTATCAATAGGTTTCGGAACCTGTAATTGCTGTGACAATTTTCATTTTGATTGCTCGATTATTTCTAAACATTTCTTAGAAAATTCAATTTTATTGAAAATCAACTGTGCTATAGCCCACAAATTTTTGGGCGGCAAAAATCTAAAATGGTCCGATTACGATGGTTGATACCTCTATCAATAGGTTTCGGGACCTGTAATTGCTGCGACAATTTTCATTTTGATTGCTCGATTATTTCTAAACATTTCTTAGAAAATTCCATTTTATTGAAAATCAACTGTGGTATAGCCCACAAGTTTTTGGGCGGCAAAAATCTAAAATGGTCCGATTACGATGGTTGATACCTCTATCAATAGGTTTCGGGACATGTAATTGCTGTGACAATTTTCATTTTAATTGCTCGATTATTTCTAAACATTTCTTAGAAAATTCAAGTTTATTGAAAATCAACTGTGCTATAGCCCACAAGTTTTTGGGCGGCAAAAATCTAAAATGGTCCGATTACGATGGTTGATACCTCTATTAATAGGTTTCGGAACCTGTAATTGCTGTGACAATTTTCATTTTGATTGCTCGATTATTTCTAAACATTTCTTAGAAAATTCAATTTTATTGAAAATCAACTGTGCTATAGCCCACAAGTTTTTGGGCGGCAAAAATCTAAAATGGTCCGATTACGATGGTTGATACCTCTATCAATAGGTTTCGGAACCTGTAATTGCTGTGACAATTTTCATTTTGATTGCTCGATTATTTCTAAACATTTCTTAGAAAATTCAATTTTATTGAAAATCAACTGTGCTATAGCCCACAAGTTTTTGGGCGACAAAAATCTAAAATGGTCCGATTACGATGGTTGATACCTCTATCAATAGGTTTCGGAACCTGTAATTGCTGTGACAATTTTCATTTTGATTGCTCGATTATTTCTAAACATTTCTTAGAAAATTCAATTTTATTGAAAATCAACTGTGGTATAGCCCACAAGTTTTTGGGCGGCAAAAATCTAAAATGGTCCGATTACGATGGTTGATACCTCTATCAATAGGTTTCGGGACCTGTAATTGCTGTGACAATTTTCATTTTGATTGCTCGATTATTTCTAAACATTTCTTAGAAAATTCAATTTTATTGAAAATCAACTGTGCTATAGCCCACAAGTTTTTAAGCGGCAAAAATCTAAAATGGTCCGATTACGATGGTTGATACCTCTATCAATAGGTTTCGGAACCTATAATTGCTGTGACAATTTTCATTTTGATTGCTCGATTATTTCTAAACATTTCTTAGAAAATTCCATTTTATTGAAAATCAACTGTGGTATAGCCCACAAGTTTTTGGGCGGCAAAAATCTAAAATGGTCCGATTACGATGGTTGATACCTCTATCAATAGGTTTCGGGACATGTAATTGCTGTGACAATTTTCATTTTAATTGCTCGATTATTTCTAAACATTTCTTAGAAAATTCCATTTTATTGAAAATCAACTGTGCTTTAGCCCACAAGTTTTTGGGCGGCAAAAATCTAAAATGGTCCGATTACGATGGTTGATACCTCTATCAATAGGTTTCGGGACCTGTAATTGCTGTGACAATTTTCATTTTGATTGCTCGATTATTTCTAAACATTTCTTAGAAAATTCAATTTTATTGAAAATCAACTGTGCTATAGCCCACAAGTTTTTGGGCGGCAAAAATCTAAAATGGTCTGATTACGATGGTTGCTACCTCTATCAATAGGTTTCGGACCCTGTAATTGCTGTGACAGTTTTCATTTTGATTGCTCGATTATTTCTAAACATTTCTTAGAAAATTCAATTTTATTGAAAATCAACTGTGCTTTAGCCCACAAGTTTTTGGGGGGCAAAAATCTAAAATGGTCCGATTACGATGGTTGATACCTCTATCAATAGGTTTCGGGACCTGTAATTGCTGTGACAATTTTCATTTTGATTGCTCGATTATTTCTAAACATTTCTTAGAAAATTCCATTTTATTGAAAATCAACTGTGGTATAGCCCACAAGTTTTTGGGCGGCAAAAATCTAAAATGGTCCGATTACGATGGTTGATACCTCTATCAATAGGTTTCGGGACATGTAATTGCTGTGACAATTTTCATTTTAATTGCTCGATTATTTCTAAACATTTCTTAGAAAATTCCATTTTATTGAAAATCAACTGTGCTTTAGCCCACAAGTTTTTGGGCGGCAAAAATCTAAAATGGTCCGATTACGATGGTTGTTACCTCTATCAATAGGTTTCGGAACCTGTAATTGCTGTGACAATTTTCATTTTGATTGCTCGATTATTTCTAAAC
This sequence comes from Tipula vernalis, assembly GCA_958295665.1. NCBI lineage: Eukaryota > Metazoa > Arthropoda > Insecta > Diptera > Tipulidae > Tipula > Tipula vernalis. The sequence goes on from OY282559.1 coordinate 371,018,664, forward strand.
ATTTCTTAGAAAATTCAATTTTATTGAAAATCAACTGTGCTATAGCCCACAAGTTTTTGGGCGGCAAAAATCTAAAATGGTCCGATTACGATGGTTGATACCTCTATCAATAGGTTTCGGGACCTGTAATTGCTGTGACAATTTTCATTTTGATTGCTCGATTATTTCTAAACATTTCTTGGAAAATTCAATTTTATTGAAAATCAACTGTGCTATAGCCCACAAGTTTTTGGGCGGCAAAAATCTAAAATGGTCCGATTACGATGGTTGATACCTCTATCAATAGGTTTCGGAACCTATAATTGCTGTGACAATTTTCATTTTGATTGCTCGATTATTTCTAAACATTTCTTAGAAAATTCAATTTTATTGAAAATCAACTGTGCTATAGCCCACAAGTTTTTGGGCGGCAAAAATCTAAAATGGTCCGATTACGATGGTTGATACCTCTATCAATAGGTTTCGGGACCTGTAATTGCTGTGACAATTTTCATTTTGATTGCTCGATTATTTCTAAACATTTCTTAGAAAATTCAATTTTATTGAAAATCAACTGTGCTATAGCCCACAAGTTTTTGGGCGGCAAAAATCTAAAATGGTCCGATTACGATGGTTGATACCTATATCAATAGGTTTCGGGACCTGTAATTGCTGTGACAATTTTCATTTTGATTGCTCGATTATTTCTAAACATTTCTTGGAAAATTCAATTTTATTGAAAATCAACTGTGCTATAGCCCACAAGTTTTTGGGCGGCAAAAATCTAAAATGGTCCGATTACGATGGTTGATACCTCTATCAATAGGTTTCGGAACCTATAATTGCTGTGACAATTTTCATTTTGATTGCTCGATTATTTCTAAACATTTCTTAGAAAATTCCATTTTATTGAAAATCAACTGTGGTATAGCCCACAAGTTTTTGGGCGGCAAAAATCTAAAATGGTCCGATTACGATGGTTGATACCTCTATCAATAGGTTTCGGGACATGTAATTGCTGTGACAATTTTCATTTTAATTGCTCGATTATTTCTAAACATTTCTTAGAAAATTCCATTTTATTGAAAATCAACTGTGCTTTAGCCCACAAGTTTTTGGGCGGCAAAAATCTAAAATGGTCCGATTACGATGGTTGATACCTCTATCAATAGGTTTCGGGACCTGTAATTGCTGTGACAATTTTCATTTTGATTGCTCGATTATTTCTAAACATTTCTTAGAAAATTCAATTTTATTGAAAATCAACTGTGCTATAGCCCACAAGTTTTTGGGCGGCAAAAATCTAAAATGGTCCGATTACGATGGTTGATACCTCTATCAATAGGTTTCGGAACCTGTAATTGCTGTGACAATTTTCATTTTGATTGCTCGATTATTTCTAAACATTTCTTAGAAAATTCAATTTTATTGAAAATCAACTGTGCTATAGCCCACAAGTTTTTGGGCGGCAAAAATCTAAAATGGTCTGATTACGATGGTTGCTACCTCTATCAATAGGTTTCGGGACCTGTAATTGCTGTGACAGTTTTCATTTTGATTGCTCGATTATTTCTAAACATTTCTTAGAAAATTCAATTTTATTGAAAATCAACTGTGCTATAGCCCACAAGTTTTTGGGCGGAAAAAATCTAAAATGGTCCGATTACGATGGTTGATACCTCTATCAATAGGTTTCGGAACCTGTAATTGCTGTGACAATTTTCATTTTGATTGCTCGATTATTTCTAAACATTTCTTAGAAAATTCCATTTTATTGAAAATCAACTGTGGTATAGCCCACAAGTTTTTGGGCGGCAAAAATCTAAAATGGTCCGATTACGATGGTTGATACCTCTATCAATAGGTTTCGGAACCTGTAATTGCTGTGACAATTTTCATTTTGATTGTTCGATTATTTCTAAACATTTCTTAGAAAATTCAATTTTATTGAAAATCAACTGTGCTATAGCCCACAAGTTTTTGGGCGGCAAAAATCTAAAATGGTCCGATTACGATGGTTGATACCTCTATCAATATGTTTCGGGACCTGTAATTGCTGCGACAATTTTCATTTTGATTGCTCGATTATTTCTAAACATTTCTTAGAAAATTCCATTTTATTGAAAATCAACTGTGGTATAGCCCACAAGTTTTTGGGCGGCAAAAATCTAAAATGGTCCGATTACGATGGTTGATACCTCTATCAATAGGTTTCGGAACCTGTAATTGCTGTGACAATTTTCATTTTGATTGCTCGATTATTTCTAAACATTTCTTAGAAAATTCAATTTTATTGAAAATCAACTTTGCTATAGCCCACAAGTTTTTGGGCGGCAAAAATCTAAAATGGTCCGATTACGATGGTTGATACCTCTATCAATAGGTTTCGGCACCTGTAATTGCTGTGACAATTTTCATTTTGATTGCTCGATTATTTCTAAACATTTCTTAGAAAATTCCATTTTATTGAAAATCAACTGTGGTATAGCCCACAAGTTTTTGGGCGGCAAAAATCTAAAATGGTCCGATTACGATGGTTGATACCTCTATCAATAGGTTTCGGGACATGTAATTGCTGTGACAATTTTCATTTTAATTGCTCGATTATTTCTAAACATTTCTTAGAAAATTCAATTTTATTGAAAATCAACTGTGCTATAGCCCACAAGTTTTTGGGCGGCAAAAATCTAAAATGGTCCGATTACGATGGTTGATACATCTATCAATAGGTTTCGGAACCTGTAATTGCTGCGACAATTTTCATTTTGATTGCTCGATTATTTCTAAACATTTCTTAGAAAATTCAATTTTATTGAAAATCAACTGTCCTATAGCCCACAAGTTTTTGGGCGGCAAAAATCTAAAATAGTCCGATTACGATGGTTGATACCTCTATCAATAGGTTTCGGAACCTGTAATTGCTGTGACAATTTTCATTTTGATTGCTCGATTATTTCTAAACATTTCTTAGAAAATTCCATTTTATTGAAAATCAACTGTGGTATAGCCCACAAGTTTTTGGGCGGCAAAAATCTAAAATGGTCCGATTACGATGGTTGATACCTCTATCAATAGGTTTCGGGACATGTAATTGCTGTGACAATTTTTATTTTAATTGCTCGATTATTTCTAAACATTTCTTAGAAAATTCCATTTTATTGAAAATCAACTGTGCTTTAGCCCACAAGTTTTTGGGCGGCAAAAATCTAAAATGGTCCGATTACGATGGTTGATACCTCTATCAATAGGTTTCGGGACCTGTAATTGCTGTGACAATTTTCATTTTAATTGCTCGATTATTTCTAAACATTTCTTAGAAAATTCAATTTTATTGAAAATCAACTGTGTTATAGCCCACAAGTTTTTGGGCGGCAAAAATCTAAAATGGTCCGATTACGATGGTTGATACCTCTATCAATAGGTTTCGGAACCTGTAATTGCTGTGACAATTTTCATTTTGATTGCTCGATTATTTCTAAACATTTCTTAGAAAATTCAATTTTATTGAAAATCAACTGTGCTATAGCCCACAAGTTTTTGGGCGGCAAAAATCTAAAATGGTCCGATTACGATGGTTGATACCTATATCAATAGGTTTCGGGACCTGTAATTGCTGTGACAATTTTCATTTTGATTGCTCGATTATTTCTAAACATTTCTTAGAAAATTCAATTTTATTGAAAATCAACTGTGCTATAGCCCACAAGTTTTTGGGCGGCAAAAATCTAAAATGTTCCGATTACGATGGTTGATACCTCTATCAATAAGTTTCGGGACCTATAATTGCTGTGACAATTTTCATTTTGATTGCTCGATTATTTCTAAACATTTCTTAGAAAATTCCATTTTATTGAAAATCAACTGTGGTATAGCCCACAAGTTTTTGGGCGGCAAAAATCTAAAATGGTCCGATTACGATGGTTGATACCTCTATCAATAGGTTTCGGGCCATGTAATTGCTGTGACAATTTTCATTTTAATTGCTCGATTATTTCTAAACATTTCTTAGAAAATTCAATTTTATTGAAAATCAACTGTGCTATAGCCCACAAGTTTTTGGGCGGCAAAAATCTAAAATGGTCCGATTACGATGGTTGATACCTCTATCAATAGGTTTCGGACCCTGTAATTGCTGTGACAATTTTCATTTTGATTGCTCGATTATTTCTAAACTTTTCTTAGAAAATTCAATTTTATTGAAAATCAACTGTGCTATAGCCCACAAGTTTTTGGGCGGCAAAAATCTAAAATGGTCCGATTACGATGGTTGATACCTCTATCAATAGGTTTCGGGACCTGTAATTGCTGCGACAATTTTCATTTTGATTGCTCGATTATTTCTAAACATTTCTTAGAAAATTCCATTTTATTGAAAATCAACTGTGGTATGGCCCACAAGTTTTTGGGCGGCAAAAATCTAAAATGGTCCGATTACGATGGTTGATACCTCTATCAATAGGTTTCGGGCCATGTAATTGCTGTGACAATTTTCATTTTAATTGCTCGATTATTTCTAAACATTTCTTAGAAAATTCAATTTTATTGAAAATCAACTGTGCTATAGCCCACAAGTTTTTGGGCGGCAAAAATCTAAAATGGTCCGATTACGATGGTTGATACCTCTATCAATAGGTTTCGGGACATGTAATTGCTGTGACAATTTTCATTTTAATTGCTCGATTATTTCTAAACATTTCTTAGAAAATTCAATTTTATTGAAAATCAACTGTGCTATAGCCCACAAGTTTTTGGGCGGCAAAAATCTAAAATGGTCCGATTACGATGGTTGATACCTCTATCAATAGGTTTCGGGCCATGTAATTGCTGTGACAATTTTCATTTTAATTGCTCGATTATTTCTAAACATTTCTTAGAAAATTCAATTTCATTGAAAATCAACTGTGCTATAGCCCACAAGTTATTGGGCGGCAAAAATCTAAAATGGTCCGATTACGATGGTTGATACCTCTATCAATAGGTTTCGGAACCTGTAATTGCTGTGACAATTTGTATTTTGATTGCTCGATTATTTCTAAACATTTCTTAGAAAATTCAATTTTATTGAAAATCAACTGTGCTATAGCCCACAAGTTATTGGGCGGCAAAAATCTAAAATGGTCCGATTACGATGGTTGATACCTCTATCAATAGGTTTCGGAACCTGCAATTGCTGTGACAATTTGTATTTTGATTGCTCGATTATTTCTAACATTTCTTAGAAAAATCAATTTTATTGAAAATCAACTGTGCTATAGCCCACAAGTTTTTGGGCGGCATCTAAAATGGTGCGATTACGATGGTTGATACCTCTATCAATAGGTTTCGGAACATGTAATTGCTGTGACAATTTTCATTTTAATTGCTCGATTATTTCTAAACATTTCTTAGAAAATTCAATTTCATTGAAAATCAACTGTGCCCACAAGTTTTTGGGCGGCAAAAATCTAAAATGGTCCGATTACGATGGTTGATACCTCTATCAATAGGTTTTGGGACCTGTAATTGCTGTGACAATTTTAATTTTAATTGGTAGATTATTTCTTAACATTTCTTAGAAAATTCAATTTTATTGAAAATCAACTGTGCTATAGCTCACAAGTTTTTGGGCGGCAAAAATCTAAAATGGTCCGATTACGATGGTTGATACCTCTATCAATAGGTTTCGGGACCTGTAATTGCTGTGACAATTTTCATTTTGATTGCTCGATTATTTCTAAACAATTCTTTGAAAATTCAATTTTATTGAAAATCAACTGTGCTATAGCCCACAAGTTATTGGGCGGCAAAAATCTAAAATGGTCCGATTACGATGGTTGATACCTCTATCAATAGGTTTCGGAACCTGTAATTGCTGTGACAATTTGTATTTTGATTGCTCGATTATTTCTAAACATTTCTTAGAAAATTCAATTTTATTGAAAATCAACTGTGCTATAGCCCACAAGTTATTGGGCGGCAAAAATCTAAAATGGTCCGATTACGATGGTTGATACCTCTATCAATAGGTTTCGGAACCTGCAATTGCTGTGACAATTTGTATTTTGATTGCTCGATTATTTCTAACATTTCTTAGAAAAATCAATTTTATTGAAAATCAACTGTGCTATAGCCCACAAGTTTTTGGGCGGCATCTAAAATGGTGCGATTACGATGGTTGATACCTCTATCAATAGGTTTCGGAACCTGTAATTGCTGTGACAATTTTCATTTTAATTGCTCGATTATTTCTAAACATTTCTTAGAAAATTCAATTTCATTGAAAATCAACTGTGCCCACAAGTTTTTGGGCGGCAAAAATCTAAAATGGTCCGATTACGATGGTTGATACCTCTATCAATAGGTTTTGGGACCTGTAATTGCTGTGACAATTTTAATTTTAATTGGTAGATTATTTCTTAACATTTCTTAGAAAATTCAATTTTATTGAAAATCAACTGTGCTATAGCTCACAAGTTTTTGGGCGGCAAAAATCTAAAATGGTCCGATTACGATGGTTGATACCTCTATCAATAGGTTTCGGAACCTGTAATTGTTATGACAATTTTCATTTTGATTGCTCGATTATTTCTAAACATTTCTTAGAAAATTCAATTTTATTGAAAATCAACTGTGCTATAGCCCACAAGTTTTTGGGCGGCAAAAATCTAAAATGGTCCGATTACGATGGTTGATACCTCTATCAATAGGTTTCGGGACTTGTAATTGCTGTGACAATTTTCATTTTAATTGCTCGATTATTTCTAAACATTTCTTAGAAAATTTAATTTTATTGAAAATCAACTGTGCTATAGCCCCCAAGTTTTTGGGTGGCAAAAATCTAAAATGGTCCGATTACGATGGTTGATACCTCTATCAATAGGTTTCGGGACCTGTAATTGCTGTGGCAATTTTCATTTTAATTGCTCGATTATTTCTAAACATTTCTTAGAAAATTCAATTTTATTGAAAATCAACTGTGCTATAGCCCACAAGTTTTTGGGCGGCAAAAATCTAAAATGGTCCGATTACGATGGTTGATACCTCTATCAATAGGTTTCGGGACCTGTAATTGCTGTGGCAATTTTCATTTTAATTGCTCGATTATTTCTAAACATTTCTTAGAAAATTCAATTTTATTGAAAATCAACTGTGCTATAGCCCACAAGTTTTTGGGCGGCAAAAACCTAAAATGGTCCGATTACGATGGTTGATACCTCTATCTATAGGTTTCGGAACCTGTAATGGTTATGACAATTTTCATTTTGATTGCTCGATTATTTCTAAACATTTCTTAGAAAATTCAATTTTATTGAAAATCAACTGTGCTATAGCCCACAAGTTTTTGGGCGGCAAAAATCTAAAATGGTCCGATTTCGATGGTTGATACCTCTATCAATAGGTTTCGGAACCTGTAATTGCTGTGACAATTTTCATTTTGATTGCTCGATTATTTCTAAACATTTCTTAGAAAATTCAATTTTATTGAAAATCAACTGTGCTATAGCCCACAAGTTTTTGGGCGGCAAAAATCTAAAATGGTCCGATTACGATGGTTGATACCTCTATCAATAGGTTTCGGGACCTGTAATTGCTGTGACAATTTTCATTTTGATTGCCCGATTATTTCTAAACATTTCTTAGAAAATTCAATTTTATTGAAAATCAACTGTGCTATAGTCCACAAGTTTTTGGGCGGCAAAAATCTAAAATGGTCCGATTACGATGGTTGAAACCTCTATCAATAGGTTTCGGGACCTGTAATTGCTGTGGCAATTTTCATTTTAATTGCTCGATTATTTCTAAACATTTCTTATAAAATTCAATTTTATTGAAAATCAACTGTGCTATAGCCCACAAGTTTTTGGGCGGCAAAAATCTAAAATGGTCCGATTACGATGGTTGATACCTCTATCAATAGGTTTCGGGACCTGTAATTGCTGTGACAATTTTCATTTTAATTGCTCGATTATTTCTAAACATTTCTTAGAAAATTCAATTTTATTGAAAATCAACTGTGCTATAGCCCACAAGTTTTTGGGCGGCAAAAATCTAAAATGGTCCGATTACGATGGTTGATACCTCTATCAATAGGTTTCGGAACCTGTAATTGCTGTGAAAATTTTAATTTTGATTGCTCGATTATTTCTAAACATTTCTTAGAAAATTCAATTTAATGAAAATTAACTGTGCTATAGCCCACAAGTTTTTGGGCGGCAAAAATCTAAAATGGTCCGATTACGATGTTTGATACCTCTATCAATAAGTAATAAGTTTCGGGACCTGTAATTGCTTTGACAATTTTCATTTTAATTGCTCGATTATTTCTAAACATTTCTTAGAAAATTCAATTTAATGAAAATCAACTGCGCTATAGCCCACAAGTTTTTGGGCGACAAAAATCTAAAATGGTGCGATTACGATGGTTGATACCTCTATCAATAGTTTTCGGAACCTGTAATTGCTGGGACAATTTTCATTTTGATTGCTCGATTATTTCTAAACATTTCTTAGAAAATTCAATTTTATTGAAAATCAACTGTGCTATAGCCCACAAGTTTTTGGGCGGCAAAAATCTAAAATGGTCCGATTACGATGGTTGATACCTCTATCAATAGGTTTCGGGACCTGTAATTGCTGTGACAATTTTCATTTTAATTGCTCGATTGTTTCTAAACATTTCTTAGAAAATTCAATTTTATTGAAAATCAACTGTTCTATAGCCCACAAGTTTTTGGGCGACAAAAATCTAAAATGGTGCGATTACGATGGTTGATACCTCTATCAATAGTTTTCGGAACCTGTAATTGCTGGGACAATTTTCATTTTGATTGCTCGATTATTTCTAAACATTTCTTAGAAAATTCAATTTTATTGAAAATCAACTGCGCTATAGCCCACAAGTTTTTGGGCGGCAAAAATCTAAAATGGTCCGATTACGATGGTTGATACCTCTATCAATAGGTTTCGGGACCTGTAATTGCTTTGACAATTTTCATTTTAATTGCTCGATTATTTCTAAACATTTCTTAGAAAATTCAATTTTATTGAAAATCAACTGTGCTATAGCCCACAAGTTTTTGGGCGGCAAAAATCTAAAATGGTCCGATTACGATGGTTGATACCTCTATCAATAGGTTTCGGGACCTGTAATTGCTGTGACAATTTTCATTTTGATTGCTCGATTATTTCTAACATTTCTTAGAAAATTCAATTTTATTGAAAATCAACTGTGCTATAGCCCACAAGTTTTTGGGCGGCAAAAATCTAAAATGGTCCGATTACCATGGCTGATACCTCTACCAATAGGTTTCGGGACCTGTAATTGCTGTGACAATTTTCATTTTGATTGCTCGATTATTTCTAAACATTTCTTAGAAAATTCAATTTTATTGAAAATCAACTGTGCTATAGCCCACAAGTTTTTGGGCGGCAAAAATCTAAAATGGTCTGATTACGATGGCTGATACCTCTATCAATTGGTTTCGGGACCTGTAATTGCTGTGACAACTTTCATTTTGATTGCTCGATTATTTCTAAACATTTCTTAGAAAATTCAATTTTATTGAAAATCAACTGTGCTATAACCCACAAGTTTTTGGGCGGCAAAAATCTTAAATGGTCAGATTACGATGGTTGATACCTCTATCAATAGGTTTCGGAACCTGTAATTGCTGTGACAATTTTCATTTTGATTGCTCGATTATTTCTAAACATTTCTTAGAAAATTCAATTTTATTGAAAATCAACTGTGCTATAGCTATGATTTTTCCAAATTTTTACGGCCTTCACTGCCATCTATGTAATGTATATTGACTTAATGACCAAACGAATCATAGTAAGCTTTTATTTCAATTTGACCAGAATGCTGTTGTTATGATTTTTTTTTAATATTTTGATTTAAACAAATCAATTATTACAAGAAAATGAAAACGATTTACTTAAACGATATTTATATATGTTAAAATTCAAACATTTATGAAAGTATCTCAGAAATCTTATTTAAGAATTTGTAACATCTTAGGAAAAAAGGTGATTTCCCATATGTTTTGTGGGTTTTACTATAAAAAGTTTCGTTTTTTCGTCGTTTCTAATTCCCTTACAAAAGCTAAGATTTTTTGAATAATGGCTCTTTAAAATACAGGGTGCTCTGATAAAACACGTTCGCTCTATTTAAAATAACGCAGTATTCTAAATTAGATTCCCGTTGGCTTGTAAGGATAAAGGAAACGAAAAAATATTGCAACCAACAAATTTCCTTTGTTGTAAACAAATGATTTGTATATCGGTTGGGACAAACGATATACAATTGACAGAAATAATAATATGTGATCGTAATTAAAGAAACATATTTATTTTTGGTTCAAATAATATATTTGTAGGAACAATATCTAGTGCACAAACAATTTAAATTTGATTAAGTTTTACTTCAAACATATTTCGTTTTTTAAAATAGATTTTTATTTGTGATGAACGAATTATGTTTAAGGCAAAAAAAATTTATTGTGACAAACGAATTCTGTTTAATACAACCGGCATTTTCTCAGTGCGAAAATCGAACAGAGTCTAGTGCATCACCTCGACGTAATAGAAAATTCAGCAAATCCTGGATAGTCGGAAAGTCGCAAAAACTTCTGTCCCTCTCCACTGATATCATAAAATTGTTTTCAAAGAAAAAAAGTTGTACTACGTAAGCGTCCTTCTAAACCAGAACAAAACCCTCATACACACCAAATACGTACATACCCAGCCAACCGATTTTTACTTAAAAAAAATTTTTTTTTTGTATTATTCTCGTGTACCATGTAATCTTAATCTATTGAGGAAAAATCGGCGATGAATAAAAATATAAAAGAAAATAATAGGAGGCGTGTTATGATTTTAAGTTGTTCTTTCAATTTTCTTTCATTCTACATCATTCAATGTCTTATCAAAATGGGTATATTAATAATAATCAATATTGATAGCAAATCGATATAACATTATAAACCAAGACGAATATTGTGTTCTCCATAGAACTACATACAAACATATAAAAAATTCCAATTTCAAGATAATTAAATTTCAACAATATCCAAATTAAATTTCATCAAAATACTATTTATTCACATTGAAAATTGTTTCCGATCACACAGGGCGAAGAAGCAGAGAGCAGCAACACAACAGCAACAACAACAGCAACAAGAAGGAAAAATGGTTTTCTTTTCTTTTATGATTATCAATGATTGATTGAAAATAAAAACAGCACCAACAATAACAAAAATTCGATTCTCTGTATATTTTGACAAATTTTCCGATTTTTTATTTTTGTTGCGATACTATTATCACATAAAATTCCAAAAACCAACCAACCCCGTCTATCTATATTTTGTACATATATTCATGTAATAAAAATAAAAAATTTATATATTCCTCCATATATTAGTGCGGAAAATGTATAACGAAAATGTATATATGCGTGTGTGTGTGTGAGTATTTTCTTTCGATTTTTTTTTTTTTTTTTTTTTTTGTTACAATTTTCCAAGGCTTAAAATATTTTTTATATTTATTTATACAATCCAACCATATATTCCACACTATATACCAACCATACACAGCGAGGAAATGGTTTATACGAGAGATAAAAACAAAACCGAACCAAACAAAACAAAAAAAAATTTGCGAGGGGGAAAGGATGAATAGTAAATTTTCCTCATTTCCTAGTTTTTTTTTTTTTTTTTTTTTTTTAAATAAATAACGATTTTCTATTTATCTATCCGTACACATAAAATCGCTGAATATACATAGGTTCCTATCATTCCGCATAATATATAGTTCCCTTAACTACTCTACTCAAAGATGATTTCAAATTTATTGGATTAACTGATGTATCAATAAAATCAACAAAAAGATCCATTTTTAATAAGATAATCATGATAATGCAAAATACCAAAAATTTTCATCAACAATTACTTTTCAATTAGGTTCACTTATTTATGCGTCATTTGAGAGTCATAATAATTCACAATCTGATTATCATTTGGCGGCACCAAACCATGTACTAAACCAAAAGCAAGCAACCACCATTCTTGCAGCATCAGCGAAAACAATAGAACGTAGCTACTGTACATAAGATGCGAAAAAATAACAAATCGTTGATCATAAAGTCTTTCACCATAATTTTGCTTTTTTTTTTTAGTGGAAATGGGACTGTGTGATGTTATTTGATGGTGGCTTGTATTGTGTTCGGCTGAGTTTTTTTTTTTTGTTTTTTGGCAAGAGAATGAATTTATACAAAGCAATGATTTCGTCTTGTTAAAATAATATATAATATAGAAGTTAATCTAATTTGATGGCTTATTAACCCTGTATGTAATCCAATGCTGAAAATTGGATTTTTTTTTTGTTATGCTGGCGGAACAGTACACAATATATACATATATGGTGCGAATATTTTTATAATAGGGTTTATCTTATCTATGGGAGGATACAGACTAGCAATTCTAATGACAGTAAAATATTATAATACAGAGTACGTGTACGTCTAATAAAATACAATTCCATTACAGGTTAAACTGATCAAAATAACAAAAATTAATCGTAAGCAGCTAATGGCCAGGAAGAATTAATCGATCCGTTCTGAAAAATTCCAGGTTGTTACGTATGACCAGTGCTTGAGTAAACCGCATGTAATAAAAGGTGGGAACCTACAGACTGAACAGGAGACTGGCCTAGGGAAGCAAACGGCGACATAGTAAAGTGAATTACATCAGTGACCGCTAACCTTCGCAATTAAGGACCACACCCTCTTGGGAGATAAAGCTCTTACACGAGTTGTTGTGTTTTCGAGGTGGTCAATATACGAAAATAACTAAATACACAACATACATATTATTAAACTTATAGTAACATTTGACCTAGGGTCGTCCTGCACCACATGGCACACTATTTGTGGCGGGCAGCGTTCAGTGGCTAGGGCAGGTTCTTTTAAACACATGGTGTAGAAGGTCAATTTACAATTTGTATACATAAAGTGTGACTATTTTTACTCTAATACCTTCGGCTTTCATTTTCACCCCCCCCTTTTTAAATTCACAAAGTCATTAGAATTGAACTCTCAGCAAAAAAAAAAAATATATATATATATATATATATATATATATATATATATATATATATATATATTTCGGAATTGGTGACCATCTTTATCAACAGTTTGCCCAGTACTGCATCGTATTTAAATTATAATGAGTCAGTCATAATAATTGTAACGAGAAGGGGTATAAAATGTCAAAAATCAATCATGTTAGGTCACTTGTGTTTCAAGTCGTATCACGACATATTGTAATAATTGTATCGATTGTGAAGAAGAATATTTAATTAAATAAATTTTTGCTGTATTGAGAACGGTTTTGTTTTATTCCTCTAAAAGTTAAGTCGTGAAAAGTAAAGGGCTTCTCCTTGCTTTTAAAATTTTTTGGGGGCTCAACTAAACCTATTAAAGCTGATAAAATTTCTATTTGTAATAATAAAATTAAGCCTTTATAACTTGAAAAGTGGTTAATTTGTGAAAATTACGTTTTGGCTAAGCGAAAATTAAATCGATACATGCGAAACTTATTATACTGAAAATTGAGTGCGATTGATGTTAGAATAGTTGATTCTAAAACAAGTGTATGATAAAAATAACGGGATACTTAATTGCAAAACGGTGGTAAAATAACGTGATTATAAAACTGAAAATCTGTGTAGAACAATTGTTTATTTTGTTAATGTGAAAAAGGTCCATATTGGTATATTGTGCTGTAATAGTTAAATTACAAAAAAATAATAATTAAGCAAGCTGAGACATTTAAACGTGGGTAATAAAATAATCAAGAAAATAAGCCGATAAATTGATATTTCTGTGAACTAGCTACACTGTAAAAACTAGCTGTTACCATTTTCATCATTGCATACCTAGATCTGAAAATAACGGTTTATTTACCAAGTACGATTTTTTTTTCTTTTTCATTTAAAACTAAATTTGTGTATTATAGTTATGAGTAGCACTGATAACATGTCAGACAAAAATATTTCATTGAGCGAATATTTCCAAAAATTTGAAGATAGTTTTATAGCGATGTTGACAAAAGAAACTGAAAGATTACAACCTGAGCATGAAGGGTTGAAAAGCGAGCTTGAAGAGCTAAAGAACAAATTTAAATTAATGGCTATTGAAAACGAAATTCTAAAAGATAAAGATCATAGTGAAACAAGTATCCAAAATAAAGACGACGTTCAAGATAGTATGAAATGTCGGAATGTAGCAAATGAAAGCGTGCACTCAGATGAATTAAATATAAACAGTTCTCACGTTCAAGGTCAAACCAAAGGTGTAAATTTATCAAATAATCAAGGTCATTTGGAGATGGAGAACAATCGTCAATATAAAACAGATAGTCGTTTCATGCGGGACAATAATATCGCGTCAAGCAATAAAAAATACCGTTTAGAAGAGTATGACCAAGATTTGCATTTATTCGAGCGACATATAAACAGCATTCAAATAAGGGATTTACAAAAATCAATCCCTAATTTTTCTGGAAGTGGTAATTATAGAGTTGAAACTTGGATCGACGACGTACAAAATTCAATTCAAATATTTAACTTAGATCCAATTCAAAGTTAAGTGGTAGCAAAAAATGCTTTAACCGGATCAGCTGCTAAAACTCTTAGAGCTTATCCAAAAAAAAGTCGTGGGGTGAGCTAAAGTCAACATTAACTGACGAATTCCATATAGAATTAAATAGTGCCGAAATACATAAGAGATTGAGAGAACGAAGTCAGAAAGCAGGCGATCCATTAAAGGACTATCTGCTATCTTTGCGAGAAATTGCTGTGCTTGGTGATGTTGATAATTCAGCTATTATCGACTATTTTGTAGAAAGTGTCAATTATATCACATCAAACAAAATATTGTTATATGGTGCTCACTTATTCGAAGAATTAAAACGTAAAATTGAAACTTATGAAAATTTTATTCAACGGAATCCACCCTCAACAAAATCTCAAGAACAACGGAATTTTACAAAAACCTTTGAAAAATGCATCAGCATCGTCACGGGACTTGTGCTTCAATTGCGGTAAGTCAGGGCACAAGGCAAAATTTTGCTATAAGAAATCAGAAGGCCCCAAATGTTTTAAGTGCCTACAATTTGGGCATAAGACAACCGATTGTCCAAGTAAAAGTGATAATGATAACTGTCGGGAAATAAATCTTGTTTCGTACAGGTTGGCGAAAGCTCTAATCACTGTACCGTAATTATCAATGATAAAAAAATAGAAGCTATTATTGATACCGGTAGTTACTTTACGATTATCAGAGAAGACGAATTTCTCAAACTTGGTTTAGAGTATAACATTGACGATACTAGGGAACTCAATGGACTTGGGAATTCAATAGTAAAGACTTTGGGTACTTTTACTTCTAGCTTGAATATCGATGGTGAAATTTTTGAAGTTCCAATTAAATTGGTGGAGTCAAATATGTTACCCGTTCGATTCTTGATTGGGTACGATGTTTTAAAAGACGCTGTTATATTTACAGAAAATGGGAAGATAACCGTGCGAAACTATCATAAAGATGGATTTCCCTTTAACTGTTTATTGGTGGAAAAAGTAAATGAAATAGAAGTAGGTGAAAAGCTACAGAATACGAACCGCAGAAGGTTAAAAAATGCCCATTCTCATTAAAAATTGTTTTACGGAGCGAAATTACAGTGTGGCAACCACCTCGCCTACTAAGCCTGCCGAAAGAGAAGAAGTTCAAAGGCAAATTGCGGGTTCGTTAAAAGATGGCATTATCAGACCTAGTAATTCCGAATATGCGTCACCAATTGTGTTGGTTAGTAAAAAGGATGGCAGTAAGAGAATATGTATTGATTATCGCAAGCCTAACCGAGAAATTGTGATGGATAGATACCCCCTACCAGTAATTGAAGATTTGGTTGTACAATTACGCTCGTCAAAGTATTTTTTAACTTTAGATCTAAAAAATGGATTCTTTCATGTACCAGTAGAAGATCATAGCAGAAAATACACAGCATTTGTTACACCATCCGGACATTACGAGTTCTGCAAAGTTCCATTTGGGCTTTGTGTATCACCAGCAGCCTTCCAGCGTTATATAAACTTAATCTTTAAAGATTTAATTTGAGAAGGGCGCATAATGGTGTATATGGACGATATAATTATTCCATCTTTGACGGTCGAATAAAACAGTCTAATATTGAAAATAGTTATGAACATTTCAAGCAATTTCGGGCTCAACTTCAAATGGAGCAAATGTCGATTTTTGTGTACGTCGGTCGAGTGTTTGGGTTATTTCGTAAAGAACGGGAAAATAAAGCCATCCGAAATGAAAACACGAGCAATATTAAAGCTTTTCTAGGACTAACCGGATATTTTCGGAAATTTATTCCAAATTACGCCTTGATAGCTAGACCACTCACCGAACTATTAAAGAAGGACATAAAATTCGTATTTAGTACTACTCAACGTGAAGCGTTTGTTAAATTAAAGAAATTGTTGATGTCTGATCCCGTTCTAAAGATCTTCAGACCAGAAGCTAATGCTGAGTCACATACGGACGCCTGTAAATTGGGTTATGGAGCCCTTTTACTGCAAAAGGACAGTGTAGATAGTAAAATGCACCCCGTTAAGAATCTCGTTACTGCAGCTATGAGTTAGAAGTGCTAGCCATCGTCAGAGCTTCGGAGAAATTGCGGGTATTTCTTTTGGGCACAACTTTTAAAATAGTAACCGATTGTGCTGCGTTCAAGCAAACTATGTTGAAGAAAAATGTTACATCAAGAATAGCCGGATGGGCGTTACAACTAGAGGACTACCAATATTCACTATAACATCGAAGGGGTACAATGATGAGACATGTGGATGCGTTGAGCCGTAACCCTGTTATATTGGTTGTAAACAGTGAATTTCTCGAACGAAAAAGATGTGCACAAGAGCAAGATAATAAACTGAAGATTACTAAATCGTTGTTCCAGCATGGAACTTACGAAAATTTTGTAATAAATCACGGAATGGTATACAAAGAAAATTATTTTGGCGAACAGATATTATGTATACCAAAAGCGATGGAGGTGGAAATTATTGAAGCGGCGCATAAGGAGGGGCATTTCGGTGCAAAAAAAAAATGGCGGAGCAAATCGAGCGCAAATATTACATTCCCAAGCTCCATGAGAAATGAGGCAGATTTCGATCCAACTGCATTAAATGTAAATTGAGCGAACGAAAACAAGGAACGCAAAAGGGTTTTTTAAACCCTCTGCCAAAAGGCGAATATCCCCTATCTATTCTGCATATTGACCATTTGGGACCTTTGGTCTCGACTAATAAAAATTATAAATTTCTTTTGTCAGTGATAGATGCGTTTTCCAAATGTGTATGGATTTACCCAACCAAGACGACAACAAGTTTTGAAGTTGTAACCAAGATGAAGATTCACCAATCAGTCTTTGGAAATCATGTATATGTGGACAGAGGAGCAGCATTTACTTCCCAACAGTTCGAGGATTATTGTTTGGAGAATCAAATAAAACACACACTTATCACAACTGGTGTGCGGACAAGTGGTAAGGATAAATGGAGTTATCATTCCTGTATTAACAAAATTATCTGGAGAGTCTCCGGATAAATGGTATAAACAAGCAGAAAAGCTACAAAGGTTTATTAATTCCACGTGGCAAAGAACGATAAAACGAAGTCCATTTGAGGTAATGTTTGGAATTCCAACGAGAAATCCTGAAGATGTCGGGATTGCAGAGGCCGTGGCGGATGAAGTTTATGGACGAGCGTGATTTATTCTTAAAATGATGAAACAAAAACCACGTACCTATAAGTGCTACTAAAAGGAAGATGTTTAAATAAGACACAGATGTTTAAAGAAGACGAAGATGTTATGACGAGAATAAATAAGACGAATTTATTAAGACGTAAGGCGAAGAGAATTTTAAGAAGTTATGAAGCCGTTTAGACGTTAATTAGAACGGAAATGTACCTAAGATGAAAATCAGCAGCACAATAATGAAGACGTGTAGTAGGTATTTTGAAAGAAGTATGTTGGAAAACAAATAGTTTCATCGAGGCGAATGAAACATTCAGGACGGCCGAGTATCGGAATTGGTGACCATCTTTATCAACAGTTTGCCCAGTACTGCATCGTATTTAAATTATAACGAGTCAGTCATAATAATTGTAACGAGAAAGTGTGTAAGTGTCATATTTGAATTCAAATGGAGGTGTTCCGGTTATGTTTTAATATCCATCAAATGAAAAGTACCTAATTCCTTACTATTTTCATCAACGAGAACGTAATACAGCTCTCCCCGTTTTTCCGTCACAAAGGCCTTTGAGAAAGGATACGCAAATTTAGCGGTAAATTTATTTGCAGCATCACTTACAGTGTGTTGTTTAACATATACCTGTTGCCCTAAGTCTAAAGTTCGATGTCTGGTTCTTAGATTATAGCCACTGGAATATTTATTATAGGCTCTTACTATGTTGCTCTTGACTTCATCGTATATACCACAGCCAATCTGTCAGGAGTTTCCATCCGGCTTAAAGAATTTTCGCTAATAAATCTACTTCACGTAGCAACTGATAGTCAGTAGCATGCTGGATTTTATGATAGCCGACTATGAGAAAGTGTGGGGAATAATTGGTAAATTGATGAATCGCATTTCTAAGTGCACTTCCAACTTCTGGCAGAAATTTATCCCAGCTCGAATGTTTTTCTTTTACATATGCTCTTAAAGCGATCACAATCGATCTATTTACCCGCTCTGACGCGTTGCTCTGTGGAGAATAGTACGCCGTTTTGATGTGGTGAATTCCAAGATCCTTGACTAATGCTGTAAATTCTTTTCAGACAAATTGCACGCCGTTGTCCCTAGGAATTATTTCCGGGACGCTAAACAGAGGAAACAGTTCCTCTCGAAGGAATTCCACAATTTTTGTCGCAGTCCCTTTGGCCAATGTTTTCAAATAAACGAATTTTGTCAAATTGTCCAAGACAATAAGTATCATGGTTTTCCCATTTGGCGTTCTTGGGTAACGTCCCAACAGATCCATGTAAAGTTTTTGCCATGGTCTCTCCGATATGTTCTGTTTACCTAGAGGAGGGCGTAAGCACTGATTAGAAGTTTTTGTTTGCTTACAGATGTCACAGTTAGTAATATATGTGTGTACTTGTACAGCCATTTTTGGCCAATAATATAGACGTCTCAAGCGGTCTAACGTCTTCCGTATCCCACCGTGTGATCCGACTGGCAAATCGTGCCCCTGGCTAATTAAATTTTCACGCAATGCATTTGGAACCCACATCTTTCAAATAGGAATATCGGTCAATGGAATTTTGGCATTAGGTTCAATTCTAATAAATATTTTATCCTTCTGTACACGTAAATTGGTGTAAATTTGTGGGTGTAGGTTGATTTTTTCTATCAACGTCTTATAGCTCGTATCCTGTACCGCTTTTATATCAAACAGTTTGATATCATGCAATAACAATTCCTGATCGATTTCCGTGGTGGCATCGCAGTAAATTCGAGACAATGCATCAGGAACAATATTTTCCCGGCCCTTTTGATGAATAATATTGAAGTCGAAGCCTTGCAACTTAAGACTCCATCGAGCCAAACGTCCACTTAAATTTTTTTGAGTCATCAGCCATTTAAGGCTGGCATGATCTGTAATTAAGGTGAACTTAAAGCCTTCACTCTAACTCTGTCACAGTATAGTTACGCTGCGCAGCATTTAACTTCTGCGACATGAACGCTATCGGCTGTTCATTCTCTTCTGCATCCTTTTGGAAAAGTACGCTTCCATCACCTTGCGTACTAGCATCACAACGAATAAAGAATTGCTGCGAAAATCTGGATTGTGCAGTACCGGTGCATTTGACAACAAAAATTTTAGTTTTGAAAATGCGACATCAGCTTCTTCCGACCATTTAAATATCACTACTTTTTTAAGACGATTGGTGATTTGGGCAGTTACCTCAGCGTAATTACAGACGAATCGCCGGTAATAACTAGCCATTCCCAAAAGGCGACGTGTCTGCTTTAACGATGTCGGAGCTGGGAAATGAGAGATAGCTTCGACTTTTTAAGAATCTGGTCGTAATCCGCGCTCTCCGATCAGAAACCCCAGATACAGACATTTAAGGTTAACCCTGCCTTGGATAACAATTCGGCTACTGTTTTTAAGATTTGCAGGTGCTCTTGGAGGTTGGCTGAAATGATCAATAGATCGTCGAGATATACAAAAACTCTGTCCCGAAGTTGGTGTCGTATTGCTCTGTGCATTAACTTACACATCGTTTGTGGTGCATTGCACAGTCTAAACGGCATAACACAAAACTGATATAGGGGACGCCCTGGGACCGTGAAAGCTGTGATTTCTTTTGCACTATCCGAAAGTGGTATTCGCCAAAAGGCATCTTTAAGGTCAAGGCTTGATATAAACTTGGTTTCTTGTAGTCGTCCGAGCAATCCGTCTATTAATGGTAACGGATATGCATCCTTCTTGGTTATCGCATTTATCTCAAGTGAATCCAAGCATAATCGTGACTTTCCATTTGCCTTGTGTACCAGAACTACTGGTGAACTACACGGGCTTGAGCTTTCATCTATGACCCCCTAGTGAAATCATGCGATCTATTTCTTGGAAAATCAGGCCTTGTATGGCTGGAGATACTGGATAGTACCTTTGTTTAATTGGTGCATTGTTGCCCACGTCTATATGGTGTACTACTAGGTCCGTCCTACCGAGGCCATTTGTTTCAAAAGAGCGAAAACTCTTTATAATTCGTTCCAACTCCATTCTATCATTGCTGGTTAACTGATGTTGATTGCTCCAGTACACCAATAATAATGATTACGGCGATGAACCTTAGCATATACCCAATCGTTGACATCAAAACTTCGTGAGCGTGCTGAATGTTTTTTGTAAAATGATTCGCTTCTCTTTGAACAACCATATTTGGCGGTGGTGATGATGTGGCTGGTTGTTGTTTCATTAAATCTAAATGAATCCTCATCTTTCTCCAAAGCATGACTTCAGCTGGAGACTTACCCTCTGGTGCATTATGGTTAGTTGTTGCTCGGTAGCTTTGAAGAAATTGTTGCAATGTATCTTCCATCTTTTCCCCTTCAACAGATTTTTTTAGTGCTCTCTTCAAGGTATCGACGAACCGCTCTGCCTGTCCGTTCGACTGCGGATGATAAGGTGCAGATCGGATATGCTGGATACCGTTTGACAAACAAAATTCGTGAAAGAAGCTAGACACAAATTGTGTGCCATTATCCGATACAATAATTTTTGCCAATCCAAATTGAGCACATGATTTGTTGATCAAGTTGACTGTAATGGAACTTCTGGCCATTTGGAATACGCATCGACAACAACAAAGAAGTATTGATCTTTATATGGTCCAGCATAGTCTATATGCAGTCGTTGCCATGGACCTTCTGGAATAGGCCATGCTTCAAGTTTTGCTTTGCTTGGTGATCTTGCCATACTCATGCATGAATTACATCCAGAAACAATTTCTTTCATGTCACTGTCGATGTTTGGCCAATATACGTAGCTTCTAGCAATGGATTTCATTCTCTCCATTTCTTGGTGACTCTGATGAAGCTGGCGTAAAACTTTTTTGTGAAAAATTTGAGATGCAACAATTCTGTCACCAAACATGAGACAATTGTTCACAACCGACAGACTCTGTTGTCTTGCATAAAATGCTTTAACCTTGTCGTTGCTGATTCCTTTCATAGTCTTGAGCCATCCGCACTGAACGTAATTTATAACTTCTTGTAGAATCCTACACTTTGTAGTTTCACGCTGAATCGCGGTGATAATATATCCGAATGCCCAAATTTAGTTGTAGACATATATTCAATATCGAAATCGTATAGTAACAGAGTCAATGCCCATTTCTGTAATCGGTTGGCTGTGTATACCGGTATTCCTTTTTTGGAATCATAAATTGACAGTAATGGCTTATGGTCGGTCTGTAGTATGAAATGACGACCAAATATCATTCGATGGAACTTTGTTATTGCGAAGATTAGACCCAATGCCTCCTTTTCTATTTGGCTATAATGTTTTTCTGCCTTTGTGAGTGTGCGCGATGCGTGACTGATGGCTTTCATTGTTCCGTCTGGAAACTTGTGAAGAATGCATGCGCCGATGCCGGTATTACATGCATCAGCCGCAACTATTATATCCAGTTTGGGGTTGTAATGTGTGAGCATTAAATCCGATTTGAGAATATCTTTGAATCAGTTGAATGAATCTTGACATTCTCGACTCAAGTTGAATGAAGTGTGATTCCAGGGCATCATTTAACCCAGTTAAGTAATCCGCGCAGATCCGCACACCTCCGTTACTTTTTTTCACGACAACGATGGGTGCTGCCCATGCGGAAAAGTCAATCGGAGTTATGATTCCTAGCTCTTGAAGTCGATGCAATTCATTGTCGATTTTTGTTAGAGCAGAAAAAGCAACTGGCCGCTTGGCCTTGAATACTGGAATGGCATTTGGCTTCCTGTGTAGGATGATCTGCGTTTTCTTGCAACATCCCAATGTATCGCTGAATACGTCCGGAAACCGTCTACTAAGCTCGTCAATGCTGAATGTCGTTGACTAAACCTGCATGCACACGCTTTTGATTGGAATGTCCCACAAGTTGAACTCTTCAATCCAGTCTATACCCAAGATGTTCAAACTAGGACAGGTTGATACGTAGCAAAGCCCTATATCCTGGGGCCATTTATCCTGTGATATGATGGTGATGTCTGAAGCAGTATCTATTTGAAGCTTTACAGGAAAAAATTCCTTTAGAGTATCGCTTATTACAGTTACTAGGGGTACTTATCTCTTCTTTTGATGTCTTTTGGGAAGCGGAACAATTTTTGTACCCTTCCTTGTGACCGGTTTTGCCGCACTGCTGACATTTATGATTTTTGAATGGACAGTCAGCTGAGTAATGCATGCCACCACACTGCCAGCACGGGTTTCTTGGTGGTGGATTTGAAGAATACGGTTGTGTCCCTTTTTGTGAAAACCCTTTCTCTGAATGTGGTGAGGTTTCTCTTTGAACTTCTGATTTGACAGATAAGGTGATGCCTTTGATGTGAATTTTGACTGCGTGATTGCATTTACTGATGATGAATTTCGTTTCTCGATCAAGTTTGTATCCCTTTTCAAGTTTATAACCAGTTGGCAATCATCTGCAAGGTCTGACAATGTGACGTTGTCATCTGATTCGACTTCTGATAATAGTCTTGTGCGGATGTCGGAATCGCGGGATGAGCGCAGACCACTTATAAAAAATAAACATTTGAATTGTTCCAAGGTTAAATTGGATAGTTGTGATTGTTCGCACTGTTTATTTATTCTGGCAGCATAAGATAAAAAATCTTCCGTAGTAGACTTTTCCATTTGGAAATACTCGAATCTGGTTCGGAAAAAAAAATTTGAGGTCCAAAAAATTCCTTCAATTTTTTTATGGATTCTTCGAAAGTGAATTCAAACGGCAAAATGTAGTTTGCATATTTTTCAATGTTAGCTGTGTGTAATTTCTACAGAAAAAGTCTCACCCTCGTCGCATCGTCTAATGTTTTACCATCCTCTTTGATGAGTTCGCTGTATCTATTATCATATATGGAAGATGATACCGTGAACTCCACGGCCTAATAAGTTAGTTCAACAAGAAAAGAACAGATACAAATATTAGACCAGACCCCGTCAGACAGTTCCAAAACATTACAGACACTCAGGCATCAGGACCTTACTCCACTCTCAGCAACTCCGTAAGGTTCTACTGTACCATATCAGAATCACTAATAAATACAAAAATATCGATATCACGACAGTAACACACATCCCCGGCCGCATCGAAGATTGACATTTTAGAATGGTTTCCAGCAAGTATTACCGAATCAAATACTGTTCAATGCGGTTACGGAAGAAACTCCACACTGAAAAATAATAAAAGAAGCCAAAAGACTAGTGAATTTGTCATCCGAGGGCCCAGAGGATATTAGTGTTACCACCAAGGCTATTAGGCTGAGTTGGCCTATGATCTGCCGGCCTATGTGCCGTTTGTCCGGTTCTTCAATTTGTGGATCACTTTGAAAAACAATGAAAAGCAAGACTCCCAGCAGTAAATTTGGGGGTACGTCACCTGTTGACGACAGGCTTGTTGATCTCATGCAAAAACAAATTAACAGACAAATGAACAAATTGTTTAGCCAGCTGAGCGCGAAATTAAATATCACTACTGGAATTGATAAAATGAACAAAAGTATTGACGGCGCAATAGAAATAGCCATTGAAAATAAAAATAAAAGTTTAGTACAAATAACACAAACAACAAGCGAATCAGTAATGCCCAAGATTAATC
The DNA here is from genome assembly GCA_958295665.1 of Tipula vernalis. Classification (NCBI taxonomy): domain Eukaryota; kingdom Metazoa; phylum Arthropoda; class Insecta; order Diptera; family Tipulidae; genus Tipula; species Tipula vernalis. Next base: position 371,043,070 of record OY282559.1, read on the forward strand.
TACTGTCACTGGAAACCACAAATGACCTCGAAACAACTACGGTTCAAACTTAGTTAACGATTATGACATCAGTATGGCTGTAAAAAACCTAATAAATAGCTCGAATTGGTGGACAATTCTATCACCTAACCAACTGCAAGCAGTTTATAGAGTCTCTGTGGCAACAATGCCGTAAACTATAAAACCTCCACCAATCATTATGAAAGGGCTTGATACCAAAAACATTAATCAGATCAAGAACATCACAGGAAAACATAGTAGTGCTCTCCTCAATATATTTGCGATGAGTGTTGTGATCTATGCAAAAGAGGTAGAGCAGTACAACTGTAACCCTGAACAGCTCAGGAAAAGCTGTATGGAGTTCTGTACAAACACCCATATGAGCCAGCGCCCGACGGTGTTAATCGTTAAAGGCATCAAAGCAAACTTCACAGACAAGGTCAAGTGTGGTCAACCAACCGGTCACGGTCAAGGTCAAGGTCAACAGGTTAAGTGCGAAAATTGTAAAGGCGGACATCTGGCGATTTTTTTGCGAATGTCCAGTAAGGCAAGAACAACTGGGACCGACGATTAATAGATTCAATTCAAGTTTTGTTGGAAAGGGCGTCTCTTTCGTGGACACTTTAAAGAGTAAACCTTCGGCTCAGTTACTGAATCGCACTAATGCACGATCACACCGGATCAAATTTGACAATCCCTCGGAGACTTATTTGCGAAGTTATAGCAACTAATCGGAATGGATTTCGTTTCATTGACAAATAATATTTTCAATATAATGGCTAAATTGAACTAAATACAGTGTTGAAAAGCATCACATGTCGAAGAATCGACCTCTAAAACCAAACAAATTAATTAGGATTTTGTATTTAACTTTAATTTATTTAAAATATTTATCTCACTTTTAAACAATTTTTTTTTGTAATTATCATTTGTAGCTCAATTATAAAATATGTGTATTAGATAAGCGTAATTCATCTATTCATTGTTAGATGTCTCTTCAAGCAAATTTTAATGTTATTATTTGTTATAAGAGATGTCATTAGAAAATCCATTTAACTTTTGTTCAGTGGCTTACAACCATGAACTGGTTTTTGGAAGTTTTTGTTTTCGGGCAACACCAAGTTGACAAAATTTGGATGATATTGACATTTTGATTAATGAGAAAGCGTGCTTTAAAGCGATAACAATTAGAAGTAAAATTATATTTATGGTTCAAGAATAAATTTGTACATTATTGGAATTCAAGATAAGTAATCGCCGTGTGTTTTATTGTTCGTTGCGTGCGCATTTCCGATATTTATTTTGCTACTTGTTCGTCATTGGGCAATTTCAAATTTATCCGAGTTTAGCTATTGAACATACAGAACATTGCGTCCCAAAAGTCAATGTATCTAAATTTCATAGCGCAATTAACCGCATTAAATTGAAATAGTTTTGGCGGGCTGGCTCGACGCCAGGAGCTAGTGGATTTTTTACAGAGGCATAAGCTATGCATTGTGTGCTTGAACGAGACCAAACTGTCTGACAGACATTACCCTTCATATTTAAGACTACTTTATATACAGAACTAACGCTAAAATCAATCAATCGGGTGTCACAGCGACACTTGTGCGAAGCCATATGAAGCATGCCTCCACCAGGGCTTATGTACATGAAAACTTAATCACGACAACGGTTTGTTTAGGGGGAGGGACGGAAATTTTTTCTCCTCGTTTCCGTCTACGTACGTAACCTAGAACTATCGAACCTGTCGCTCTTGATGAATTCCCAAAAGAGGATTGTTATCTTCGAGGATTTCAATGCTCACCACCCCTGCTGGGACTGCCATATTTAAAACGCCAACGGTATAAAATTGTTCAATTTTTGTGAGGGGAAAGGGTGTACAGATCTGGTTCCCCACAGTTAGCACTCGGGACAATTCAGTTTTGGACATGGTGGTCCCAAAGAAGGTCCTTGCTGAGGACGGGATGGATGTACTTTACTAGTATTGCTACTCAGACCACCTACCGATTGTTTTTGAGGTCCCTAGTCGCGTCAACTCCTCCTCCTTGCGTCAAGAAGAGGGTAATAGAGTGAGGGATTACAAGAATGCCGACTGACATTGCTTTAGGCATTTTTTCCATAAACAGCCGATCAAATTTGTCGAGGAGATTGAACAGATAATTGTAAACAACACGTACCTTGTGAGTAAGGCTAGGGCTAGGTTGTATAAATTAGCGGTTCATCCCATGTTGGTGACCAGACCGTCTCTGACACAACAAACAGTTTTGTTCTAACACAGCAGACCCCGTAAGGGTTGGGTGGGCTCAAGACAAACTACGATGAAGTCATGGGTATTGTCCGTATGGGCTCAGGAATAAAAATTTCCCAGGTGTTGATGGTGTCTCGAAAATGACCATAAATTACCTCCCATTATACGAAATTCTACATCTGGTTTTATTAATAAACGCAACTTTGTCCCTCGCTAACTTTTCGACGGGATGGAATTTGTTGAAGGTTATTCTGATACTGAAAGCCGGCAAGCTGGGGACGCCAGAAAACACCAGATCGGTTAGCTTACTGGGCGGGCTTAGTAAATTTGAAGGAGTCTTGTACAAGATGATAAAATGCCGCATTAGGCCGGCCCTAGTTTCCTTGGTCAGATCATACTTGGCAGACAGGAAATTTTTTGTTAGTATCAACAACAGACATAACTCAATTGTTAGAAAAATTGCCTCGGCAATGACGCAGGGTTCTGTAATGTGTCTCCATCTGTATGTCTTTTATATGCACGATATACTGAAGCTGACTTCACCTTCCACCAATGTCCAGACCTATGCTGATGATACCTCCATTTCCGTTACAAATTATAGTGAATTCCAATGTTCCTAGAGGATTCAAAAGTATCTAAATCTGCTAACTGAGTATTTGGACAAATGGAATATCAAACCCAATTGATATACATATTTCTATCCTCACCACGGATACAGTAATATATTCAAGAAGGCCTAAAGGTTTACATCAACGGGCAGGCTGTTGAGGTAACCGACACGACTAAATATCTGGGTATTACACTATGCAAGATTCTTAATTTCAGACCACACATAGAGAATATTAGGAGACATTCAGCAATGGCGTTCGGAGTGATATATCCAGTACTAAATCGCGGCAGTGGTCTAGACTCGGGTAACAAGTTCCTGATATACAAGTAGCTTTATATTCGACCACTTATTACCTATACCTGTCCAGCATGGTACAATCTGTTGACTAAGGGCCAAATGACTATACTTCAGAGGGTACAAAATAAGGCCCTTAGGTTCGTTTCTGACAGATGGCATACTCCTCCTGATTTTAAGCATTGCCCTATAAAGTATCTCCACGACATGGCGCGGATAGAATATGTCGAAGAATTCTCTATTATGCTACTATCCAACAAGCTGAACAGATTGCTCTCTCTTCAGGATGAGATGGTGGAGATATCAACTGTATTAAGGTAGGAACTCGGACAATGATATTCTAAAATACAAGGTGGCTTTTACCTGTATGGCTATGTATTATTGAATAAAATTCAACAAAAAATATGCGACAAGAGTGCGCCACAGTCAACGACATAAATTACGAATTTTGTTTAGAGGACACTTCTGATCATAAATTTATTTACTTTAGAAAATGATATTGAGTCAATATCTACAGTTCGTATTAAACGTGTTATACAATAAATTACAATCTGGTTGAAATTGATAATTTCAAACGTCTGACCAATGAAGTTAATAAGATAATACGAAAATATAAGAAACCTTGGATGACTGAGGAATTTTACAGTTATTCATTAGGTTACGGGAAAAATTTCACAAACTAAGAAAGAAATTCGGCTAAACAACAATATTTCCTAAACCTATTTGAAAATTATTTTGATTAACATAATAGCATTTTGGAATATTTTACGAAGTTTAAGAGAAGTATGTCTGTTTATCAAATGATTTTTTTCAACTTTATTGTTTATCAGAAACAAAATCAAGAGGCCAATTATTCATAATATATTATACCCCCGGACTTTACCACAAGAGTTATACAAAGTTTATAATCTTGAACAAAAAATGGAACTTTCCTTGAGCTCATTGTATTGATTTCGTACTGAAACTAACTCTTGGGGTAAAGTAGGGGGGATTGATATATTATGAATAATTGGCCTCTTGATTTTGTTTCTGATAAACGAATCAATTTCTTGTGAATGCCATTTTCACTAATATATGTCTATAAAAAGCCAAAAAAAATCTTTTGATAAACACATAACATACATACTTCTTTAAAACTTTTTAATATTGTGGGTTCATTAAACACACACAAATGAGGGTTTCCTTGAGTTTTTTGATTTAGTGAATATAATTCGCTAAATCAGTACGTTTGTACTTGACTCTATCTGTGTTAAGTAGGAATAGTATTTTTGTAGTTTGGTTGTAGCTACCTGATGAGTAGACCACCTTTTTCAGTACGAAACCAAACTACCAACATAATGAGCTCAAGGAAAGTTCTCATTTTTTGTTCGGGGTTATACACATTATATGACTCTTGTGGTAAAGTAGGGGCTCTCTATTTCAAATTCGTGGACAAACATTTTTGAAAACGTCGTCAATTCGATATTACGGGATAATAATGTAATATCAACACAAGAACTGATTATTTTATACTAAAAGGTGTAACCGTTTTCTAACAGAGAGGAGAGTACGATGAAATATGGGAAATTAATTTGAAAGTGTTTCCAATATTGGTACAAACAGACATAGCCATGCTCCTCATTTATACTTAAATAATTAATAAATAAGTTAAAGACAACTAATTATTACTGATGACCTGCAAAGTATTTTAACACCAATTTTCGAAAATTCACCAAGCCGAGACATAATTAAAAAAGCTGTGAGAAGAGAAAAACGTTGCGATTGTGAAGTAATTCCTTCGGAAGTGCCGAAATACCTCTTCGAACTGCCTAGACCAGAGTAAAATCGAAAATTCGAAGATGAGGAAGATTTCTTAGTGTTTGATGGTGGTGAAAAAAGAGATTGTATCCTAATTTTTATAAATCGCCAAAAACCTATCATTTTTAAGTTGAGCAACACAATGGCAAATTAGTGGAATATTTTTGATATCACCACAGCTATTTTCACAGCTTTTTATCGTGTTTATGAAAGTTCTTTTTGGCACTAAATACTTCCAAATAAAGAAGAGGAAACATACTCGCGGTAGACTACAATTAATCATAAATACTATGTTATATTATCACATCACATAATAAATAAATTTAATCTGACTTTCTAGTATATTTAGAAACAAAAAAGTTATACTGATGTGCTGTGACTCATTCTCCATCGCTTTCTAATTTCATGTGACTCAACCACCAACACTCAACTCAATTCCAAACTTAATATTCAACTCAAACCCTAAATCAACACGGTTCGAAAACTGCATGCGTAGATGAACCATAGATTCAATCCCCCCCCCTAAATACCTAACTAAACATTCCGTTAACCCCAACTCAACACAAAACTCGATCACAACCCAACTTTCAACTCGATCCAATACTCAATGCCAAAATTCAATCCTCAAATAAACGCGGTTCTGAAACCAAAACAACCACACAACTCAGAACAACTCAAGCTAGCATTTCGGCTCAAATGTAGCCTGAACCCATGATACATTTTAATAAACCCCTGCTCACCACAACCCAATCCCAACTTAAACCCGACGTGATCCCAAACTCTGCCCTTAACTCATCCTCACCCAACTCCCAACTTGGCCCTCAGCTCAACTCCAAACTCAACACTCAACTCAATCACAATTGTTGGTCATTTTTGTCAAAATTTCAATAACTTTTGTCTTTGCACACCAAAGTTAATTTTGCGGATTAATTTGGGCGTTGGCTTTGCGGATTAAGTTGTAGTTGAGCTGGGGTTGGGTTACAATTTAGTGAGCAGTTAGGCTGAGAGTTAGCTTGAGTTGAGTTTACTTACGCGCATAGTTTGAGATGGACGTGAGTTCGGATCGATTTAAGGAATTGGGTGCAAAGTCTAGTTAGGGTTTAGTGCCGGTTGGACTAGGGCTGAGTTGGAGTTGAATTGAGATTGAATTGAATAAGAATCAGAGGTTAAATTAGGAATATATGTGGGGTTGTGTTGAGGGTACAGTTGGAAATCATCTCAAATTGTTCTGAGATGAGTTCATTTATGATCGTAGTCCTTGGACTCGCATGTATTTGAGGATTGGATTAGGCGTTGAGTTTGGCGTTTGGTTGAGGACACAATTGGGGACGAGTTAGAGATTGAGTTGAGTTCACAGACACATGCAGATTTCGGACCATATTGTGTTAGAGATTGAGCTTGGAGTTGAGCTGACGGTTGAGTTGGGAGTTGAGTTTGGGACGAGTTTAGGTTTAAAGATTTATTTGGAAAACTTGTGGGGTGAGCTGAGTTGAAGTGATGTAGGTTGGGTTGGGGTTGCGTTGGGGTTGAGTGATGGGGTTCAGTCAGAGATTTATCGGTGTTTGAGGTGGAGATTAGATTCATTTGAGTTTTGTACGCATATATCTTTCGAACCGTATTGGGTTTTTTAACATTGAGTTTTGGGGTTCAGTTGAAGGTTGAGTTATGGTTAAGTTTAGTGTTATGTTGAGTTATGGTCAAATTAGGTTTGAATAAGGCTTGAGTTGAAGTTGGGTTGGATTTGCGTGAGGGCTTCAGTTGGTCATTAATTTGGTACCGAGTTGAGGGTTTAGTGGGAAGTTAGATTGAGTTGAGTTAATACACGAGCTAAGTTGAGTTTGGGTTGATTTAACTTGCTTTTCGATCGAGTGACGGGTTCTACTGGTGATTAATCTGGGGTAGCGTTCGAATCGAGTTGATTTCGGGATTGAGTTGACCTTATAATTGATGAGTTGATTGAAGATTGAGATTTGGTTTCGTCTAAGTTGATTTGAAATTGAGTTAGGGTTGATTCAGCTTGCGTTGGGGTTCAACGAGGGATTCGATTGTAGAATTATTTGGTGGTTGAATCATGGATTGAGTTTGGCGTAACATTTGGGATTAGGTTAAAGGTTGATTTGAAAGTTGATATTGAGTGGATAGTTGATATTGTTTGTAGCTGATTTGGTGATTGCATTGTGATTTAATCGGAGGTTGAGCTCAAGATTTAATTAAGAGATTCAGCTAGGCTGTGATTTGGGAGTTAACTTGATTTTTAGAACCGACGTTCTGATCAGCTCGTAAGGTTTCAGCCCTTTATATTTTTGAAATTAGAAATACAACCAGGATTTTAAAATAAATTATTATGTACCCAACATTTTATAAAACCTATGATCTAGGTGACACTTCAGAATGATTAAGGAATCTAAATGATTACCGATTGAGATTTCACAGCATAATATACTTCATATATTAAGCGAGATCTATTTCGGTTATCAGGAAATTGAACAAATGTTTATTTGGTCTTGTCAGGATGAGATTTCTCTGTCATAGTTTTCAATTATTCGTCGTTCTAACGTGGTAACTTTAATATTTTATCCTGTATAGTCACATAATCGTAGCAAAGCGACTGCAACCACATTGTGTTTGTCTGAACTTTGTCGGATATCAATCGTAAACTGGGTTACCAAATCGACATCGGTTTGCCTCAGAATGTGGGGACTCACAGCCAGAGAGTAATAGCATTGATAATTAATTTTTACACGGATTTTGCAGAGAGTGATACAAATGGTAGACGGATGGGGCAAAGTCCGGGCTACATGGTTGGTGTATTAAAACATCGCAGCCAAGCTCTCTCAAATGTTGCTTAGTTACTAAATATGTGTATGATGGGTTTGTGACATATTCCCGAGTGACAAAATCCCGCGGGACATAATCCCGAGGGTACATAATCCCGAGGGTACAAAATCCCGAGGAGACAAAATCCCGACGGTCCAATAACACGTAATCCCGAGGACCGCCCCTTCTGGTGAAGCAAAATTTTAATTTAAAGTAAAATAAAAATATAGGGATTTTGTACCCTACGGATTTTGTATCCTCGGGATTTTGTACCATCCGGATTTTGAATCCTCGGGATTATATATCCTCGGGATCTTGTATCCTCGGAATTTTGTACTTTCGGTATTTTTTGAAATTCTCGGAATTTTGTACCCTCGGGATTTTGACACACGGGATTTTAACTCTCGGAATTTTATTTCTCTTCCGTGTGTGATCTGTCATTGTCGTGATGAAAGACGCCGCATTTAATCGCAGTGGTTGTTGACAGAAAAGAGTGGAGTTAATCGTCTGGCCAGGTTGGTTTAGCTCATGATTCACGATCCCCTTCTAATCCCACAAAATACAAAGCATTACCTTAAATGGCGCCAATCCGGGCTTTGCCACCGGTCGTGTAGCTGTTAAATTACTATCGTTTGTAACCCACTTTTCATCGCCCGTTATCAATCTCTTCTAAAATGGCTCGATTTACGAGGGTGGTCAATCCGAAAACTGTCGTTACGAGGGTGGTCAATCCGAAAACTGTCGTTTGGTTTTAGTTTTGCATTCGTCTAATGATTTTGTAGCCTTAGCGTACATCCATTCTCATTAAATCATGATTAATATCTATTCTCAAATGTATAATATCTGTACGGCCTTGTCAGCTTTTAATAATCCAAAATTTTGTTGTTATCAACAATTCCCTTTTGTTTTGTTTCGATATATAACATTTTACGAAAATCAAAAGTCAGTCAATTTAATTAAGTAAGGATGTCATTTTAGCCTACTCGTATATTGATATAATAATTAATTGCCATTATATAATCAAAAATCGACATGTTTTATGCCTTTCAACTTTAAAATATCCTAAAAAATTGTTTATATCCGTACAAATTCTGTTTTTAATGTACTCGTTCGTATCGATATGTGTAATATAATTAAATATTCGATTTTGTGTATATCGAATTTTGTAAGAGTTCGTCAATATATTCGTATACGAATAGATAAAACATAAAACATACCAATATACGTCCTTGTTGTATAAAATGTTATGTTGAATAAATATTTAATGACTAGCTATACGAGAAATACTTAATAGGAATAGAAAATACAAAATTTTAAAATTCTGATAATCTCAAAACAATGATATCCTCGTCTATGTACCTATGTTATAGGCAAACATATAAACTCACTCGAAAGAACCAAATTAACATACTCTAGTGTTGTAAAATTGGATTTTTCTTCTTTTTTTATTTTGTCGTTCTTGTTGTGTTTACTTTTTCCGGCACAAGAACGAAAATCAATTGGCATAAAAAAATAAACATCCGTCTGTTCGCCAGCAAATTTAAGGATATTTCCGTAACTTAATGTGTTTCTATATAATATACTGTACATATATATGTACATGTATGTATACCTCGGTATATCCTTTAACCATTCCGAGAAAATCATTATCATTTTCTTGGTTGTCCTGTGTTTGTGTGTGTGTTTGTTTGATATAGAGGTTGATAATTCCTACAGTTTATTTTTATAAGATGACACTTCTCATACATAAATATGATTCTCTCGATATACGGATAAACCAAAAAAAAAAATATCCGCTTTTTTTTTTTTTTGTTTTGATTAGGGTTTGTCTTCTTGTAAATGACGTCACTTTATTTATTATTATATTTTATATCAGCTCACACAGAGTAACACACGAAATGTGAAATGTGAAAAGGGAGTTTAGAGGTTAGAAAGATTGTTTTTGATTGATAAATTTGATATTTTTTGGCGTGTTACAAAAAAATATTAGGAAAAAATTAAAAGGAATATAAATTTTTTTTTTTTTGTGATGTTGGTAAACTGGATATCTTTAAAAAAAAAAAACTCGTAAAACACGATGAACAGGAGCAGTAATAAAAATTGGAGAGGATTTTTTTTTTTTGGTAGATTCCGTTGAACTGATTATGTTAAGAATTATTTTTTGGACATTCGTTCGTTTAGGGATATTAAAAAGGAAATGAGGATAGGGTAAAGAAAAAAATTGGCCGTTTTTACTATTTTTTTATTTGCTCTAATAAAATTACTTTAATAGAATATATCAAATCGTTTAGAAATATGTACATGCGAAGATCTACATTTCATATAGTGTATGTGTTTGTGTGTGTGCGGTGAAATTTAAAAATTTCTAGGATTCGAATATATTTTCTATTTTTATTTATTTTTTGTTGCTCTTGTTGTGGGGGTATTTTGTGTTGTAGGAAAATAAGGTTACTGTGTATAACTTCGGTACAAAATTGAATTTTTCAAGCTTCATTAGATTATATAAACTGGAAAATTATTATTATTACTACTATCATTACTATTATTTTGATAGATGTGACTAGAATATTGTTTCCATTAATTTAAAATAACATATTATACAGTAAAGAAAGCATATACAGATATATCTATTTAAATGACGTTTGAGTTTGTCCTGAAATATAAACCATTTTTTTGTTGTTTCGTCCAAATAAAATAATGTATCCATGTACAACTAGCAACCTCGGTTTTTGGTAGGGGCATGTAGTTTTGACGAATATTTTAAATTCTACAGTGAAGTATAATTTCAGTAGGGGGAATTAAATGGTAACGAGTTTCTAACCATGCTATTTAATTCTTAAGTCTTTAAGAAAACGCTGCGGTTTTTTGACCTATATCAAATATAATTGACAGCAACTAAATAACAGAGAGCCGATTTAATCCATCCTGCAAAGGGTTTACTAGTCTTCTTCTTAGAAGCGTCATCAGCAAATATTTAATATTTCTTCTACTACCACGACCAATAAAATTTGAATGTTCATCACGAGAAACTTAATACAATACGGAAAATAATTGTCTTACTCACTTAGGCTAAACTAGGGAGGGAAAATTGGTCTGGCGACAATTTGTCTCATTCTTTCACTTCACCGATTGTTGTATCATTACTTTGGTATTCTCCCAATCTTTAATTTAGCGATCCATTGATTCGCTCTTCTGAACTATGTTTAGAAAATAGAAACTAATTTTTCATTAAAAAAGCCCAAAAAAATTTTGAGCCAGAAAATGTGTAGAAATAACTGAAGCAAGTTGATACAACAGTGACCGGTTCCTAAATCTGTGTTTGACGAATCAACCAAAGCATACAAAGCACGCTTGCAGATCATAGATTTGTTACCTAGACTGTGTGAGTTAAAAAACTAAACTAATTTTGAATTTTGAATTTTTGAAGTTTGAATTTTGAATTTTGGAATTTTAATTTTGAATTTTAAATTTTAAATTTTGAATTTTAAAATTTGAATTTTGAATTTTGAATTTTGAATTTTGAATTTTGAATTGTGAATTTTGAATTTTGAATTTTTGAAGTTTGAATTTTGAATATGGAATTTGGAATTTTGAATTTTAAATTTAGAATTTGGAATTTGAAATTTGGAATTTTAAATTTGGAATTTGGAATTTTAAATTATAAATTTTTGAATTTTGAATTTTAAATTTAGAAATTCGAATTTTATTTCTTGAATATTGAATTTTAAAGTTTGAATTTTAAATTTTGAATTTTAAATTTTTGAAGTTTGAATTTTAAAATTTTAATTTTAAATTTTAAAGTTTGAATTTTGAATTTAGAATTTACAATATTGAATTTTGAAACTTGAATTTTAAAGTCTTGAAGTTTAAATTTTGAATTTGGAATTTGGAGTTATGAATTTTGAATTTTGAATTATAAATTTTGTAATTTTTAAATTTTAAATTTGGAATTTGAAATTTTAAAATTTAAATTTTGAATTTTCAAATTTAATTTTTGAATTTTGAATTTTGAACTTTGAATTTTAAATTTTGAATTTATGAATTTAGAGTTTTTAAAGTTTGAATTTAGAATTTTGAAATTTAAATATGTAATTTGGAATTTTTAATTTTGAATTTTCAATTTGGAATTTGAAATTTGGAATTTGAAATTTGGAATTTAGAATTTTGAATTTTTAAAGTTAGAATTTTAAATTTTTTATTTTAAATTGTGGATTTAGAATTTAGAATTTAGAATTTAGAATTTAGAATTTAGAATTTTAATTCTTGAAATTCTTAAATTTTGAATTTTAAATTTTGAAGTTTGAATTTTGATTTTTTAATTATGAATTTTGAATTTTGAATTTTGGAATATTAATTTTAAATTTTGAATTTAGAATTTTGAATTTTGAAACTTAAATTTTGAATTTTTTTTTTAAATATAGAATTTTGAATTTTGAATTTTGAATTTTGAATTTGGAATTTGGAATTTTTGAATTTTGAATTTAGAAATTCGAAGTTTAATTCTTGAATTTTGAATTTTGAAGTAAGTTTGAATTTTGAATTTTTAATTTTGAATTTTGGATTTTAAATTTTGAATTTTGAATTGTAATTTTGAATTTTGAATTTTGAATTTTTGAAGTTTGAATTTAAAATTTAGAATTTTGAATTTTGAATTTTAAAACTTGAATTTTTTTTTGAACATTCATTTTTCCATTATTTGCGTTAAAAACCGGAAGTACGTCACAACAATGTGGAAACTAACGATAATTAGCACAATTGGGCTAATGTACATACACCATAATTACTCACGAAATAGTTATACGTTGCTATTACATCCCGTAATAAATTTGAATTTTGAATTCTTAAAGGTTGAATTTTGAATTTGGAATTCGAAGTTTTTAATTTTGAATTTTGAATTTTGAATTTTAAATTTTGAATTTTTTGAATTTTGAATTTGGAATTAAGAATTTGAAATTTGAAAATTTGAATTTTAAATTTTGAAATTTAATTTTTGAATTTTGAATTTTGAATTTTGAATTTTGAATTTTGAACTTTGAGTTTTGAATTTTAAATTTTGAATTTATGAATTTATGAATTTATAGTTTTTTAAGTTTAAATTTAGAATTTTGAATTTTGAATGTGTAATTTGGACTTTTTAATTTTGAATTTGAAATTTGGAATTTTAAATTTGGAATATGAAATTTGGAATTTGAAATTTATAATTTTAAATTTTGAATTTTTAATTTTAAATTTTGATTTTAGAATTTAGAATTTTAATTTTTGAAATTATTAAATTTTGAAGTTTAACGTTTAAATTTTGAATTTTAAATTTTGGATTGGAATTTTTCTGAATTTTTAATTTTAAATTTGAAATTAGGAATTTTGAATTTTAAATTTTGAATTTCTAATTAGGAATTTATAATTTAAAATTTGGAATTTTTAATTTTTTATGTTTGTATTTTAAATTTTGAATTTAAAATTTAGAATTTTGAATTTTAAATTTAGAACTTTGAATTTTGAATTTTGAAACTTGAATTTTGAATTTTTCAAGTTTGTACTTATAATTTTGAATTTTGAATTTGGACTTTTTAATTTTGAATTTAGAATTTGGAATTTGGAATACTTAATTTTTGAATTTTAAATTTTGAATTTTGAAATTTGAATTTTAAATTTTGAAACTTGAATTTTTAATTTTTGAAATTTTAAATTTGGAATTTGGAATTTTTAATTTTGAATTTTGAATTTTGAATTTTGAATTTTGAATTTGGAATTTTGAATTTTTGAATTTTGAATTTTGAATTTAGAAATTCGAATTTTAATTCTTGAATTTTGAATTCTAATGTTAGAATTTTGAATTTAGAATTTTAACATTTGAATTTTAAATTTGAATTTTGAATCGGAATTTTTTGAATTTTGAATTTTGAATTTGGAATTTTAATTTGGAATTTTAATTTGGAATTTTAATTTGGAATTTGGAATTTTGAATTTTGAATTTAATTTTTTAATTTTAAATTTTAAATTTTGAGTTTTGAATTTTGAATTTTAAATTAAGAATCTAGAATTTTGAATTTTGAATCTTGAATTTTTCAAATTTGAATTTAGAATATGGAATTTGGAATTTGGGATTTAGAATTTGGAATTTGGAATTTTAAATTTTGAATTTTGAATTTTAAATTTTGAATATTATATTTTGAATTTTAAACTTTGAATTTTGAATTTTGAATTTGAAATTATGAATTTTTAAATTTGAATTTTGAATTTATAATTTGGAATTTGGAATTTTGAATTTGGAATTTGGAATTTTTTAAGTTTGAATTTTAAATTTTGAATTTTGAATTAGGAATTTTGAATTTTAAATTTAGAATTTTGAATTTTAAATTTTTAATTTGAAATTTTGAAACTTGAATTTTTAATTTTTAAAGTTTAAATTTTGAATTTGGAACTTGGACTTTTTATTTTGAATTTAGAATTTGGAATTTGGAATTTGAAATTTGGAATTTGGAATTTTAAATTTCTGAATTTTGAATTTTGAAGTTTGATTTTTGAATTTTGAATTTTGAACTTTAAATATTAAAATTTGAATTTTTAATTTTGAATTTGGAATTTTCAATTTAAAATATTAAATTTTTGAAGTTTGAATTTTAAATTTTTGTTTTAAATATAGAATTTTTAATTTGAATTTTATATTTAGAGTTTAGAATTTCGGATTTTAAATCTAGAAATTTTAATAGTAATTTGGAATTTGAAATTTTGAATTTTGAGTTTGGAATTTTAAATTTAGAATTTGGAATTTGGAATTTTGAATTTGGAAATTTTGAATTTTGAATTTTGAATTTTGAAATTTGAATTTTAAATTTTGAATTTTTAATTTTTAATTTTGAATTTTGAAATTTAAATTTTAAAATTTGAATTTTTAATTTTGAATTGATAATTTTTAATTTTTAAATTTGGATTTTTCTTTTAAATATAGAATTTTGAATTTTGAATTTTAAATTTTGAATTTAGAATTTAAATTTTCGAATTTTAAATCTAGAATTTTAAATTTTGAATTTCGAAGTATGAATTTTGCATTTTGAATTGCAATTTGGAATTTGAAATTTGAATTTCAAATTTGGATTTTGGAATTTGGAATTTGGAATTTATTATTTGGAATTTGGAACTTTGAATTTTCAATTTTTGAAGTTTGAATTTAAAATTTTGAATTTAGGATTTTAAATTTTAAATTTAGAATTTAGAATTTATAATTTTGAATTTTGAGTTTTGAATTTTGAATTTTGAATTTGGAATTTTGAAACTTGAATTTTGATTTTTGAAGTTTTAATTTTGAATTTTGAATTTAGAATTTGGAATTTGGAATTTGGAATTACGAATTTGGAATTTAGAATTTGGAATTTTTGAAGTTTGAATTTTGAATTTTGAATTAACAATTTTAAATTTAGAATTTTGAATTTTGAATTTGAATTTTGAATTTTGAATTTTGAATTTTGAATTTTGAATTTTAAATTTTGAATTTTGAATTTTGAAATTTGAATTTTGAATTTTGAATTTTTATTTTTTGAAGTTTGAATTTTGCATTTTGAATTTAGTATTTTAAATTTTGAATTTAGAATTTTAAATTTTGGATTGTGAATTTCTTACCCTATTACTTCTTAGTTTGAAGATGCACTTCTACTGCGCAGGCTCATCACTTGCTTCGGGTTTTTAATGGAGAAGTTGTTTCTTCACACCTAATTCTCTACTTTTCAGTCGTTGAAATCACTATTGATTAGGACGTTACATAATATTATATATCAATTAATTTGGAGCAACCAGCTTCCAATGCCCATAGATTTAATATTTCGAATGCCTTCATTGTGGGTAAGTATTGCGGTTTGTTTTCTTTATTGTGCATTTGAATACTACTTTGTTCCTGGGATATCAACTAAACATACATATTTTATAATTAATTTGTTTTCTCTGCGATCTGCAACCCTCGTAAACGGCCGGATTATCTTTGTTGTACATCGTTGATTTGAGATAATGGGTTGGTTATATTTGGAACCGGTCATACTCAACATTTTAAAATCATCCTGCATAAGGCAATCTAGGTTCTCCCTCACCGTTGTGCCGCCTCCTTAGTGACTACAAAACTTACGTTAAAAATTATGACTTTATGGATAATCTACTATATTTATCAAACAATCTCAAGAGAAAATTATAAGTGATAAAAGCTGTATTCGACTGATTTAACTTTGCTTATTGATTGCCAGCGTCATTGGCATAATTCTGCTCTTATCATTAGACTATGTATATTAAAGCTGAATGATACATTTGGTACAAATGATCACTGCAAGTTCAGAATTTGCCATAGTTTGACAATAAAATCTCCCATTTGTGCGGCCAGACCTAATTTCATTGGACAGCTTTTGGCATCCTTGTGGATATTCCTACAAATGAGGCTGCATACTGTGCTTAAATAAATGTAATTTTAATTTCCGAAAAGGTTTTATCATACTATTGACCGATTTGCAGATGCCACA
The DNA here is from genome assembly GCA_958295665.1 of Tipula vernalis. Classification (NCBI taxonomy): domain Eukaryota; kingdom Metazoa; phylum Arthropoda; class Insecta; order Diptera; family Tipulidae; genus Tipula; species Tipula vernalis. The sequence goes on from OY282559.1 coordinate 371,059,337, forward strand.
CATACGTGGAAACAATCTGGTCATTTATCCAAAAAATACATATTCAGATAACTTTTTTATTTTTCATTTCAGGTCGTATATGTATATATAAAAGCGAATTTATACGTTTTTCCAAAAAAATACGTAAAAGTGTAATTTACATATTTAACTGATATTCTAATATTGTATATGTGTATCCATTGCTGTATCTGACATTTTAGGCCATTTATTATTTATTACACGTCCCTTAGCTAAGGATTTTATTATATATACTGGTTTATCCATTAAGGCCATCGATTTTTTGTTTTTCTTATTCGGCTCTTTATAGCTATGTATATACAGCCATATTCAAGGCTGCCGATTTTTTCATTCCCGCCCCTCCCTTTATTAACCCAGAAATGCGACAAAAAATTAACTAATTTCGATACAGTTTTAAATATTTCTTTCAAACTGTACGGCCTTAGTCTTGCCTCTACTTGTAAATTTTGTAGCACCATAAAATAAAAACGAATAAAATAGGTTTTCTTTTCTTTTGTTCTGAAGACTTGTGCGCGAAGACATAAACAACATAAAAATAATGTGATTCAGCACTAAAAGCATAAAAAAAAAGTTCGTTGATTGGTAATCACATATTCAGAACATTATAATATATAAGGACATTAAAATGTTACAATCTCGCTGCTCATATATGCGATAATGGATAGTCTTATATAATTCGTCTTTTTATTTATATACTTTCGTATTTAAATTTTTATGATTTCTGGAGAATTTTATTTTATCAAATAAAAACCAAACAAAAAAAAAAAAAAAAGTTCAGAAAAGTTTGGTGTTTTTATAAATTCGAGAATGGAAAGTTTTTCATTTTATTTCGAAGTCATTTTTATCTGTGCGAGTGGTTGTTGTTTTCGAAAAAAATTTTATAGTATAGTTTGGATTTTTTTTTTTTTTAGTTAAGAGATTAAAAATTATTGTGAATCCCATGAGAGCCCCTCTTGTGACTCAGTAGATATGTCGCGGTAATACGTACTACGAAACACCCCCGCACTTCACACACACAAAATATTATGCTAAATGACATAACAATGAGGAACGTAAAAGTTTTATTTCAGTTTTGTTTAATTTCTATATGGAATAGTCGTCGTCATCATTGCTGGTATGGTGGTAACCAACGCTTCGTAGAACTCAAAATTTATGGTATTTAAGTTGATGAGCACTTCTGTGTAAATATACAGAAATTTTTTTTGCTTTATAATACTATATAGTATTACATTATGTAGCGCGAACAAACGAGAAAAATATGTTTCAACGTTGCTAATTTTGTGTGTAGAAATCTCTTATGCTCAATTATATGAAAAATATTTTCTATGTTGCGTTTTAAATTTAATCTAGCAGTAGAGCATATATATATTAGCATAGTCGTTAACGCGATACTTAAAATATTGTGGCAATAGCATAATTTGGTATCCAATTATATCTATCTGTATAGCAACGTGTATAATGATTTAAATGGAGCTTCTGTTGGAATTAAATGGAATGGTGTAGGATAATTTGTTTAGAAATTAAGATGTAATACTGAGAAAATTCAAAATTGAAGGTCCATTTCAACCGAAATTTACGAAATTTTGGGGAATTCTACGAAAATAACAATTATTTTGGTACTTTGAACAGTAAATTATATAAATTAGGAAAAAAATGTTAACTATGAATAACACATTCAAAATTCTAGGCGCTCCGTCGATTTGAATGAGTACTAGCTGGCAATTTTCCAATTTTAAAAGGCATACCATTAATATATTTGGATGATCATTACTGGTACATACTAAGAGTCCACCTAGCATAGATAAGTTTGTTACAAATAGAACGGATTTGGGCTTTTCGCAAAATTTTTGTTCAATAAACATCCATTTCCTTAACTTTCTAATGAGACAAACTAGATAGAAGAAAACATTCAAGTCCGGCTGCCGCATCAGTAATTTAGTTAAACAATTTAAATTCCTTACAATTTTTCACAAAATTCTTAAGACTTGGATATTTAATTAAATTGAATTCAATTATGACTGAATTTTTTAAATAATTGTGAGAAGGGTTCAATGATGCTCGATAATTTAATTTATAATATTTTTGCTATTTTCGCAACTCGCACCAACTCACTGTCTTTCTGCAGATGGTACTGCACCAACACACCAAAACTCCAAACCATACTAACAATAAATATTTGGCAGCCGTTTTTCCAATCTGAAATTAATAAAAAAAAAAACGAAAAAAACCAAAAAAATGTTTTCTGTTATTTTCTACAAAAACAATTTTCAATGGATTGGCAAACGACCACAACAATTTCCAAGTATAGTTGTCGAACTATGTTAATGTTATGTATACCAAGACATAGTTCGGTTATTTTTTTTTTGTTTTGCTTCTTGTTGTCGTTGTCGAAGCAGGAATAACATCATTACCTAACAACACCCATTATCAAGCAAAAGCAAAAAATTTCAAAAACGTAAAATCATCCAGGTTAATGTGCTTATCAATTCAAATAATTTTATAGTTTTTGTTTTGTGCATTTTCCAACAACAGCACAACTAACATGAAAAGTTAAATGAGAAATTATTTTCAGTACTTCGTCTTCTGCTTTGTTTTCTACGTCTTCCTTCCATTATTATTATTATTATTATTATTATTATTGAGAATTTTGTTATTTTCACATGTAGGAGTCTCATACATGAATAAAGGAATGCTTTGTAAAACGTTGGTTCAGGACACTCCAACATTGTTATCATATTAATAGTCGTTTGGAAATGTATACAGACAATGATTTGAAAACCACCCACAAGATGAAAAAATCAATGAATAGTTGAATAATTTTGATGGTCTCACACTGGGTCTTTTAAATGAGTAGATTTTCATATATGTATGTGACTGATATGATATCAATTTTTACGAGAACAGAAACGAACTTGATAAAGTTGAAATCGTCTAATTCATAAAATCATCAAGGTTAAGATGGTTAGGACACGTTCTTCATTCGTAAAATCGGCCCACAAACAGGCCTTGGAGTCGACACGGGAGGACTACCTACCCGATGGATAGATGACGTTAAAAGGGACCTGAACACACTGGAGTACTCTTACCTTGATTCAAACTATTTGTACGAGCATCGTTGAGGCGCCCAAACTATTTCATGGGATGTAGTGACGTAGCGCCAGTCGGAGTGATTTTTTTAGGATGGAATGTCAAGATAATGTCAAGGTTAATATTGTTTTAGAATCATAACATAAAGCTTCCCAAACAAACTTCGATTCTGCGACAAAAAAAAAATGAGGTGTGGCCAACACACGACTTTCTTTTACGAACAGAGAATTTTTAAAAAAAATTTCTTAATTTTTAATTTTTTTTAAATTTTTATTTTTTATTTTAATTTGTTTTTAATTTTTGGAAACATTTTGTATCAAGTAGTTTTTTGTAAACCTTATACTTTTTAAGATATTTGCAAAACAAATTTTCTGGACCAAGGGAGTGGCCACTTCCGGTTAGCCGATTTAGAGTAAAAAACACTGGGACCTCCCCATTTATCAAAAAAGCTTAAATCTAAAGTTTCAGTTCGATTGATTAAACCATATGGGCTGTAGAGAGGACACAGATAGACTGATAGACTGACAGACAGACAGACAGAAACCATTTCGAACCCACTTTTTCGGACCCAGGTTACCTCAAAACAAATAAATCTATAAAAATCTCAAGGTTCAAAATTTTCATGATTACTATACTTTATTTTACTAGAGTAAAAGCAAGTAAAAAACCCTAATCCATACGAATCGTTCGTTTAGTAAAAGTTCTGCAAAATTTTTTTTTGGAAATGACACTCAAATCCCAAGGGCCAATATCGGTCATTGCCAACAATGATGACAAAGGTTTTACTAGCACATAGAATAGGTCCCTCAAATACCTAGTTAGAAAACCCTAGTCCTTACGGATCGCTCGTTTAGTAAAAGTTCTACGAAATTATATTTTGGAAATCGCACTCAACACCCAAAGACCAATATCGGCCATTGCCAACAATGATGACAGAGGTTTCGCTAGCCCTTGGAATAGGCCCCTTAATTACCTAGTTAGAAAACCCTAATTTATAAGAATCGTTCGTTTAGCAAAAGTTCTGCAAAATTAATTTTTGGAAATCGCGCTCAACTCCCAAGGGCCAATATCGGCCATTGCCAACAATGATGGCAAAGGTTTGGCTAGCACATGGAATAGGTCCCTTCATTACCTAGTTAAAAAACCCTAATCCATACGATTCGTTCGTTTAGTAAAAGTTCTGCAAAATTACTTTTGAAAATCGCACTCAACTCCCAAGGGCCAATATCGGCCATTGCCAACAATGATGACAAAGGTTTCGCTAGTATATAGAATAGGTCCCTCAAATACCTAGTTAAAAAATGGAGGTGTGGCCATGTTTTTTTAATTTTTTATTTTTTATTTTTATTTGTTTTAATTTTTGGAAACATTTTGTATTAATTAGTTTTTTGTAAACCTCATACTTTTTAATATATTTGCAAAATAAATTTTATGGACCAAGGGAATAGCCACTTCCGGTTAGCCGATTTGGAGTAAAATTGACTGGGACCTCTCCATTTATCATTAAAGCTTAAATCTGAAGTTTCAGTTCGATTTGTTAAACCATCTGGGCTGTAGAGAGGACACAGACAGACTGACAGACTGATAGACTGACAGACTGACAGACTGACAGACTGACAGACTGACAGGCTGACAGACTGACAGACTGACAGACTGACAGACTGACAGACTGACAGACTGACAGACTGACAGACTGACAGACTGACAGACTGACAGACTGACAGACTGACAGACTGACAGACTGACAGACTGACAGACTGACAGACTGACAGACTGACAGACTGACAGACTGACAGACTGACAGACTGACAGACTGACAGACTGACAGACTGACAGACTGACAGACTGACAGACTGACAGACTGACAGACTGACAGACTGACAGACTGACAGACTGACAGACTGACAGACTGACAGACTGACAGACTGACAGACTGACAGACTGACAGACTGACAGACTGACAGACTGACAGACTGACAGACTGACAGACTGACAGACTGACAGACTGACAGACTGACAGACTGACAGACTGACAGACTGACAGACTGACAGACTGACATACCAACAGACTGACAGACTGACAGACTGACAGACTGACAGACTGACAGTCTGACAGACTGACAGACTGACAGACTGACAGACTGACAGACTAACAGACTGACAGACTGACAGACTGACAGACTGACAGACTGACAGACTGACAGACTGACAGACTGACAGACTGACAGACTGACAGACTGACAGACTGACAGACTGACAGACTGACAGACTGACAGACTGACAGACTGACAGACTGACAGACTGACAGACTGACAGACTGACAGACTGACAGACTGACAGACAGACTGACAGACTGACAGACTGACAGACTGACAGACTGACAGACTGACAGACTGACAGACTGACAGACTGACAGACTGACAGACTGACAGACTGACAGACTGACAGACTGACAGACTGACAGACTGACAGACTGACAGACTGACAGACTGACAGACTGACAGACTGACAGACTGACAGACTGACAGACTGACAGACTGACAGACTGACAGACTGACAGACTGACAGACTGACAGACTGACAGACTGACAGACAGACTGACAGACTGACAGACTGACAGACTGACAGACTGACAGACTGACAGACTGACAGACTGACAGACTGACAGACTGACAGACAGACACCATTTGGAAACCCACTTTTTCTGACTCAGGGGACCTCAAAACAAATAAATCTCTAAAAATCTCAAGGTCCAAAATTTTCATCATTACTATACTTTATTTTACTAGAGTAAAAGAAAGTAAAAGCATTTTAACGAGACAATTTTATTATCTCCTAAACCTATTTTCTGTCACTCAATATTGGGCAACTTATACCTAAAATTTTTTGTTTTAAACAAACTATATAGATTTGCTTTTCTTGAAATTGAAAAATTTTAGTAATTTACATAGATTAATAATAATAAAAAATATTAAAAATATTTTTCAAACTTTTAAACTTTTAAACTTTTAAACTTTTAAACTTTTAAACTTTTAAACTTTTAAACTTTTAAACTTTTAAACTTTTAAACTTTTAAACTTTTAAACTTTTAAACTTTTAAACTTTTAAACTTTTAAACTTTTAAACTTTTAAACTTTTAAACTTTTAAACTTTTAAACTTTTAAACTTTTAAACTTTTAAACTTTTAAACTTTTAAACTTTTAAACTTTTAAACTTTTAAACTTTTAAACTTTTAAACTGTTAAACTTTTAAACTTTTAAACTTTTAAACTTTTAAACTTTTAAACTTTTAAACTTTTAAACTTTTAAACTTTTAAACTTTTAAACTTTTAAACTTTTAAACTTTTAAACTTTTAAACTTTTAAACTTTTAAACTTTTAAACTTTTAAACTTTTAAACTTTTAAACTTTTAAACTTTTAAACTTTTAAACTTTTAAACTTTTAAACTTTTAAACTTTTAAACTTTTAAACTTTTAAACTTTTAAACTTTTAAACTTTTAAACTTTTAAACTTTTAAACTTTTAAACTTTTAAACTTTTAAACTTTTAAACTTTTAAACTTTTAAACTTTTAAACTTTTAAACTTTTAAACTTTTAAACTTTTAAACTTTTAAACTTTTAAACTTTTAAACTTTTAAACTTTTAAACTTTTAAACTTTTAAACTTTTAAACTTTTAAACTTTTAAACTTTTAAACTTTTAAACTTTTAAACTTTTAAACTTTTAAACTTTTAAACTTTTAAACTTTTAAACTTTTAAACTTTTAAACTTTTAAACTTTTAAACTTTTAAACTTTTAAACTTTTAAACTTTTAAACTTTTAAACTTTTAAACTTTTAAACTTTTAAACTTTTAAACTTTTAAACTTTTAAACTTTTAAACTTTTAAACTTTTAAACTTTTAAACTTTTGAACTTTTAAACTTTTAAACTTTTAAACTTTTAAACTTTTAAACTTTTAAACTTTTAAACTTTTAAACTTTTAAACTTTTAAACTTTTAAACTTTTAAACTTTTAAACTTTTAAACTTTTAAACTTTTAAACTTTTAAACTTTTAAACTTTTAAACTTTTAAACTTTTAAACTTTTAAACTTTTAAATTTTTAAACTTTTAAACTTTTAAACTTTTAAACTTTTAAACTTTTAAACTTTTAAACTTTTAAACTTTTAAACTTTTAAACTTTTAAACTTTTAAACTTTTAAACTTTTAAACTTTTAAACTTTTAAACTTTTAAACTTTTAAACTTTTAAACTTTTAAACTTTTAAACTTTTAAACTTTTAAACTTTTAAACTTTTAAACTTTTAAACTTTTAAACTTTTAAACTTTTAAACTTTTAAACTTTTAAACTTTTAAACTTTTAAACTTTTAAACTTTTAAACTTTTAAACTTTTAAACTTTTAAACTTTTAAACTTTTAAACTTTTAAACTTTTAAACTTTTAAACTTTTAAACTTTTAAACTTTTAAACTTTTAAACTTTTAAACTTTTAAACTTTTAAACTTTTAAAAGAGGATTTTAGTGAAATTTGACATGCGCGATGGATATAGGATTTTAAAATGATTTTTGGATGATGTTCTGGAGTATGGCCAACTAAGATGGAACTTGGCTTTTTTTTAACTGATTTTAGTGAAATTTGTCATGCGGAATGGAAAGGGAATTATAAAATGATTTTTAGATAAAGTTCTGGAATATAGCTAACTTGGATAGAACTTGGTTATTCCTTAACCAATCTAAGTGAAATTTGACATGCTTGATGGAAAGGGGATTCTAAAATGTGTTTTGACTGAAGTTCTGGAATATAACCAACTAGGATGGAACTAGGCCGATTATGATTAAATTCGACATGCATCTCTTATTTAAAATTTAGTCCAAAAATTATTTTAGAATCCCATTTTCACCTCGTATGCCAAATTTCACTAAAATCAGTTTCCTAGTTGGCCATATTCCAGAACTTTATCCATAAATCATTTTAGAATTCCATTTCTTTCCATCGTATGCTATATGTCGAATTTCACTAAAATCGGTTCAGAACTAACCGAGTTCCTTCCTAACTGGGCATGTTCCAGATGTTTATCCAAAAATCATTTCAGAATCCCATTTCAATCATTTTGCCATATTCCAAAACTTCATCTAATCCATCTAATTTAATGTCGTCCTATGAGGGAGGAGGTTAAACTTTTAAACTTTTAGAAAAAATGACAATATCAATATTTGTAATGTATCATGGGCATTCACAACTCAAAACACTTATTTTACTCAACATGTTACCAACAGTTGGCGAAACTGGATGCATTCATAGTAACATCGAGATGATGATACAAATGTTTAGTTGTATTAAACCAGCGGGAGGAGGGTGGTTAAGGGGAAGATATTCCCAGAAAATAATAAGGATAATGTGTACTTAGAAAATCCCAATATTCAAATCGAAATACATAAATGTAGAGTTAATTTTTAAATATTTTGGAAAAGAGTGACAATTTTAAAAATTAGAATGTAAATCTTTCAAGAATATTAAAAAAAAAATCTTTCTTTTCCAATATACCTAAACATGAGTAGAACGTAAAATTTTCTGTTTGTTTTAACATCCCATTTCTTCTGGAAATTACGGCAGAAAAAGTTGATTTGTATCAGACAATTCTGCAATAATTTCCATTAATTTCCTGATATTTTTTCTAAGTCATACCGGCTTAATTTCCTAATTCTATTTTTTTTAACTATGTATATTAAAGTCTTTAAGTTTCGGCTGTAAATTCCACAAAGAAAATTTTTGTCGTAAATTCAAGAAGCTGAAATTTTGTAACATTGCATTATCGATTTATTCCGTTGCTGACTGAGCCCGAGGTTGCTGCTTTGGAATGAGAGATGTTTATTATCAGCAAAGCAGAAAATGTGGCAATTTTGAAACACAAGACGAATAATTCATCATTTTGGAAAAACAAATGACAATATACCAAATATGGTTTCCCAATTCGGATCAGAAAGTATGGAATTTGTATTGAAATATAACGAATAGAACCACCTATTAGTTGCGGTATCTAAAGAGGTGTAATTTAAGAATATTGTTTCCTTTTAAACCCAATTCACTATTTTGCAATTCAAATTCTCTGATGTTTCTGAAGCAAATCTAGAAAATTATTTAAACATTACTACGGATTGGACCGATCTTATTTCCGATTTTCTATATTCATCCACCTCGTTCGATTATATTTTTTCAACCTGATTCCCCAAAGAAGATTTCTAAACACAGATAATTTACATAAATTAATAACCAAAAAAAAAAAAAAAAAAACTTTGGCTTTATCAGTTAATCCGAATGAAGTATATAATACGGTCACGTACACATATAAAAACAGCACTGCATGACTGAGCGTCATACGAGCTTATCCTGTATCCAAATTTAATGGAAATAAATGCAAATGAAAAACTAAACTAAACTAAACAAAAAAAAAAAAGTTTTCTATAATAAAAATAATTCTAAATTTAACTTTTCAAAGATTTATTTATTTTAATTTCGTTTTTACACAAAAAATTACAATAAAATAGTCGTAGAAGCAATAGTAGTAGTAGTTATTGTAATAAGAAACGAAAATACCTCCGTCGCCTAACTAGGTTAGCTTTCTTCTAAATATATATACGATCGTAAATCATTTTCTCTAGCGTCTCGAGCTTTTCTTTTATTTACGTACGTGCAACAACACTATAAACAGCACCTAAATGTGTACGACGAGTACATATATTCTGCTTCTATAGAGCTTCAGAGCACTACACAAAAAATATGCTTAGAATTTCCATTTTGAATTGCATTACACTCTCATATAGGAGGAATATGGGTTTGTGTTATATTATTCCAATCTTGTGTATAGGGTGGAAGAAATCATTGTGTTTCTTTTTTTTTTTTTTTTGTGTTAGCTATTATAGTAAGAAGTCCTTGTTTTATGCTATGCACAACAGTTTTCGAACTGAAAAACATTGCATACAATGTAAAATTTATTTTTATTGCAGCATTTATTGTTTTTGGTCCGAATGGAGAACAAATTCTATTGTAGCTTTTGTCAGTGATTCGTACTCGATTCTCTGCGAATCCCCTTCCGTTTGACATCGTTTAATTTTCTTGTTTGATTTTAAATGTTTCAAAAATTTCGAAATTGTCCAAGCTGTGTCTACGAAAAAATATTGATTAAACCAATTAAGCCTTTATTCTCCAATAATCTGTTATTTTCATATATAGTACGTTTATAACAAATTGGTTTATAGCTGTCTGAGACCAGGGCTGGCTGAGACCGTTGAAAACTATGATTAGATGGATCAAGTCATTATTTCGCTCTATTAGGACAAGAAAGACATGGGAAAACTAAGGCATAGGTAGTAATGTGGGTAATGTGGGTTTTTCCATAATGTTATCGAATTTAAAAAAGCTGTTAACGCAACAATTATTGAGCAAAATTCTGTTCTGGTTATTTTGAGTTAGGACACAAACAATGTTATGGATAACTTTTCGGCTTTTAACGACGACAAAGCAAATGTAAAGGTATATCCACTGCAACAGCTTTTAATCGCTTAAAATCTCTCGCCATAGCTTGTAAGCTCGATGTTTGGGTACCACACCAATAAAGTGAAAATAATTTTATTTAGATCGATATTGAGAAACATTTTTAACCAGAATTGTAATGGATACTTAAAAATGGGTTGTACAACGATAATGGGGCAAGGAATTGTTTACTTTGAATTTCTTAAATCTGGCGAAACGATAAATCTGATTAGTAATGTGACTAAATCGATGAATTATAGGGAGCCTTACACGGATATGGACCAAATTTATATACTACAGATAGCTTTGAAGACTCTAGAATAATTGCGAGACTTCAGTTGGGAAATTCTCGCTTCCGCCATATTGTCCAGATATCGCACCATTGGATTTTTATTTACTTAGAAATCTACAAAATCAATTTAGAGGCCAAAAATTTAAAACATTTGATTTAACTTGTACAGTGACTCTTTTCAATCAAATCTTGAAGGATTTTTCAAAAATTGTATGTATATTTAACCTTCCTGACAGAAGGAGGCAGGTTATAAGTGTAAATGGTAATTATACAAAAAATAGTTTTTTTAACAAAATATTTGTTTGCTTATTTTATTGAAAATAAGCAAAGACTTTTTGCACAGCCCAATATTTTGAGTGTACATATAATGACAAAGGTTATTAGTTTTCATGTTCCGCAGTTCATATTACTTTTGCCTTAAAACATCTTTCAGCACTGTGTACATAGGGTGCACTTTGGCTCTTGCAACCTCATATATACCTCATTTACGTCAAATATTCATCATTTTGTCGACAACTGAGTCTAGCCCTTATACAGAGACGATGGAGACTCAGAACGACAAGCAAATCTTTCTGACTTTTCATGAGTCCTCATCATTGAACTAGGAAAAATCCCTCGAAAGAGCCTTTAGACAAAAACGCAAGCCACTGTCTATTATCTAAGATCATATGGCGGAAAAGTTACCATTCTCGGGCAGCTACTTTGGTTACAGACCAAATTCCACAACCAGTGGTCTAGGCGTCTGGGGTAACCTAATCACGGTTCGCAAGTGCACGTGCTACCTCCCCGTGGTGACCACCGGTAACTGTTTGTTCTGTTTACCGAACAACAGGCTAAAGTACGACGCTAAAGGAAGAAATAACCTTGGCAAAAATCCCCAAATACAAGGTGAGACACGTGCGCCGAGAGGGGAATGATCATGGGTTAGTTAGTCTCTAGCACGGAACTCCGCATACCTGCCGACCTTCGGTTTTAATTAGCCTTACCACAGAAAGAGGCGTTGCTGTGGTGGAACTTCTTTCCTCAAACAAGATCTATTGTATGGACACATGTAATATAAAAAATAATGAGGGCGGTGCTTCTCTAAACGCACCAATCTCGGTAGATGACAAAGACCTAGCAGGCCCTGCTACCGAAAAAAAAATTTCAGACAGCGAGAGCAATTGCTCCGGATACCGTGGTTGGCTCACTGACTCATGCCACTTATTGGCCAGTACAGGTTGAGACCAAATCTACCTCAACAACAACAGAGATCAGAAAGAATCTCGCGGGCATGGAGCTCTACACCAAAATAAAGTCACGACTTAGCGGTGCCGCAAAGAAGCGCCTGGCCCACTTAAAACTGTCAGGTGTGCCTCACGTTGTCACCGTGGAGCAGTGCCGAATAAGGATAAAGGACAGAGATCCAAATGTAACGAACAAGCGGAGCCGGTCAGACGGATCTACCTTAAGGGTCTAGCACAAAAACGGGAGAAGAGGTCCAGCCCCTCACCAAAGGGAGCGGGAGGTGTCCCCAAAGTCCAGGCGAGTGTGGATCCCAGGAATACGATCGTACCCAGCTATAGTGAAACAACCAAATCAATCAGGTTGGAAATCATCGACCAAGGCTTCCCAGATGTCAAGCTGGGTATTGATGTAATCAAGGAGTAACTCACCTCGTTCATTTGTGTCCGTAATTCCCCAGATAGTGTGATGAGCATTTGCATCACTCCCAAGTATGACTCCAACCTTGCGCTTCTGAGCCTCCAAGATTAGCTCACCTAGAATAATTGGTGGAGTATCCACTTCATTATAAGCTAGATAAGTTGATACTAGCCAGAAGCTTCGTTTATCGACCTCAATGCTGATCGCTGCCACATCTACGTTACTGAAACCTGATAACAGAAAACCACTTATATTATTTTTAATAAAAATGCACGACCGAACGGGGTTGGGGGAGTCTTTAGCCCAAGTACCCAGTCTTCAGTGACCCAGGGTTCCTGGATCAAGATAACATCTGTCGCTTCTTTCCCAATTTTTAAAATTAGAGCAGCTGATGCTGCCTTAGAGTAGTGAAGGTTTAATTGAAGAAACGTCAGTTTCATCTCTACAGCCTCTTCTCCACGACAGTAACATCAGAGTCATCCACTGCTCGAATTTTTTCTTTAAAATAGCAGCGTGGTATTTTACCTCGAATTCATCTAGTACATGCTCGCAAGTCGCAATACATTCCAAAATTTCAAAGTTGAACTGTAACTCATTAATAGATGGTCTTGGGTAAGGGTAGTAAGATTGTCCCATTTTTAATACAGGACCATGTATTTTAATTAATGGTTGTAAAATTCTAGATCAGTTAAATGATATTGCAATTATGGATTCATGTTTCTTATTAATACTTCTATGAGTCGAGATTCTGTTCGTTGATTTTCTTCTTCTCGGTAACTGTCTCCAATATTCGATCATTTCACGGATTTTTAAGAAAGCACGAAGCAGCTTTTAACTGGTGCCATTGTAAATTAGGATTATTACGGCGAAAACTCCAGCACCAATGAAGTGCGGTACCTTTGAGGACGAAGCTTAATTCATTTACTAATGATTCATTATTTAGGTTCATCGAACAGGCTAACGTTTCAATTTGAAGTATAAACAAATCCACTGGAAGGCCTCTGGGTGAACCATCAAAGGTTATGTTTATCGAACGATGCTCCGGGGTTTGCCCTGACTCGTACTATCTTGTTTATATACGTACTTGGCGTAATGTTGGCTGGTAAATAATTTTGGACGGAATAACCAAGATTGTTTGCCGAAGCATGGTAATATTGTGAAACTGTAATGGGTATGTTCGATGAGATACTGCCAGTATTAATCGCAGCTGCAGTAGTCAGTTATTTGAATTGAAACTTGTTTTTCGTTATAAAAACCAATTCATTGTGTTGTAGTTGTTGGTGGAGGGAGGGGGGGGGGAGGAAAGGGGGGGGGTGTAATATTTGATCTTGAGAGTATTGAAGAAAATTAGATGTGCATCCGAATCCTCAATTCCTCTAGCTCCTGACTTAATGGTGCTTTGATCCTCGTGACTATATCTAGATTGGCTTAAAATATTTCGCTCCTTCCAAATTCACAAAACCAACAAATTTTCATGGATGGTGTTGAAAAATTTTAAAATTAATTCAGAAAAACACTGCTACATGTACATACATGTACAGTGTTTTTCTGCATAAAACATTAAAAAAAAAAAAAATCTCTGAACATACAACATAAAAATAATAATATTATTATTATGATCTTTTGTTATGTTTAAATACTGTTGTGTTATGCTCTTTTTCTATAAATAAATGTCTTGACGATATTTAAGCTACTCCTAAAATATTCGTAAATGTTGTTAACATATACAGTGTTATATAGACTTAAAGACTTTTTATAATGTTCGTTCAGCATCCATAAACAGTATGTACAACATACTCGTACATAAATGAATACGAAATAATGTTGGTAAACAAATAATTCGATATGCAAATAGTTATTAAAGCTTGATTATATTCCAAGAATTTTATGTTTATAGTTGTATCGTATAGTACAAACTGTATAGTGTATAAGTTTTGAACATACTTATAAGTTAAATACAACATCTCGTCTTTATATTTGCTTAAAATTGTTTTGATGAAATTAGGCGCCAAATGTGTGTGATGACTTATGAAGAACTTTATGGCATGTAGACATTTTACTGATTAAATATTTTGATTTGAATGGTATAGTTTTCTATTTGTCCAACAAGAGTGTGTATATGTAGACAAGTATATGGACGATAAAATATTGTTTTACATCTCTCGGCATCAAATAATAAATAGTGGCCGCTCCTAAATTTAGGCTTAGAAATACATATTAAGTTAATGGGATGTTATACATTAGTAGCCAAATAAAATACTACAAAAGCTGATTATAATGGCAAACAAATCGATTGGGATTAGTGCGCATTTGCTCAACTCGTTTTACTCTATTCGCTATACCAAAATTGTTTATTGCTAATTTCAAAGCTTTTCTAGATTTGTTCACCCTTCTGTTTTCAGAATATTAAAATATTGATGTGTTGGCTCAGTTTTATGTATAGAAATTCTGGAAAACTCTTAATTTGAATAATGGATGCAGATAAGTTGTTTCCGCTAGTTTTTCAATACTGTAGCAGACAGGTAATTGAGAAAATCAAGAGAAAAGTGGTTTCTTCAATCGAAATGATCTCGAAATGTTTAAACTCTGATGCAAAATTGAGAAAGATTGCTGCTTGAATATGGGTTAAGTCAGTTCAGTTGCACTTTGACTATTTTAGGTATTCATTTTGCTTTGGTATTAGAATATTTACAGGTTCAATCAGCATTTATGTAAAAACAAGCTTCTAAAGGGTGGGCCATCTAATGGTTTGTTTTTAAATCATAGGCTATGGCAATACTTTTTTTCAACGATTTGCTTGAAATTTTGATAACTCGTTTTCGCTTGAGAAGCGTTTCGAAGTATTGAAAACTTATTTTGAAAGTCAGTGTTGTGTAGTCGAAACCGTGCGAATTTTGAAAAGAAATATGGCTCGTGAAACCGTGGGAACCGCTGAATTCACAGGAGAGGATAGCAGAAGTCGCCCCGACCTCGGGACGCCGATCGCAGCAATTGGCCATTAGTCGAATACTGCACAAAAACCTCGGACTATTCGTTTACAAGGTCCAGATGACTCAGGAGTTGAACGCAAATGACCATATCGCTCCTGCCGTTTTTGAGATGTCAATTGGCCTGGGTGGAGCTGCGATTTGACGCCATTGGACTTTTTTCCTATGGGGTTTCGTTAAGAAATAGATGTTATGCGGATAATCCGGAGACAATTCCAGGTTTAAATTTTAACCGACTATTATTCGCGAGATAGGCGCCGATACCATCGAAAAAGTTCTTGAAAACTGGACTCTCTGGCCAGCAGACACATGAGCGAAATTGTTTTTAATTCTTAAATCGGAGACTGCAATCTATACAAAAAAAAATTAAAAATCTCAAAAACAGGTATAGCACAAATATGTTTCAAACATGCTTTTGTTTTGACATTTAGTTACCTAGTGCTTTGGAAGAGGTTTAGGAAGAGCCACATACCTATAAGTGATGTTCCGAAATTAGCTGATACCGATGGTTACGTTGTAGTCCTTAAGTCGTAAATTCTGCATTTGGAAATATTGGTATTTCAAACAATATTTAGTCAAAATAATCGCTTTTCCGGAAATAATGAACACAACTATCACAACTATCAGATTACAGATCAAACGAAATCTTAGAGCTAGAGCTGTTTCTGTATTAATAAATATTTACACCGGTAGACAGCTTTTATAGAACAAACGAATATGAAAGCAAGAGTTATTTTTAAAGATTATGAAATCTGAAACTTTGACTAAATATCAAATCTAGTGTAATGACATGTTACATTTCTCATTTCATATAGTAAACAAACAAACGCATTCCAATCGTTTGTAAATGGGAAATATAAGTAGTATATTGTTTGTTAGTGTAATTATTGATAGTAAAATTTGAATCAGCAATGTTGAAATATAATCATACATTTTTATTTCAATAAGCGCGTGTACAAAGATGTTATTGTTGTAATCAATGTAATAAAATTAAACGCGTGCAAATACAATTGTTAGTGTAATAAATTATAAATGCGCTGATCGAATATTTTAATATTGAATATAATTTTGTCAATTAAACAAATTAATAAGTAAAGTAAATTTCAATCAGAGAATAAATTACACATTAAATTTAAGTATATAAACTGTAAAATTTTGTAAACAAAAAAAAGAATAAATTTGGATCTAGTTGAGTGATCAACTAAATTAATTAGTTTCTTCTAAAAACAAGGAGCCACCCCGCTGAAACCAAGTTGCAATTAACTTTGCAATATAAGGTGGGTAAATGGCGAGGGCCAAATAGGCGCTTTAGTCGACGCAAGAAATTGCGTTAAGAAGCGTAGGCCACTCTTCACCTTTGGCTATAATAATAATTAACTACAAATAACCAATATCTAAAAATAAATATATCATTTCATGGCGATCTACATTTCATGGCGATAACATTTCATGGCGACAAATAATAACATTTCACTAGTAATTGTTATATAGTACTTTGTTTAGAAGGAAATTTTATAAGCTATCAAATAAATATAAGGGGCTGAAACCTCATGGATCTGCAGTCCGGAAAATTACGCGCAGACGTGAACTGGTCTCTAGCCAACTCAATGTAACCTACCACTCATCACTAAAATATGTCGCTAACCAAACACCGCACTGAACCCCATCTCAATTAACTACACTGTAACTTGACCCAAATCTTAAAACTAAACACAACCCTGAGCTTAAGACCGCCCAGATCTATCCTCAAATTAACACAGTCTGAAAACTTTATGCTTACATAAACTTAATTCAAATTAAATATATCTAACCTTCATCTTAACCCCCAAATAATTCCCCAAATGAACTCCTCACCTAAACCCAACTCAAGCTAACTGAAACTGAATTGCTGAACCCCACCACCAACTTAGCCCTTTGTAGTACTGAAGTCCCAAATCTACATGGTCTGAAAAACTACATTCGCAGATGAGCACAACTCAAATACTCAGAGGCTAACTCTTATCCAACCCTCAAAAAATTCACAGCTGAACTGCTCTCTCAACCATAACCAAACCCAAATTCAACTCTAACCCAACCCAAATTATATCCGCAAACCGACCTAAATTAACCCCAAACACAGCGCTAAACTCAATCCTCCAACAAGCATTTATAAAAAATTGGTCAAATTGGATCTAAAACCACGTAGTAATACCACGTGTTGATATTCAAGTTTATGTTGAGTCAGTTCGTATGGCAGGCGCACGGTTCACCTTGACGTACAGTTTCCAAAAATTTTTCTCCGCCTTGAATGTAATAGAAAAACGGATAAGCGACAAAAAATTGAAAATTCCGTTTTCCACAGATTTAGAGTCACCGTGTTGTACCGACATCTCGATAGACATTCACGTAAATTTATTTGATTTCTTCGGTCTTAAAAACGTTGGGAAAAAGAATGTTCTGGTCTTTTTGGAGGGAATTCTATAACTTGAAAGATACAATAATGATTATCTTCTGCTAAATACTCCTCATCTTGTCTGACGAGGTTCGATGTACCGTGTTCGATGAATTTCCTTATGTTGTTCGAGGCAATTAGCAATCTAAAATCCTACCGTCAAAAAGGTGACCGAAACGCAACAAAAATACAGAACATTCGATCGAGAACTGCCGGTTATTTATTTATAGGTGTGAAACATTTTCGGAACAAGCTTGCTTGAAGGAGGAATAAGTGTTTGCGCGACACTGAAACCCTAATATAATATATGTGATGAATTGCAGAGCCAATTCTAGTTAACCTGTCACGAGATTTCTGGACTGATGAAGTTCCCTGTAAATACTTTGCTGGTGTTTGACATTGTGATAATGGTTATTCCTCTTCAATTAGATTTCCACTACTTCGGAATTGGGATACAGCAGGCGAGGGCACCCCATGGAAATACATTCTTTACACGTCCAAATCGTTGTTTCTGGATAAATCTAAGGTAACGACTATTGAAAATAGAGCGGGTTGCATTGATGTGACTTGTTTCGTAGTTTAAAAGTTTAAAAGTTTAAAAGTTTAAAAGTTTAAAAGTTTAAAAGTTTAAAAGTTTAAAAGTTTAAAAGTTTAAAAGTTTAAAAGTTTAAAAGTTTAAAAGTTTAAAAGTTTAAAAGTTTAAAAGTTTAAAAGTTTAAAAGTTTAAAAGTTTAAAAGTTTAAAAGTTTAAAAGTTTAAAAGTTTAAAAGTTTAAAAGTTTAACAGTTTAAAAGTTTAAAAGTTTAAAAGTTTAAAAGTTTAAAAGTTTAAAAGTTTAAAAGTTTAAAAGTTTAAAAGTTTAAAAGTTTAAAAGTTTAAAAGTTTAAAAGTTTAAAAGTTTAAAAGTTTAAAAGTTTAAAAGTTTAAAAGTTTAAAAGTTTAAAAGTTTAAAAGTTTAAAAGTTTAAAAGTTTAAAAGTTTAAAAGTTTAAAAGTTTAAAAGTTTAAAAGTTTAAAAGTTTAAAAGTTTAAAAGTTTAAAAGTTTAAAAGTTTAAAAGTTTAAAAGTTTAAAAGTTTAAAAGTTTAAAAGTTTAACAGTTTAAAAGTTTAAAAGTTTAAAAGTTTAAAAGTTTAAAAGTTTAAAAGTTTAAAAGTTTAAAAGTTTAAAAGTTTAACAGTTTAAAAGTTTAAAAGTTTAAAAGTTTAAAAGTTTAAAAGTTTAAAAGTTTAAAAGTTTAAAAGTTTAAAAGTTTAAAAGTTTAAAAGTTTAAAAGTTTAAAAGTTTAAAAGTTTAAAAGTTTAAAAGTTTAAAAGTTTAAAAGTTTAAAAGTTTAAAAGTTTAAAAGTTTAAAAGTTTAAAAGTTTAAAAGTTTAAAAGTTTAAAAGTTTAAAAGTTTAAAAGTTTAAAAGTTTAAAAGTTTAAAAGTTTAAAAGTTTAAAAGTTTAAAAGTTTAAAAGTTTAAAAGTTTAAAAGTTTAAAAGTTTAAAAGTTTAAAAGTTTAAAAGTTTAAAAGTTTAAAAGTTTAAAAGTTTAAAAGTTTAAAAGTTTAAAAGTTTAAAAGTTTAAAAGTTTAAAAGTTTAAAAGTTTAAAAGTTTAAAAGTTTAAAAGTTTAAAAGTTTAAAAGTTTAAAAGTTTAAAAGTTTAAAAGTTTAAAAGTTTAAAAGTTTAAAAGTTTAAAAGTTTAAAAGTTTAAAAGTTTAAAAGTTTAAAAATTTAAAAGTTTAAAAGTTTAAAAGTTTAAAAGTTTAAAAGTTTAAAAGTTTAAAAGTTTAAAAGTTTAAAAGTTTAAAAGTTTAAAAGTTTAAAAGTTTAAAAGTTTAAAAGTTTAAAAGTTTAAAAGTTTAAAAGTTTAAAAGTTTAAAAGTTTAAAAGTTTAAAAGTTTAAAAGTTTAAAAGTTTAAAAGTTTAAAAGTTTAAAAGTTTAAAAGTTTAAAAGTTTAAAAGTTTAAAAGTTTAAAAGTTTAAAAGTTTAAAAGTTTAAAAGTTTAAAAGTTTAAAAGTTTAAAAAATTAAAAGTTTAAAAGTTTAAAAGTTTAAAAGTTTAAAAGTTTAAAAGTTTAAAAGTTTAAAAGTTTAAAAGTTTAAAAGTTTAAAAGTTTAAAAGTTTAAAAGTTTAAAAGTTTAAAAGTTTAAAAGTTTAAAAGTTTAAAAGTTTAAAAGTTTAAAAGTTTAAAAGTTTAAAAGTTTAAAAGTTTAAAAGTTTAAAAGTTTAAAAGTTTAAAAGTTTAAAAGTTTAAAAGTTTAAAAGTTTAAAAGTTTAAAAGTTTAAAAGTTTAAAAGTTTAAAAGTTTAAAAGTTTAAAAGTTTAAAAGTTTAAAAGTTTAAAAGTTTAAAAGTTTAAAAGTTTAAAAGTTTAAAAGTTTAAAAGTTTAAAAGTTTAAAAGTTTAAAAGTTTAAAAGTTTAAAAGTTTAAAAGTTTAAAAGTTTAAAAGTTTAAAAGTTTAAAAGTTTAAAAGTTTAAAAGTTTAAAAGTTTAAAATTTTAAAAGTTTAAAAGTTTAAAAGTTTAAAAGTTTAAAAGTTTGTAACAGTTGAGCTGTTACAGGGTTAGTAAAAATTGTTCCACCACGCATGACAGTCAGTCGCGCGCATACTAAAAGCATAAGAAAATAATTTGAGATCACCCTGTACTAATTTTATTAACACTGGTACAGTTCATCCATGGAATAGGTTTTGGTGAATATAGGAAACCAGTTCCAAATGTTGATCGAATTTCCCCTTAGAATTTAATAAAAGAAAACAAAACGTAAATAAATAATTTCAGCCATCATCAGTTGTGTAATACAGTTCACAGACGTAACAAGTACAATTATTGTGGTACTTCGTGAATCCGTGTAATGTGTTAGCTATATTGTTTGTGACAAAAAGAAAAGTGTTGTTTGTGACAAACAAAAACAAAAACAAACAAAAAAACAAAACAAATTAAATTGACTTTAAAAAAATAGCTAAAGTACAAAATTTAAATTAATCAAAAGTATGATTATTAGTGCGCTACACAAGCTGTGATTGCCGCTGGAATTATTCATTTGCCTCACGCTTACCAAGGTAATTAGTCTAATTTAAATTAAAATCGAAGCTGTTTATGTAATACCGGTGAATTAAATTTTCTTCTAGAAACGGGCCGTTACAAAAATATAAAACGGAGGCAACCTGTTTCCTTGGTAAGCGCAATTTATTTTTTTTATTCTCGAAAGCTCCAGAAAAAAATTACACCTAAGTAATCTGCGAGTCTTTACTACATATTTACATTAATAAAAACATATGAAAACAAAACGCATGATTTGCCGGTCATTGAAAATAAATCCATGTAAAACGTTTGATTACAGTGCTCTATACAGAACTACAGTATAGACCTAATTTGTTGTTCCATGGAATAAACCTCAACAAACATTTTTTTTGTTATTTATTATAAATAAGTACATATTATTATTTATTATTTATTTGTAAGTTAATGCGACTATGATTAACAGTACTTTTTAAGACAATTTTACCAAAATATAATTTATTAAATAAGAATGGCCATGGTTCATATTAGTAATTTTGCATGTTAGTTAAGGAAACATTTACAAATATATTTATTTATTTATATCCCTAAACTTTATATTTACATATTTTATTTATAATTATTTATTTATTTATTATATATACAATGCTAGAATAAGATACATTCACACGAAATTATTCTTGATTTATTTATTGATTAAAATTGGTTTATATTAAAATTTTCTAGTTACCAAAATCTATTCTGTTTTTTTTGTCTTTCGAATAACCGGAGGGAGGGTCTTTATGTTGACCAAAATAAAGAAATTTGAGTGTTATGCGTGGTATCGTGATTAAAATTTTTGTGAAATCGTGTTAAGTGAAAAAAAAAACAAAAAAATGAATCAGTAAATTGTCAATTAGCTATGATGTTTTAAGAGGCCAAAAACAAATAGAGGCCAAGGGAACACTTCATCGTTATGAAGTGAAATAATAATACGGAGGTGAGGGTAAAGTAAAGGTGACCAATCCACCAAGGTCACCTCAATAGAGTGCATATTCTTTCTGTGATAGTGTATTTATATAAAGTGATCAGTGTTTGTGTTCATAACGTTTACTATACCTACGATATTTTGCAGCATTTCAAGCTCTCGATGATTAGGTGGAAAGATCCCATCCCATCTGACTGCCACCTAGCCGGCAATGTGCTGCACCACCAGAAACATCTCGAGAGATTCTGATAACGGACCAGTGGAACAATTAAAAAATTTAGCGGAACCGAGGTTAACGTTACAAGTTTAAAAGTTTAAAAGTTTAAAAGTTTAAAAGTTTAAAAGTTTAAAAGTTTTAAAAGTTTAAAAGTTTAAAAGTTTAAAAGTTTAAAAGTTTAAAAGTTTAAAAGTTTAAAAGTTTAAAAGTTTAAAAGTTTAAAAGTTTAAAAGTTTAAAAGTTTAAAAGTTTAAAAGTTTAAAAGTTTAAAAGTTTAAAAGTTTAAAAGTTTAAAAGTTTAAAAGTTTAAAAGTTTAAAAGTTTAAAAGTTTAAAAGTTTAAAAGTTTAAAAGTTTAAAAGTTTAAAAGTTTAAAAGTTTAAAAGTTTAAAAGTTTAAAAGTTTAAAAGTTTAAAAGTTTAAAAGTTTAAAAGTTTAAAAGTTTAAAAGTTTAAAAGTTTAAAAGTTTAAAAGTTTAAAAGTTTAAAAGTTTAAAAGTTTAAAAGTTTAAAAGTTTAAAAGTTTAAAAGTTTAAAAGTTTAAAAGTTTAAAAGTTTAAAAGTTTAAAAGTTTAAAAGTTTAAAAGTTTAAAAGTTTAAAAGTTTAAAAGTTTAAAAGTTTAAAAGTTTAAAAGTTTAAAAGTTTAAAAGTTTAAAAGTTTAAAAGTTTAAAAGTTTAAAAGTTTAAAAGTTTAAAAGTTTAAAAGTTTAAAAGTTTAAAAGTTTAAAAGTTTAAAAG
Source organism: Tipula vernalis (assembly GCA_958295665.1). Lineage (NCBI taxonomy): Eukaryota > Metazoa > Arthropoda > Insecta > Diptera > Tipulidae > Tipula > Tipula vernalis. Next base: position 371,082,244 of record OY282559.1, read on the forward strand.
TTTAAAAGTTTAAAAGTTTAAAAGTTTAAAAGTTTAAAAGTTTAAAAGTTTAAAAGTTTAAAAGTTTAACAGTTTAAAAGTTTAAAAGTTTAAAAGTTTAAAAGTTTAAAAGTTTAAAAGTTTAAAAGTTTAAAAGTTTAAAAGTTTAAAAGTTTAAAAGTTTAAAAGTTTAAAAGTTTAAAAGTTTAAAAGTTTAAAAGTTTAAAAGTTTAAAAGTTTAAAAGTTTAAAAGTTTAAAAGTTTAAAAGTTTAAAAGTTTAAAAGTTTAAAAGTTTAAAAGTTTAAAAGTTTAAAAGTTTAAAAGTTTAAAAGTTTAAAAGTTTAAAAGTTTAAAAGTTTAGAAGTTTAAAAGTTTAAAAGTTTAAAAGTGTGCTTTTTTTCCAATCCTGCATTTGGTTATAAATTATTGTTTGTTTTTGAATGTAATGGCCTAATATTTCCCTTTATTTTGCAGACTCGCTTTATATTGGGGAACATTTTCGATCCTGGTTTTATCGTTTCAAATTTGTATTTCCAGTATTGGTTTACATGCATTTTTATATTTTGCACAATTAGTTCGTTGGTTCTTTTTATTTCACGCTTAAACAAGGTAATTTTGTTGTTGTTGTATATACCACCTTATCTTTTTAGTTTTTTTTATTTGGGTTACGATATGACTTTAATGTTTATAAAGCTTTTCGATGATTCTGTTCGTGTAACATTCCATGTTATTTTTATGCCGCATTTTCGGTTGAGTAATTTGGATGTTTTGACTAATGCTTCGTGATGATTTCTATGTAATTTTCTAATTGGTCAGTTCGAATATTCTTATCATTTGGTACTATGTTTTGTTGTATATTATTTTGTTTTAAGTACTTTTTATATAAATTTTCCAATTTTTTTGCTCCACACATCCAGTTTGTATTTGAAAATTGAAAAATATTTGGTGTGGTGTCATCTATATCATCTATACATTCATCGCTCTGCTACATTGATTTACAATATATCTCTATTGCTTTGTGATCATTTCCGAAGAAGTATGGTGGGATTTCTCCTAAATGGTTGGTTTTGATATTTAATCGATTGTCCGCTATTGTTAAGTCTAGAAAACTACCTGACCGTATATGAAGATCGGTGCTTCTGGTGTGAATACTATATTTTAGACTTATATCTTATGCCATTATCTGATTGCCATTGATTTAGTTTAATGCCTCTTCTGTTGTTCGTTGTGTTTCCCCAACTTGTATGTTTGGCGTTGAAATCTCCCGCTATAACGAAAAAATTGTTTAGGCTGTTCAATTCTAACGTTTTAAATAACATTGTCCATTCCTCATAAACTTTTGCATTGCTTCTATGAATTGTTGTGACTCGTACAATATACCGATATTATATACATAAATGTGTTATTCCTAAGTTTGATTCTTATTACTGTGTTTTTGACCTGACTAAAATTTTGCAATTTGCTTATTTTTACATGTTGAAACTGCATTTCACGTTTGATTAAAATTGCTGTTCCACCACCACCATTTGAGTTCGGTCGGTCTTGTCTTACAATTTTATAATTTTTAAATTCGATATGATTTCGAGAGTTAAGTTTAGTTTCACAGAGGGTCATCATATCTGGATTGTGGAATTTTAATAAATTTAGACGTCTTGTGGTACTTACAATAGAATTTACATTCAATGTTATTATTTTGAAATAATTCATAGTGAATTTATAACGCTAAGCAATTGAGCAATTTGTTCGCTCTGTTGATTTATTGTTTCGGCCATTTTGTCAATTTTTATTGAAAGCGTTCGAACCGACATTTTGTCATTATTATTGGTTTTTACAATATCCGTAAATGTTCCAATTTCTTTATTTATTGGTATTGTCTGGAATATCCTCGTTGTATTTCTTTTCTTTTATTTATTTTTAGCCGCAGTTTTCCAACATTTGCTGGTATATTGGACACCCTTTGTAAGATGCTGGATGGCCCGATTTTTCACAGTTCCTATAGTAAATAACTTGAATTTTTATTTTCGATATAATCAAGCATTCTCCATGTCGGTGCTGCTCCGAGCATTTAACACATCTATATGGTAGATGGCAATTGGTAGCGACGTGACCAATTCTTTGATATTTACGGCATTGCATTATTTCATCTTGTTTTCTTAACAGCTTCCCATGTTACTCTTTGGTAGTTGAGATTTCTTATTTGTAATATGTTCGTCATATTTGTGTTAGATACAAATTGAACTATGTAGAATGGCATTTTACGATTCTTCAAAATAGAGTTTCTTGTTTCTAACTGAATAATTTTTAATGTTTTAATCCCTTCAAAACCGTCTAGTTCTTTTTTTAATTCCTTGATATCTTCCTCCTCCGAAAGCCCTTTCAACACCATTGATTTTGGTTTAAGCTCATTGGGAGTATAAGTGAAGTATTGTGTCTCAACTTCTTTAAATAAATTGTTGACTTTTATGTAGTCTGCCATGTTTTTCACCATTACTGAGTGTTTATCACTACTAACTCGCCGTATTTCAAAATTATCCACTTGTAGTTCTTTAACCTGTCTTAAGGTTTTTTTACGTCCTGGTTATGAATGTGTAATGGTGGAGGTTTGCCAGTTTTTTTTTGCCATTGCAGCTTGTTCTTCACTGCAGTGTGCGTTTTCATTATCAACACTCATTTCGTAACTATTTGGAATATTATTCATTGTTGGTGGTTGTGTGACTTGGGTTGATTTGGTCACTTTGTTTGAACCTATGGTTTCGATTGTTTTTTAAATTTCTAAAAATTCTTCGATTTCCATTACACTTATGAACCGATTTTCATTTAAAATCTTTTCCATTTCAGTGTTATTTGTATTGGTTTCGTATCCATGTGTTTTCATTATTTCTTCCATTTTATTTTGCCTATCTCGTAGATTTTCATTTTCTGCTTGCAATCTTTTTATTTTATTCTGGGAACGCTGTTCCGCTGTTATAAGATTTGGAGCATTTTGCAGTCTTCGTGACATGTTTGGATTTATTGATGTATCTTCCGATAATTTTAACTTTTTGGCGTTTTCCGTGGTTGGGTAACCGTGTTTTTGATTTTCGGTTTCATTTTCGTCTGCCATTGCGTCCCTTCTGTTATCTTGATTTAACTGGTTAAAGCAATAACTTATGTGCTTACTGTTGTTATCATTGCCATTTGTATTTTTATTTCCTACCCAATGGTTGGAAATCATTTTACTGTGTCGCTTGTACTCTAATTATTTTTTAATTTGTTTATTGGTTTTTAATAATGATTCATTACAATGATCATAATGATTAATGAGAAATCGTCAACACCTGTATCACTTAGGTTACTGAGTTACAAAAATTGGAGATGTAAATTGGAAATATAACAAAAGCGTTCCAGAGTCAGTGAATGAATTGCGTAATTATATATTAGATTGACCTTGAAGGAGGTCATAATTTCAAAATCAAAGGAGAATGGGGCCGCCTAGATTTTTTTTTTGTGATTTTTAGAGCTATAGCATGAGGGTCTAGGACATTGGGAAGTAATTTTCCATAACAATTTTAAAAAATTTAGTACAACTTAAGCTTCGTATTATAAGACATATATGTATATATATATATATATATATATATAGAGATATATATATATATATATATATATATATATATATATATATATATATATATATATATATATATATCGAAGGACCAATGTTTCAACAGCTCACTTTAATTACCAACCACTTTTTTTATACCACTCTTAACCAAATTTATTAATTTATTTCTCCATTCGAATCTAGCCTGATACCGAATTATTTATATGTAGGCTCAGCGGGTTATTCGATTTGCATTCCCAACGAATAAACAGAAAAACAGAAATTCTAGTTATTACGAACTATTACAGCAGGATATTTTACTACACCAAATAATAATAACGCACAGCAGTAATGTTAGCATAGTTCTACTATTATAATAAATCTTATTATTCTGTTTAAATATTTTGAAACAAATGCAAAGATGGCAACCAATGCTCCAAGTAATTTGTAAATTTTACTAAATGTATCTCTTGTAAGACAATCGGTTTTGGGAGGTTACCCGAGGAGCTGAAATTGATATGTTGATGGATTACAAGAACTTGTAACGAACGTCGATTTTTCAACGTTAGTTAACAGATTATCAGCGTAGCGGTCTCTGGGCGGTGGTTTTCTAGCCGGCTAGAGCTCAGGGTGTACGGTCGTGGAGGTTCCAGAAACTTATCGCTGATCTTGAATACACCGCGCGATTAGAAGGGAATGCACTGAATCACAGAACTATAAAATAAACCACTCAACTCACACTCATCATCAACGTCAAAATGTTTTGTTTACATTATCATTTTATAAAAAAAATAAAAAAAATTGTCGAGGAAAAAAAATCATAATAAACACAGAACTAAATGTTTACAATTAAATATAATTATAAGTTTTGTATTTCATAGAAAAGCTAAAATTTATAGTAAATGTTATACAAATAAATTATAAACCAAAGTCGAACTTAATATATAAATTAGCTTTAATCAAAAAAATTAATTAGTCCGGACTTCAACTAAATATAGTTTGTAACTTAAATATTAAGATAATTAAATAGAAACTTAAACAACTAAGAAAATGTGATAAAAAGTAATATAATTAAAAATAATAACTCATCTATATAACTGATGGCGACTTCTGATCCAGATTCATGATGTGGAGCTGCACAGGGCAATACCGCTGATTTTGCTTTTATATACGTTGGTATCCGTTGTGTTAGGTACATATTGTGAAGTACACATCAGATATACATAACATTGAGATGCAGTAAATATACCGACTGATGCACTTTTTTTTTTGTGGTTTTTTATGTTATATACCAAGTACAATAAACGGGTAAATTAATGACAATATCTATGTACAATATAATTCAATATCACAAATATATATTATTTACTTTCAGTTTTTTTTCTTATTTTTATTTATGTCTTTACTTTAATTAATTGTTTTATCACTAGTTTTTTTTTATCTCTTAAAAATAACTAAATAAAATTTTATTAGAGTCTCAATTAAAAAAACTGATTTATATGTTCAATTTTCACTCTTTAAGGTATTTTCATTAATAAAAAAACGTTTAACGTTTTTTTTTATATAATTATTTAAAGTTAATTATTTAATTTTTATATATACATATGTATATATAGGTAATAATACTACAATAAAACCATGCACAAAACTATTATTATTGCAATTAATATGAAAAAAGAAACGCGATCCCCACGCGTTTTATTATAAATTATACTTTTATAATGTTTTTAGGTTTATTCTAATATTTTGCCTTTACAGGGGATTCTTTTCTATATGTTGTTTAAATCACATTCGAAATAACACTGATCAAAAGAGACCAATTAGTGGCCTCATGCCCTATTTATTGCTTTATTTTTTCCTCAATTATCAATTTCAGGGATTGCTAGCCTACCTTAAAACATTAAATTTCCCGATTTCAAAATTAACGGAAAATTTGAAAACGTTTACCTCGTTTATACCATGGAACGCCGTAAGACCATTCGCACGTCGTTACAAACTGGCAATTTGCTTGTTGATTCTAATTCTTTCCCGGAATTATTTGTTTCACAAAATTTAATAAATAATTCAAAATAAATTTTATTCTCGGTTAAGGTTCTCCGAAAAGATTAAATTAATTGGTTAACCATATCCATTTATGATTTCTCTATACATACATACATATATGACCTGATTCTTCGTAGTTTTCAGGTAAAAGTGAATGAAAATGTTTTGATTGTTATTTTGCGTTTCTCTCAATCAAGTCATTTCTGCAGGAATGTCTTCAGCCACTATACGACAGGATCTAAACAAGATAATTAATTAATAAAAAAAATGTGCATGCGTGAACATTTAAACTCAAAACATTAAAATTATTTTTAATTAGCGATCGCTATTGGGACCTTGTACAAAACCATAATCCAATTTCAAGAAAGTTCATTTCAGGCAATAAAGCATGACAAATGTGGCATCAATCAAAGATCAGTTAAGACACTAGTAGAAACACATTTAGAAAAATAAATTTTCATAAAAAAAAAAAAAGCCAAACATGACGGTTGCATTCTGTATGTCCAAATCCTAAGAAGATCCAAGTGCGAATGCTAAATTTTCCGATCCAAAAACCTAATAAAACATTTGTCATTTTCAAAAGGACCTTATCTTAAATAACACCACACACACATACACAACCAACTCGGCCCACAATAACGGGAGTTTAATATCTACAAACTAGACGCGTGGGAGATAAAAATCAATTTTACAGTCAAAAATTATTCTTGCAATACCAAATAAAAATTGTTTTTCTTGGCTTGATTTCCAAAAATAAAACATAAATACTTCCTAACACCATCAATCGTTCTTCGCCCAAGACAAAAATAGTTTCGTGCAAATTAAATCTAAAAATAAAAATCCCCCCAAAAGAAAAAAAACTTTCTCCTTTCTCTTATTTGCACCACCCAACATCCAAAAAAGAAAACAAAAACAAACACACACCAAAAAATGTGATAAACGTACAAACAAAACTCATAAAATAAGCATAAAACAAAACAACAACAACAAAAAATTGTAAAAGCTCTGTCAGACATTATGTTGCATAAAAATAAAATAAAAAACCAAAACGAAAAGAAAATTATCTTTCTCTTTGTTTTTATTTTACTTTTTCAAGATTTTCTTGTTTTTTTCCAACCGTCGAATGTGTGTAAAATTTTATTTTTTTTTTATTTTTCTTATTTTCGTCAGAGAAGTATAAATGATAACCACACTAAAATATATGTATGTCAGAGGATAAATTTTGTTTATCGTTGCCCTTTCGTATCACATTCGTATACTCATTTTCGTTATTTTTCCCTTTCGCATGTCTTTTTCAACTCGTCGTTTTACGCGCACGAATAACATTGAGAGAGGGAGAGAGAGAGAGAAAAAAATAAAAATGATTCGCTCTGTATGGAAAAAGGACGACGATAAAATGAAAATATACAACAACAACAACAACAAATGGGGTTCCTTATATTCTCAATCAATTTTCATTTAAGTTAGTTTGATGCAGTCAGTTCTCTGATCTATATCGGAATTTTCGGTTTTGTTCAGTTTTGTCGTTTTTATTTTGAGAATTTTTTGAGTTTTACAGTAAAAAAACAAAAGATGTTAAATTTTTTTTTTTCGGGATTTTCTTAAATTTTTAAACGGTTATTAAGGATGTAAAAATAAAGTTTATCATTTTATGGGATAACTTTAATTAATACTACAAAAAAAAAAAAAAAAAAAAATGTATTGGTGTATGTGTGTTATGTAATAATATTTATTGTTGTTCTCGTGACAAATTTTTTTATTTTTTTTTTTTATTGGATCCTCAATATGACAAAAAAATGGATTACAATTACACCAAAAATTTATAGTGTTTGTGCTTTATGTAGTGGTAGTACTTGGTTTTGGCAAGTAGAGACAATATTTAAATTAGGATACCAAAGTGATGATATAACAACATACTGAATCATAAAATTACAAAAACAACGACAACACAATCAAATCAGGAGAGGAAAATTTTTTTTTTTAGTTTAGTTTAGTTTTCCTCCTCTTTGGTTGGTTTTGTGCGTGTTTTTTTTTATAGTATTCATAGTGACTGTGTATTCGTGTGGTATTTTTGTGTGTGGTTGTGTGTGTGTGCGGAAAATGATAAAAATTCTAAAGTTTTGTCAAATTATTTTTATAATTTTATTATTTAAAATTACCAAAACCAATCAATTAGTCGATGACCTAAAACTAGTGAAAGATTTAACGTTGAGTAATCATCATCCGCATTCGAATCATCATAATGGTGGTAGTGTTGCGAGCATTAATTATGATGCACCAGATGATTGTAAATATCAAATTGTTAATAACAAATACGATATAAAATTGGTGTGCTATTTGCGTACGGTGAACAGTGAATTTGATACGACCAATTTTAGTGTGATACCTGCCGAAAATACGGTTTCATTGGCGATTAATTGTGATGATGATATTATGGTTAAAAGTTCGCTCGAACCAAAATCGTTCATGCATTTGATGTACTTGAATGAGCTATCGCTTGAATATTGTAAATTTATCAAATTAAAGAAGGATGTACTGTTCGGAATGGATGGCCTAAAAAATTTAACGATACGCACGCACAATATTAATTGGCCGGCTTTGAGCTTAGAAATTGAGGCTGAATCGTTTGTATATACAAAAAATCTAGAGAAGTTAGACTTGAGTTGCAATAATATTTGGTCACTGCCTGAAAATTTATTTTGTAATCTAAACGCTTTGAAATGGCTTAATGTGTCGGAAAATCGTTTACAGGATGTTAACGACATTGGATTTCGAGAAAAAAGTAATGCACACAGTGAATACTCGTGCTCGCTGGACGTTGAACTACTAGATATATCGCACAATCATTTCGTCCTGTTGCCTAACAACAGTTTTGGCCTATTGAAACGACTCAAATGTCTGAAGCTGCACAACAATGAGATTTCGATGATAGCAGACACAGCACTAAATGGTTTAAAAAATTTACAAATCATTAACCTTAGCAGTAATCGTATTGTTGCGCTTCCCCCCAAATTATTCGAGGATCAATCAAAGTCAATCCAAGAGATTTATCTGCACAACAATTCAATCACAGTCTTATCACCGGGATTATTTTCGAATTTGGATCAACTGCAGGCACTCGATTTATCACAAAATCAATTAACATCATCCTGGATAAAATCGAACACATTTGCGGGATTAATACGTCTTGTGCTGCTCAATTTGTCACACAATAAAATCACAAAATTGGATGCGGCCATATTCATCGATTTGTATCAGCTGCAAATATTAAATTTATGTTTTAATCACATTGAAATATTGCCGGCGAATACATTTTCGCCAATGAATAATTTGCATACGTTACTTCTGTCGAATAATCGTATCAAATATTTGGATGCCGCCTCACTAAACGGCTTGTACGTGCTGTCACTGTTGTCGCTCGACAACAATCAAATGGGAGATATACATTTGGATGCGTTCAAAAATTGTAGTTCCCTGCAAGATTTGAATTTAAATGGCAATCAACTCAAACGTATACCAGAATCATTAAACGATTTACGATTATTGCGTACGCTAGACTTGGGCGAGAATCATATAACATACATAAATAATTTTACGTTCACCGGTATGTTTAGTCTGTACGGTATACGTTTGATAGGCAATAAAATCGAAAATATTACAAAGAACACCTTTAAAAATCTTCCAAACCTGCAGATATTAAATTTGGCACGAAATAAAATCGCCACCATTGAAAATGGTTCATTCGAAATAATAACAACGATACAAGCGATACGATTGGATGGTAATTTAGTTGCAAGTATTAATGGTCTCTTCGAAAATATGACGAACCTATTGTGGCTGAATATATCGGACAATAAATTATCACAATTTGATTATGCACAAATTCCGCAAAATCTACAATGGTTGGATTTGCATAAAAATAATTTAACGGAGCTCACCGATCGATTAAATTTCGAACAACATTTACATTTACAAACGCTCGACGCAAGTTTTAATCGCATCACGAAAATTACATCACACTCATTTCCCAATAGTATTGAGTTGCTATTTTTGAATGATAATCTTATCACCACCATTGAACCGTACACATTTGTATTGAAAACGAATTTAACGCGTGTCGATTTATATGCAAATCAGTTAACAACCTTGGATATAAAAGCATTGCGACTAGATGCGGGAAGTAGCAAAGATAAATTTTTGCCTGAATTCTATATCGGTGGCAATCCATTTGTGTGCGACTGTAATATTGATTGGTTACAAAAAATTAATCATGTGACGACACAACAATATCCCGTTGTTATGGACATCGATACGGTATACTGTAAACTGTTGTACAATCGTGACCGATCATTTATTCAATTGATTAAAGCGGAACCAAAACATTTTCTATGCTCATATCATATCCATTGTTTTGCCCTGTGCCAGTGTTGTGATTTTGATGCATGTGACTGTGAAATGACGTGTCCACAAAATTGTACCTGTTTCCATGATCAAAGTTGGTCAACCAATATTGTGGTATGCTCACAATCCGGTTACAATGAAATACCGTCAAATGTACCAATGGATACGACCGAATTGTATATCGATGGGAATAATTTTACAACATTGTCGGGTCACAGTTTTATTGGGCGCAAAAATTTAATCGTTCTATACACAAATAATTCAAATATTGAACATATTTACAATACAACATTTAGTGGATTGCGTCGCTTAATAATTTTGCATTTGGAACAAAATCGTATACAGGAATTGCATGGCAATGAATTTACGGCAATGGAAAATTTATCAGAACTTTATTTGCATAAAAATTTACTCACGTCCATAGACAATCGTACATTTATGGCGTTAAAAGCGCTCGAGGTGCTAACACTTAGTGATAATAAATTGGTGCGCTATGATTTAATGTTTGTGCAACAGTATAATGTGAATTTGAAACGGGTCACGTTGAGTGGTAATTTATGGACGTGTGACTGTACATTTTTGATGAAATTTCAAAAGTTTTTGAATCTCAAAGGTGATAAAATATGGGATTCGAGCCAAATTGGATGCGTTTACAATAATTCGACGAATATTGTTAAGGAGCGGAATGGTGAGTGAAATTTGTTTTTTTTTTAATAAATACAGGATATGACGCAAGGACTGATAAACCGTAATCTAGTAATTTATTAAACAAATCCTCTAAATTGGAATTTATTAAAACTAAAAACCAGAAAAATATATTTTTAATACTACGCTATAATGTATACATTTCAATATAACCCCATTTAACCACAAATTCTGTTGTTATTAATGTGAAACGATTAGTGACTTATCGATTTGACATTTTTATTGGTGTTGTTCCTATGTATGTATCTGTTTTTTATAGCTGGATACATTTTATTATGAGATTAAATATTATTTGGTCGCTAATTTAAATTTGTACTGTCGTGATAGTATCGTGATAGCAAAAATTTGTGAAAATAAATTTTTGGTAATTTCTGAGTGAATCTTAACGTTTAAAAATTTAAAATGGCAAGTTATTTTAAGTGAAAACTTTCTGACAAGTGTTGGATACACAATTCTGAAAACTAGAAATTTAGACTAGTCCCCGAGCCACAATTTGAGCTACTTCGTTTTATTGGACCCATTATACCTTTGGGCATCAATTTCAATAGTTTAAAACTATTTTTATGGTAAAGGTACGGGCAATAGTATACGAACACAAAAATATGAATTTGTGTCGTCCAAATGAATCTAAACGAAATATTGGGAAAGTGATTTGTCTAAAATGTAATCAGTTAAACTCATTATGCAACAAAATGCCCTAAACGACTGCCGACAAAAGATTCAAAAAATGTTAGACATGTAGATGGTGTAGATGACTGGATTAAAATGGTTAAAATAAACGATAAGAATATTCCAGCATTTATTGATTTAAGAAGTGACTGTGGGATCAGTCAAAAAGTTTCGCGAATAATTTAGATTTGAAATGGACTAAGTCGGTAAATCGGTTACATAGATAAATTGGAATTGATAATTCTCATTGATAATGGTAATTTAAACGTTCAAGTTCCGATTCTATTCGAAGGGCTTCAGTTAATTTTATTGATAGAAGCAAGCGCGTTAAACCTGACCAACTGCGGCAACCAAGAAGATTAAATAAAATTTGATATATGTTGCATTCGGAAAACTGGATTAAGATTTGGAAAATTAAAAAAAAAAAATATAAATTTAGTCAGAATATATTTATCTGCGTGTCGTGATTATTTTGACGTTAAGCTGAGTTTGTCTGTACGTGAAGTTGGTAAAACCTAATTGGGTCGAAATAGACAAATGATAAAACTCTTTCAGTTCGGTATTTTGTTTTTTTCAATATTGAGGATAAAGTGTTTAACTGTCTCTGATTTAGCTTCCAGCTGTTATCAGACTACGTTTGTCGAGTATTCAAAAGCTGATATCTTTCGTTATTCCTGAAGGGCAATACGAGCAAACATCTTTCTGTTTAGTAAACTAGCCTTCTGTATGTAAACGCCTCGTAAATGGGTTATTTAAACGATATTATCATACCAAATTCTTCCGTTGAAGAAGGATTACAAATATTTGACTATGGGCTAACCTTAAAACTTATCAAGTGTAAGATTTTGCAAAATAAATTTGAGTTTTCTGACTGATGCAATTCAATTGGAATTGCTGAAATTTTTTTCCTATGAGTAACTGTAGCTATTTCAATATAGACAAACTACTGAATTCGAAAGCAAAGACATTAGCTATAAGTTAGAAGCGTTAAAGACAGCGTCAACCAAATAGAATTTGAAACCCCCGTAACAATTATATGGACAAACAATATCTTTTGGGGGTATTGGAATTTAAACTAAATGGTTTTAGTACTTTTTTGTTTGTGTTCTTTATTTGTACAAATTCATATGTGTACATTTAATTAGTTGAACTAAAACCTAAAACATTTCACAATTATTATACATATATTGTAACAAATTAACAGTAATTCTACTAAATTATAAATTCTTACAAATTTTAGTTTTATTTCCTAACGGAATTTTCTTTTTACCCGTATTCTGAATTTATTTGAATTCCCTAAACGAACATAAAAATTCAAGATAGTCTCTCGATCTAAACGAACAAAATTATCCTAAGGCCTCTAGATTTTTTCTTTTCATTTCTTTTTCGGAGCCTAAGAGACTATTTTTATTTTAGATTGCTTCGTTATTAACAGGGGGCAATACATTCGACGATTTTGGCTCGGGAATACATGTGGGAGGTTCACCAATTAAGAAGTGCCCCGGTGTAAGCACTAGTAAATCATCAGAATCGGCGGTCATGCATGACGGCACAATGGTCGTGAGTTGAGCAATGCCTCGATTTAGCAAAGCAAGGTGGTCATCTCCTCGAATATCATGCTGCTGTCACCGGCAACTCGATGGGTGCTTGATAGATTTTATGTTGGATTCCCAAAGTCCACCAAAATGTGGAGCGCTAGCTGGGTTGAACGAGAATTTAATCATAGTCTGCGAAAAAAAATCAGATATTAATTTATTTGTTTTTTGATTGTTAAATTGTTCGTGAAGTTGTTGAAGTTCTCGTTTAGCACCGACGAAGTTTGTGCCATTGTCGCTAACTATCTCAGCTGGAATCCCTCTTCGGCTAATGAAGCGACGTAACGCTGCTATGAATGCTTCGGTGGTCATCTCAGAAACCAGCTCTATATGGACGGCCTTAGTAACGAAACATATGAAGAGCGCGATGTACGCCTTAGTCAATGGGATCTTTCCTCGACCATGTTTTGTTTTAATATGAATTGGACCAGCGTAATCAACACCGGTAGTTATAAAGGGACGACAGGCCGTCAAACGTTGCTTTGGTAAATCACCCATGAGCTGTGTGGTAATATTTTGTTTTTGTCTCACGCATTTGATACATTTCTGACAAAAATAAGGAACTGCATTACGGCCACTTATGATCAAAAATCTTTGTTTCAGGAGACTTGACAATAAAGATGGCCCAGCATGTAGGTTGAGCAAGTTAGTTTCGTAGATTATCAACCAAGTAAGTCTATGGCCTTTGGGTAATATGATTGGGTGTTTCATGTCAAATTGGCAGTCAAGATTCGACAGACGTCCCCCCACCCTCAATATTCCATCCTTGAGGTTTTCCGTTGATAAGTGCTTGGATGTCGAACCATAATGTTTCGCGCTGAACACAGATTTGAATATAACCATCGAAAATGTGTCGCAACGATCCGTTTGACCTTGTTAAATGATGAAAACTTGTTCAACAAAACTGAAGCAATTTCACTGCATTTAATATGAAGATGTGTTACGACTGGTGAAATTTGACGTTCTTCGCACATTGTCTCGAATTGTAGTGGGTTGCTGGATGGCTAATTTTGTTATTGACTCAATAATCACTTAAGTAGTTCTGGACTAATCCCTTGTGATGCAATGTCAGCAGGATTTTCCTTAGATGGTACATAGTGCCACTGACTTCTAGGCACTACTCCCATGATTTGAGACGTGCAAGCCAATACAATTTTTGAGTCAGTCCAAGCAAATACTTGAAACTGGTGGTCTCGGAAAATTTTAGAAGAGAATTTGATTAGCTTCATCAAAATAAAGGCTCCACATAGCTCAAGTCGTGGAATTGAGATTTGTTTGATTGGTGCCACGCGAGTTTTGGCGATGATTAGTGATGTTTTAATATTGCCTGCTGCATCTTCAACACGTAGATAAACTACGGCTGCGTACGCCAGCTCAGATGCATCACAAAATGCTTATATTTGGATCGATTTCGTGGTTGAAGAAATGAAAAAATGACGAGGTATTTGGATGGTTTCAAGTTTAGGCAAATTCAATTTTATACACTCCCATTGTTGACAGACATCTGCCGGGATTTCATCATCCCATTTAATGTTTCGAATCCATAATTTTTGGAAAAGTATCATCATAGCTATAACCGATGGAGATACCCAGCCCAAGGGATCAAAAATTTTGGAAATCTTAGAGAGTAAATGTCGCTTGGAATACGTCGTGCTGGAAGTTGTGTTGATTACGAATGAAAAAAACATCTCTCACAGGATTCCATTGAACACCAAGAGTTTTGATGGTCGCGGTATCATCGCCAAAAGTTAACATGGTAGGTTCTTTAAGCTCATCAGGAATTCTAGATAAAAAATCTGATGAGTTCGATTTCCATTTCCTTAGACAGAAGCCGGCTCCCTCCATAACGTGACATAGTTCTTCAAACAAGTTGACCGCGATATTAGGGTTTTCACATGCAGAAAATAGATCATCGATACAAAAATCACGTTTTATGATTGTGGCAATTGCTGGATAATTTTGTTCATTACAATCAGTTATTTTTTGAAGTGTCCTGACAGCCAGAAATGGTGCACAAGACATTCCATATGTGACTGTGTTGAGTCGGTAAGTTTTAATTTCTTCGGTAGGATTGTTTCTCCAGACTATTCTCTGAAAGTCAGTACCATTCGTTGATACGAGCACTTGCCGATACATTTTTTCGACATCTACGGAAAAAACGATCGAGTTCTGCCTAAAACGAGTTACAATAGTGATAAGATCATCTTGTAGAGTGGGTCCTGTAAGTAAAATGTCATTAATTGATAAGCCGGAAGAAGATTTACAGGACCCATCGAAAACGACTTGAAGTTTGATAGTTGAGCTGTCTATCTTTTGAACAGAATGGTGTGGAAGATAAAAAACGTCTTCATCAAGTCTGGCTATTTCATTCTGCGGAACTTCCTTCATATGCCCCAAATTCAAGTATTCGTTTATGAATTTTTTATATTCAACTGCAATCTGAGGGTTTCGCATGAAACGACGTTCCATAGTTATAAGTCGACGCACACCTGCAGATCTCGTATGTCCCAATTGGGCGTGCGGTGTGATAAATGGCAGTCGTACAATGTATCTTCCAGCTTTGCCCCGTTGGACTGACTGTACTTGAGGCCCTAGACGAATTCACCCAAAAATGGTTGACTGTGCATATGTATGTCCTGCTAAAATGATTTTTTCCGGCTGCATTAAATCGAAAAATATGTCAACACCAAATAAAATATCGTTTAGTTAGCCCTCACTGGGGCAATTGTTCCCCAAATAAATTACCATGATCGACTGGATGAAGGGTAAGTAGCTTCGGTAAGATGTAAGCGCTGAAATTCAGGGTATTTGACGATGAAAACCTTGACGACGCGTTGATGTTAACTACACCTCTGGTCTTAGCAGCTTGCATATCAGCCAGGCCGTTTACAGCGATTGATGATTAATATGAACGTCCAAGTCGCAGGCGCTGAACTAGTTTTTCCGATACGAATGTACATTGCAAACCTGAGTCGAGCAATGCATTGGCAAAATGTTTATTTCCATTAAAGTCACGTATATGAATGAGAGCGGTCGGTAATTACGCAAGCCGCGATGGTTGATTGTTGTTGTTGTGGATAATTAAACTGGTTTTGAAAGTTCATTGGTTCGGATCCATGAAGCAATGAATTATGCCGTTTATTGCAGATGCGACAATTGGACAAATCAGGGCATTCATTTACTGAATGATTCATGCGCAGACAATTGTAACAATCTCCCGATTGAATGACTAAATTTCGTCTAAGTCTGACATCGAAACTGCGAAATTTCATACAATGAAAGAGATAATGATTTGCATTGCAGCATGGGCACAAGGACAAATTTGAATTTAACGTCATTGTTTTGAAGAACGGTTTTCCCCTGGAATATTGGTTTTGCTGTGAAAATGGTTGGTTTCGTAACTCCCGATTATCAATTTCTCCATCATCAAGTCCGTCACATCTGGTATTTAAAAATTTGAAAAAATCGGCAAGTGTTGGAAAATCCTTTTCGGTTGTTTCCTTTGACCATAACTGTTTTGTCTCACTATCCAGCTTACGTAAAATAATTTGTATCAACCATGCATCTCGATACTCCGCCTCGCTACCCATGGTTCGAATTCCGATTAAAATTTCGTCACACTTGTCACAAAGTGAACGAATATCAGATGCCTTCCCACTCATTGCTGATGATAAATCGAGAAATGTGGTGATGTATGATGCCAAGATTTTTCTTTTCTTGTCGTATAGCGTGATTTCAATTTTGTCCAGGCTTCTGTATAATTTGCCTCTGTTTCGCTCAAATTTTTGATCAGTGATGCGGGACTTTCCGTCAGAAGACTCTTAAGTAACTTTAATTTGTTGATGTTGGACAATGATTGATTGTTATGAATGGAAGATACAAACGAATCTTCAAAAGCAGGCCAATTTTTATATGTACCATCAAATTTTGAAAATTCTATCTTTGGTAACTTGACATGATCATAACTCAGCATTTCTGAGAGTGCTGGATGCATAACGGATTCAGAAGGAGCCGTATTTGTAGCAACCTGTTTTGTACGTAATGATCGCATTAATTGTTCTCGAACAGCAAAATATTTATCTTCAAATACTTCGTACTTTGATATTTGACCGGGAAACGAAAATAAATTATTTTCAAACGTTTTAAAATCCTTGCAATATTCATCAAGTTTAATAATACGAACTTCTATGGCCTTAACTGTTGTTTCGTCAGTAATTTTATTAGCCCACGTTTGCATTTTAGTAACGGATGCCAGTATGTTACCTCGAGCTAATATAATTGCGTCTGCCATCTTCACACACAAAGGTCACACTAAGTTAACCGAATATAATGTAGATGTTGTAGATGACTGGATTAAAATGGTTAAAATAAACGATAAGAATATTCCAGCATTTATTGATTTAAGAAGTGACTGTGGGATCAGTCAAAAAGTTTCGCGGATAATTTAGATTTGAAATGGAATTAGCAAGCACAAATTTTCATTTTTGTCGGTGAAATTGGGTTGGAATTGATAATGGTAATTTAAATGTTCAAATTCTGATTCTATTCGAAAGGCTTCAGTAAATTTATTGAATAAGCCTGACCAACTGCGGCAACGAAAAAGAATAAATAAAATTTGATATATGTATGTATTTAAATAAACGTCTAGCGGATTAGGTGTAGGGGATAGAGTTGATTTTAATAGTTTTGCTAAAGGTATAGATAATTTGGTTCCAGACGTTGCATTGGGAAAACTGGATTTAGATTTGGAAAATTAAAAAAAAAAAATATAAAATTTAGTCAGAAAATGTTTATCTGCGTGTCGTGATTATTTTGACGTTAACATGAGTTTGCCTACGTGAAGTTGGTAAAACCTAATTGGGTCGAAATAGACAAATGATCAAACTCTTTCTGTGTTCAAAATATTAACTATTTTGAATTATAAAAATTATTGTATATAATTATGACTTCATGTCACGACTAATTTATTTTAATTGAATTATGTATACAGAAAATGTGTTTATGTGTTTATACGAAAGATAATGACAATAAATGACATAAATTTGAGTAATCTTTTTCTCTAGATGGTGAGCTCAACCTAATACAGTAGTTTATTGGATGTATTCGAGATACATCATTTTCCCCTTCATAATTTTACCGAAAACGCAGTGGTTTGTTTCGGGGTCGCTCTGAGCGGCGAATCGCTACCGGGGTGGTATATATCCTGGTATTTCTGCTGTCTTCACTCGATGTTGATGGTTGTGGTTCTGTCGAGTTCTTCGCTGATATATTCGGCAAGAACGCGACTAATGGTAGTGTGTTTTGCTCTACCATTGTTGGTGATTGATTTGGATTTTCGCCTTCGTTAAATTCGTTCATAATTTCAGAATTTTCATCATTTTCTTGAGATCTTTTACGAATTTGATTTTGGTGACGCCTGTAAATTCCAGATGCTGTATTTATGATGAAAATTTTCGGGCCAATGATTTTTGAAATTTTAACCGACATCCACTTTTTTCCACGCCCGAAATGCTTGGCGTACACAGCTTGCGCTGGATACAACTTTGACGTTGTTTTACAATACTGGTGTTGTGGAATCGGTTCTAAGGCAGATATTATGGTACGAGGCTGTCGTCCATGTAGAAGCTCTGCTGGTGATTTTCCACTGGATGGATCGGGTGTAGCCCTATATGTCTTTAGGTATTTTAAGAGTGCTCTTTGCTGATTATTCTCATCTGCCATGATTTTAGTGAAAGATGATTTAAATGTCCGGACGAATCTTTCTGCTTGCCCATTTGAGGCAGGATGAAATGGAGCTGACGTCAGATGCTTAATGGTATTTAGTTCACAAAATTTGTAAAATTCTTCTGACGTAAATTGTGGACCATTATCTGGCACTATGGTTACTGGTAAACCCTCAAATGCAAAAATTGACTGAAGTGCCGGCACCGTGGTAGCTGCGGTGGTATCCTTTAACTAGATAGTGTAAGGAAACTTTGAAAATGCGTCCACGAGGATTAACCACATTCTACCGAAAAAGTGACGTGCGAAATCGATATGGATACGTTCCCATGGATGTTTCGCAGTAGGCCAACTGGAGTATGTCTTCCTTGGATCACTTGCATTTGACTGGCACACTGCACAATTCGACACGACACGAACTATTTCCTTGTCAATATTTGGAAACCAAACATGTCTCCGAGCTACCTGTTTCATTCTAGTTGAACCCCAATGACCATCGTGTAGAAGTTGAAGTACTGTTAAACTGGACTGCTTTTGGAATAACGACTCGGCTGTGTTCTGTTTGAAGCAGAATACAATTTGACTGCAATGATAAAGCAAACTTTCAATTAAAAAATGTGATAATCGCGCTATCTGCCTTGGAAAGATCATGTAGCCATCCGTCTCGGATGAAACTTGAGACCTTTAACAACACAGGATCGTCAATTGTCGCCCTAGCGATCAACAACGAATTGATGATTATTCGTCTAAAGCCATTTGATTTATCTGGCCCACATTCGTCAACTTTTTGTCGTACTCATCAAACTCCTCGTCTTCGCCTAATGGAAGCCTTGATATTACGTCTGAATTGGCATGTTTTTCCGTTGGTCGATATTTTATGTCATATCTGTAACCTTGGAGAGCGATAGCCCAACGTTGAAGCCTTTGCAGTGTTGCGACTGGCAGTTTCTTATTTGAATGAAAAATCGTCGTCAACGGTTTGTGATCCGTGAAATTTTGTCACACCATAAATAATGGAAAGTGTTTCCTTTTCCACTTGCCCGTATGCTAGCTGACTTTTAGTCAATGTTTTTGATGCAAACGCGATGGGATGCTCAGACCCATCTGGGAAACGGTGAGAAATTACGGCCCCGACGCCGTACTTGGATGCATCTGTAGCAAGAATGATTGAACGATCCTCACTGTAATGCACTAATCTGGACGCTTTTAGCAACTGTAGCTTCAATGCTTGAAAAGCGGTTTCTTATCGATTTGCCCATATGAATTTCACACCCTTATGACGGAGTTCATTAAGTGGGGCGGCAATCGAAGCGAAGTTTTGAATAAATTTATTATAGTAATTTATCTTCCCTATGAATGCCTCCACTTGTTTGACATCAGTAGGTCGTGGCATGTTCTTGTTCTCTCACATCTTTTTTCAACGCGAACGGCACGTTGTAAGGCTTATAAAATTTCGGATGGGCATCATGTTTCAATGTAATCTCCGCCTGAAAAGAATTACATAATCCGAGAGTAGACGAAAACAGATTCGGGTAATTTGTACACATTGAAGCACCTTCGACTAGGTCTTGCTGAGACGTATCAAGTACAGAACATACATTGGCTAGATTTCGTTTTGTTGACGTAACTAATTCAAAATTTAATGCATTTAACCAGTCTAAGCCCAAAATATTAGATGCTTTGTCGCTGTCGGCGACCAGAAGTGGCAGCATGCACTTCCTATCTTCCCACGTAACTTGCACCGTAACGCAGCCTTTGACCGGAACTCGAGTGTTACCGTAAGCCTTTAAGACCTTATTTGTCACCTCGTATTTTGGAGATCCCAATTGGTGGTACCCCTTAAGGCCAACCATTTAACAAGTTGCACCTGTGTTGACTTGAAACAAAATCTGCTTATTGTTGACACCCACTTCTACCATAATTATTAATTATTCCCGGATATTGACTTGTAGTTGACACTTGAACGGCTTCTCCTGGTATAATGGATTCCAGGTGATATACAGAGTTAATGAAACATCATCAATCATTTAGTTCATTAACTCTTTCGTTCCTCGACGATTGCTGATTTCGAACACTACCACGTCCGCGACTTCTTCCTGACCGATTGTGAGTTAATGTAGGCTTCAGATTTATTAACTGGCATACGCTGGCAATGTGGCCCTGTTTCCCACATTTATCACAAATAGATGTGATGTGCCTAAAACTGTGCTTAAAACTGTCGGACGTATATTTGTTACTATTCCTATGTGATCGTCTATATCCTCGACTATGACCTCTTGTTTTATTTGTTGGTTGGATATGACCTTGTTACGAAATTAACCATGGCTGCTTCGGGAGTACTAGCTTGACTTCCTTGGATTATTGCACAGGAGTGTTTTGAACACTCATATGCTTGAGCTATTTCGCTTTCTTCGTCTAGACTAGGGTTGGATTTCAGCAATGCGGCGTTGCGCACCGACTCATGTGGTGTATGCTTGACAAGCATGTCTCTAATCTCCCACTCTGTATACGGTTCCTCGCACCGAGCTTTTACACACAAATGCACATTCTCGGGCTGTTCCTCTTAAATTTTATATCCAATCTGCATATGATTGATTAGGCGTGGTAGAGCTTTTGTTAATTCTGAGAATGATTTTTTTTCCAGGTCGTCAGGAAATAATTTTTGCAATAATTCGAGTGATGTGTCTCCCACACTCGCAAGAAAAGATGCACGTTTTACCGTATCTTTCTCTATCCCGTTTGCTAAAAAATGCTGCTCGATTTGCATGAGGTAAGTTGTCCAATTAATGTTTTCTTTCTCAAAAGTATGAAACAGTGGTGCTGCTACTGACGGTGATCCTGTTACTTGTGCTTTGATCATTGTGTGTGCACATAGACGCTCTTTTTTACTTAAGCGGTTTCGATACGACGCACTTCACTTTAACACAATTAATTCTTAATTATATTTGTTTAATTCACTATCCTCGTCGCCAAATGTTCAAAATATTAACTATTTTGAATTATAAAAATTATTGTATATAATTATGACTTCATGTCACAACTAATTTATTTCAATTGAATTATGTATACAGAAAATGTGTTTATGTGTTTATACGAAAGAGAATGACAATAAATGACATAAATTTGAGTAATCTTTTTCTCTAGATGGTGAGCTCAACCTAATACAGTAGTTTATTGGATGTATTCGATATACATCATTTTCAGTTCGGTATTTTTTTTTTTCAATATCGAGGATAAAGTGTTTAACGGTCTCCGATTTAGCTTCAGGCTATTATCAGACTCCGTTTGTCGAGTATTCAAAAGCTGACATCTTTCGTTATTCCTGAAGGGCATTACGAGCAAACCTCTTTCTGTTTAGCAAACTCGCCTTCTGTATGCCAACTCCTATTGAATGGTAAAGCTCGTGAAACGGACGATAAAATTATAATATCTAAACAATATTATCATCCCAAATTCTCCCGTTGAAGTAGGGGTTACAAATATTTTACTATGGGCTAACCTTATAACTTATTGTGATATTAACGCGATTAATGGGAGAACTACTGAGGTTCATCCTGAAAATCAAATGTAACAATTGCTGAATGTAACGGCTGTGGTACGTATCACGTTACATACCATTGAGCCCCCGGCCCAGCAATTAACAGTATACACGGTTACTAGGTAGAGCATCACCGAAACAATTACTTTCTGGCTTTTCTCCGAATCCAATGTTCGGTGATACCAAAACTAACCCTATCGGAGGAAAAATTTCGTTTAGAAATCAGTGAATCATTTTTACTTGTACCAGAAAAATAACGATACATCTGAATCACAGGGGTCTGGAAAGGCAGTAAAGTTTGGCCACCATGACCCGCCCAGGCAATAGACTAATTATGTTCCTTGGACCTTGAGAACTTCGAAAATTACTCCCCCCCCCCTCCTCCCGAAATCGCCACTGATCCTTTTTTACTCTTTTCCATACTTTTTGCGTGCTGAGAAAATGCAAAATTCAATGATTTCGGGAATTAAAAGCGCGCAGAAATTTCTGCGTGTGCGTGTCCGGGAGTGATATTAACGGGTATACACTCAAGTCTCTAGGTACGGAGACTCGTCTTACATGTATGTGTGTGAGTAAAATTAGTTTATTGTTATATATATATATTCATCTTCCTGTTGCACAAATTAACAGGGTACAGCAGCTTCCTAGTCCTCTAAGAGATTGGAATTAGTACAAAGATCATTATATTATTGAATAATTTAATGAAGCCTCTTACGAATTAAATGTGTTTTTGAGGAAAATTCTACCACTGCTGATCTCAATCTCAGGGAGTATTATGGGTCCAAAATATGATTGATCTTCCATCGATTCCAGAATTTCAAAAAATTCATGATGAACTGACTCGCCCGCTTGCTCGGACCAGAGACCGAATCCGTGGCCTTCCCTTAGAAAACTAAGGCTTTCTTCTATATGGCGAATCGCTACGTAAATCTTCAAGGTCTCACTTATTCCAGTTGCCGGGACCGCTTTTCTCAATTCATCAATATATATTGTGACAAATTTTCTTCATTTCTCCTGATACTGAAACAAGCTTTAACAATTTTGTTCATTGCTTGGAAAGCAGAAACGTAGGGTATCATGATTAATTCACCACCAACAGCTCCACTAATTTCTTTATCGAACATTTTTTCTGGTTCCTTAAGAAGCTTCCTACAGGCGTTCCCTTCAAAAAGTTATCCGTGATAGTTTTTGGATATCAACTTGAGCCCCCCTGCGTCCCAGAACAAGTGATTTACAAACCCTTATAGAATGTGAAGCTCTGGGGCAACGCACTTTTCCAAGACAGAAACACTCGATTCTTCGGTAAAAAGCGGCTTATTTATTGTACTATTACTCCTTGAGGCCTGTTTCTTAATACTGCCAAATGAAACGAATTTCTGGTAGTCTGATTCTAAATCTCCGTTAGTTTTCAGTCTATAAACATCTTGCACATCGCTCAAGTCTAATTCACGCTCATTGTTTAATTTCCCAATATTTAGTTCTTTTCGACTCCTGAGATCTTGAAGACGCACGAGACAATATGGGCAAGGACAGGTCGATGTAGCCGTTTGTTGACCGTTTACTAGCAGAAGAAGCTTGAAATCTGAAAAGAATTTGAATGGAATAGAATTTATTCTAATCAAATCAAATAAAATTTTTACGTTATCATAAGTTTCACTGATTAGGGAGACGTTACCCGCAACATTATCAACTTATGAATTCCTGTTAACTTCCCTTCATTGTTGTTTAAGTCTAATTTTTGTTTTTTAATCTTGATGAAGCCTTGACCCCCGTCAGCCATAACTTTAATAACCAATCTCTGCTTTTGCGTCCTCCCATACTCATTTTCACCATTGTCTTATTATCGGTGGCATGCATTTTTTTGGACACCAGTGACGTACAAAACTGTTCTTGTTGAGTTGCAGGAAGAGTCTCAACAAACTTTTCAATATTAACTCTCTTACGAGCGGGCTTACTTTTTGAGCAGCACACATGTCTGATGCCTCTACCAGTACGTTGGAAGCAAATATTACAAATTTTAAAAGTCGAACCGGATTTTTCTACCGGCGCACGCGTCACTTTAGTTTCAGTTGCTTCAGGAGATTTTTGACCATACATGCCATTTTCAGATGTTATTTTTGAACGTGATATTATTGGTATACACCTATCCTTCTTTTTTTGTCACCTTTACAACGTGCAGTTTGGCATATATAACATTCACAAGAAACAACACTTGATTCACCACCGTACCTTGTATTGTTCAGCAAAATAATATCTTCGTAGTTGGGCATAATTTTGAATGATCGGCTTGAGTTCTCCGCGCTCTCTGGGTGTAAGTTTTCATCTAGAATTCTTCGAAAATTCACATTTACACGACTTTGTATCTGCTCCTCGCGACATGGCGTTATTCGAAAATACTCCAATGTTCTACCACTTGAAACAATTTTCCGACCACAAGGTGCACAAATTTTCCTTCAGTTTTCGCTATGATTGCATTTGTGATCGAATTTACTGTACTGCCCATGTTTTACAAAATATAAAATAGCAAATGAAGACTTATAAATGTTAGAAGTAATATTCAAGATGTGAAATGGATGATATTGCACGCACGACTGACTTGGAAAACGCGAAAATTGTTTTTGTTGTGAAAACTCGATTTGAGCGCTCACACACACACACACACACACACACACACACACACACACACACACACACACATATACACGCCTTTATGAAAGAAACTATCATAAAAATACAGTGTGACTTCATGAATTCTATCTGAAAGCGCATAAATGGTTCATACACACAATCACACCCACACATACACGTTCACTCACTGTAGGACGAGTCTCCATACCTAGAGACTTGAGTGTATACCCGTTAATGTCACTCCCGGACACGCATACGCGGAAATTTCTGCGCGCTTTTAATTCCCGAAATCATTGAATTTTCGCATTTTCTCAGCACGCAGAAAGTATGGAAAAGAGTAAAAAAGGATCAGCGGCGATTTCGGGAGGGATGGGGGGGGGTGTAATTTTCGAAGTTCTCAAGGTCCAAGGAACATGATTAGTCTATTGCCTGGGCGGGTCATTGTGGCCAAACTTTACTGCCTTTCCAGACCACTGTGAATAGGCCATAAGATATTTTCGCTGCACTGCAAAGCAATCTTTTATCAGATGTTTACAAGAACGTTTGTTTTAACTTCATGCCATCTACAGGTTCACCACAAGGCACTTTATTCGGTTACCACATTGGATTTTTTGCGCTCGTTTATTTGTACATCTACGTCGAACTCTGACAATAACTTTTTAGGTAAACGATTCATTAAACCGCTTCTGTTTTCATTACAGTTATTAGTAGCACTGGTAAGCTGGAAATAATATTTTGGTCCTGGTCTCTATGAACCAGCGAATCTGTATATCTAGATGCGATTTTTGGTGCTACTATCCGGTTTATTGACATTGGTATAAAAAGTAATATGCAATGCAGTTCTTCCACTCAAAAATTTGCCAAGCAATTTAACCGTTTGCCAAGGATTTGTTTATTTTCCGACATATTGTAATATCCGACGGAATTTTGTCCCATGGTGTAACAAGTTGTAGAAGTTGAAACGACTAAATTTGGATTGCAGTTGAGTTTAGTTATTATATGATTATTTGAATACCTAGCAACCTCAATTGGCTCATATAATACCCAAGCGTAGGGTTGTCGCAAATTTACGTACCGTCCGATTCCCAAGCAATGGTTGAACCTTTCAAGCAATATTAGGTAAATTATGGAAAATTAAGAAAAATATTTAAAATGTGGTTATGTTGTGATTAATGAAAGAGAATAATAATTTACCTTTTTGTACCAAACTGTCAATTGCTGGTAATGTTATGTGCTGGAAATGTACAAAATTCAAAATGAAATGTATTTTAATTACATTTAAATGAATGTAATTCACGTGGCAACAAGGTATTTGCTTTATTCGCGTAACATTTTTGCACTACTTTCTGTTAAACTATTTGCTGGATGGGTTGCACTTGGGTCGATTCCCTTCATTGAAGCACCTTGTTGATCATCATGGCGAGTGCAA
The DNA here is from genome assembly GCA_958295665.1 of Tipula vernalis. Lineage (NCBI taxonomy): Eukaryota > Metazoa > Arthropoda > Insecta > Diptera > Tipulidae > Tipula > Tipula vernalis. The sequence continues at coordinate 371,108,536 of OY282559.1, forward strand.
GATGAATCGGAAATTGAATTTGGAAAGTGAGGCGCTCAGTTTCGATTTTGACGTATATGTCGGCGCAATATTGTTGAAACAATCCACGAAATCGCAGCAAATAGTTGTCAGCATTTTGACGAATCATTAAACGATATATATGCCTATTAATTCATCGAGCTAACCTTTTTGGTAGTTTTCTCACCTAAAATGAAATCAGTGAAATTAGCGTTAATCACTCAATGGATGTCGTTTATCCGCTCGATCCAACGCAGGTTTGAACAACCGAACGAATGGATGATGCTTATGAAGTAGTTGCTGTAGGTCTTGAAGAATTGGCCTTTTCATTGGCATATTAATCGTTTGACGCCAATCAAGTTGGTCCTCCATACTGCCCATGAAGTAAATTTGGATGAATTTTGTTGTGCGTTTTCAAGCGGTTGCAATGATCCAATTCGATGGTGAGTTTGGCCTTGGATCTGTGGTAAATTACTGATTTATGATTTATGAATCACTAGTGATGTAAACGGTAATATTTCCGATGGTAATATTACCGGGAAAATTGGTAATTTTGGGTAATATAACCCAAAGTGGTGTTACCGTGGTAATATCGGTAAAATAAATTTAAAACGTTTTTTCCAGATAACTCAACTACTCTAAATGCAAAAAGAATTGTGACACCACGGGATTATACCTCCTGTTCCATTTACATGTTCAGTTGGCAAACACGTAATAGAGCTGGAATCTGACCCTGAATATGATGCATCGCTCTATGTGGAAAAAACACCAATCACTATTTTAACAAGAAAAGTGGCTGCAACGTCTTAGTCGATGAAAAGCTGTAGTATGCTGAAAGTTCGTTGACAACATGAGACCAAAGAGCACCAGATAGTCGACGAGCTATTAGCTGGAGCAATTTTCGTTTCTGGTGTTCCACTAGGCTTAATCAGAAATTCGGCTTGTATTGATTTGTTGATCATCACGTCGGCACATCTGCATTGATTATTACTGATAATGGAGGAAACCAAACCGAAAAGTGGTTAACAATAGCTATCCCTAAATTACCGAGTATGGGTGCTTCTGCCATGTACTTAACTTGTTCATTGTCGATATCTTCAAGATTCAGTCTATCAACAGTTTAAAATCTTTCGTCAGTCGTACGGATGGTTTCGAAAATCAAAACAAATCGCACATTTTTCATTACGGTGGACCTCTTCTGTAATTTTCTTTCAAGTTCTCCTTTCTTGTTTCGGATATGCTCTGAAGGCACTTTTGAAGGCATCTATGATCTCCTAAGCGAATCGTTTTGAATAAAAGTTGAAACTGTTCACTGTATACTTCACTACGATTGCTAAAAGGCTGTCTTTTATTTTTTTAAGAGTTTACAGTTTTGACTAAAGTGGTGGACTGTTTTGTTAATATAAAACAAACTTTTGCACAAAATAAATGTGCCAATTACGAAGAATTTATAAGTATTCTTAAATAACGGGGCTGAAAAATGCTGGAAACCGCTACAATATGCCGCAAATTTGCTTGAACCAGCTATTCGAGTTTATTTTAAATACAACTTTAGTCTTTGCATTAAGTACAAGTTTGTGAACAGCAAACCATTCACTCAAAATATTAAGATCTGTATTAATATAAGAGACAGCTGTCGAGTAGTTGCAGCAATCATAAGCAAATGCCATCATAATATCTGCATATGCAACAACTTTGCCAAAAAAATGTTGTTTAAAAATAGATTTGACATAATCAAGAAACAAGAGGGGCCCCAGAACGGTACCTTCAGGCATACCTATATTAAGTTCAACAGTGCGATCGATCTTCTAAAAACGACTTAAGCCACTCATACAAGCAACCTCTAAATCCAATGTGCCAAAGTTTATCTAAACATACCCGGTTGTCCACCATATCAAAAGCTTTACTTATATCGACAAATAAAGCAGCTGATGTATGAGAATTATTAAGTCCTTCGTGTAGCGGATTCATTAAATTAAGAAGAACATCACCAGTTCTGAACCCAAATCGACAAGAACTAGTAAGATAATTAAAAGAGTTTAAGTAGTCAATAAAACGGGATTTTATGATAAGATTCTTTCGGTTTTTATAGACAAAATATATTAAAAATAAGGGCTTTCACAACAATTTCGACTTGTTAATCAGAAAAAAGGAAGAGGCCAATCATTTATAAATATATCTACCAGAAAAAAGTAGAAATATCAAAATCCCCCCCCCCCCCGTACTTTAACCGAAGTCAATAGAAAGTGTATCGACTGCAAAAAACGAAAACTTTCCTTGAGCAGTTTGGTTTCGTACTGACAAGTTCGTACAAACAAAAATTTCGGTCTACTCATCAGGTAGCTACGATTAAACTACAAAAATACCATTCCAATTACATACATTACGTATGAGGCAAGAATGCATTGATTTAGCGAATTCGAATTATAAAATTCACCAAATCAAAAAACTCCAGTAAAACTCTCATTTCTGTGTGTTTTATGCCCACACAAATAATAGAAAGAGAAAGTTTGTCTATATTAAATCAATAAGTTTGGTCGTAGCTACCTGATGATTAGACCGAACTTTTTGTTTGTACGAACTTGTCAGTACGGAATCAAACTACCACACAGAAAGCTCAAGGCAGTCGTCTCTTTTTGCAGTCGATACACTTTATATTGACTTCGGGTTAAAGTACGGGGGGGATTTTGATTCTACTTTTTTCTGGTAGATATATTTATAAATAATTGGCCTCTTAATTTTTTCTGATTAACAAGTCGAAATTGTTGTGAATGCCATTATTTTTAATATATTTTGCCTATAAAAAGAATCTTATTGATTTAATACAGACAAACTTTCTCCTTCTAAAATATCAACAATGTTGTAATTAATTTCTTTTAAGATGGCACAGCTTAGTCCAATATTATCGGTCGCAAATTTGGATTCCAAAGAATTTATAATAAAAAATAATTCTGTCAACGTGATTGGCCGGAAGAAACAATTTCTATTGAAATGATTATCTAAAATCATAGTACTCGCGCGATGTGACTGAGTAAGTATAATTTTGAGTATGTCTCCATCGAGAGCTGCAACGAGCACGTTCTGTACGTATGGTTTTATACACATAGCTCAGCACGTAATCCATAGACTGTTGACGGTACTGGAAAACTAACGTACATTTTGCATAACTTTAACCTGACCTGGATGACTTGGAGAAATGATAAATGCGTCGGCGGGATTAAATAGTTTAATTGATCATAAACTCATATTTATATAAAAATTTATTATTTACTGTTGGCGTTGAAGACGACCTTGGCGTCCTTCGACGTCTACGACCGATGAACACCACGTCAAGGAAGTCAAGGATTTGGTGCTCAAAAATTAATTAGAAATCTTGTTGACATCAAGACAAATTTGGGGAGACAACTCACGCGAATGAAGATTTTACTAATTTTTACTAAATAAAAATGGCGGCAGTAGCTACTCAAATGCATACCTTCAGGGGTATTTCATTAATAATAGAATTATTACACTTAATTTTGCAAATTTAAACTTCTACTAAACTAGAAGGACTATTTAGTATAAACTGAAATATATATTGATTTATTAAACTACAAGCCAATTATAAAATTAGAAGTTTAATTTCAGTTATATCTCTGCAAAAACTGAGCAAAATCTATCAAACTTTGGAAACTTTAATATTAAAACTAGAAATCATAATATACTGGTAGGGTCGCAATATAAAATACAAATCGGTCATTTTTTGAAGAGGCTTTAAAGTTGTTAAAGCTAATTTCGGCTTAATTTTTTTTTAAATAAAATGCTTTACACAAAGTGTGGCAAAAATTTTATTTAAAAAAAATTAAGCCAAATTTAACATTAAAAACGTGACAGGCGCCTCCAAACAATTATTGATTTGCAGATGTAATACTCTTATTTGGACACGACGATATGTTATGCATTAATATTATTATGATTTACCGTTTGTCAATGAGTTCAACATTATTTGTGAAAATTTTAAAAAAATTCTATTGGATTTTACCCTGGGATACGTCAACAGAAAATAACTAATTTTTGTTGATTATCATAAAAATAACTGTAAATTATGCGAATTTACCATCGATCTCGTAATGTTTTTTGGTTAGCATATCAGATTAGCAATGTATGTGCAAATTTTCAGAAAGTTGTCATTGGGTTTACTACCCTTAGTAAGCAATATTACATTTAGTGTGCTATTCAATTTACATTGAAAAACTTAAATTAAATAACTGTAAATTATGCGAACTTACCATCGATTTAGTAATGTTTTTTCGTTAGCATATCAGATTAGCAATGTATGTGCAAATTTTTAGAAAGTTGTCATTGGGTTTACTACCCTTAGTAAGCAATATTACATTTAGTGTGTTATTCAATTTACATTGAACAACTTTAATTAAATAACTGTAAATTATGCGAATTTACCATCGATCTAGTAATGTTTTTTCGTTAGCATATCAGATTAGCAAAGTATGTGCAAATTTTCAGAAAGTTGTCATTGGGTTTACTACCCTTAGTAAGCAATATTACATTTAGTGTGTTATTCAATTTACATTGAACAACTTTAATTAAATAACTGTAAATTATGCGAATTTACCATCGATCTAGTAATGTTTTTTCGTTAGCATATCAGATTAGCAATGTATGTGCAAATTTTCAGAAAGTTGTCATTGGGTTTACTACCCTTAGTAAGCAATATTACATTTAGTGTGTTATTCAATTTACATTGAACAACTTTAATTAAATAACTGTAAATTATGCGAATTTACCATCGATCTAGTAATGTTTTTTCGTTAGCATATCAGATTAGGAATGTATGTGCAAATTTTCAGAAAGTTGTCATTGGGTTTACTACCCTTAGTAAGCAATATTACATTTAGTGTGTTATTCAATTTACATTGAACAACTTAAATTAAATAACTGTAAATTATGCAAATTTACCATCGATCTAGTAATGTTTTTTCGTTAGCATATCAGATTAGCAATGTATGTGCAAATTTTCAGAAAGTTGTCATTGGGTTTACTACCCTTAGTAAGCAATATTACATTTAGTGTGCTATTCAATTTACATTGAACAACTTAAATTAAATAACTGTAAATTATGCGAATTTACCATCGATCTCGTAATATTTTTTCGTTAGCATATCAGATTAGCAATGTATGTGCAAATTTTCAGAAAGTTGTCATTGGGTTTACTACCCTTAGTAAGCAATATTACATTTAGTGTGTTATTCAATTTACATTGAACAACTTTAATTAAATAACTGTAAATTATGCGAATTTACCATCGATCTAGTAATGTTTTTTCGTTAGCATATCAGATTAGCAATGTATGTGCAAATTTTCAGAAAGTTGTCATTGGGTTTACTACCCTTAGTAAGCAATATTACATTTAGTGTGTTATTCAATTTACATTGAACAACTTTAATTAAATAACTGTAAATTATGCGAATTTACCATCGATCTAGTAATGTTTTTTCGTTAGCATATCAGATTAGCAAAGTATGTGCAAATTTTCAGAAAGTTGTCATTGGGTTTACTACCCTTAGTAAGCAATATTACATTTAGTGTGTTATTCAATTTACATTGAACAACTTTAATTAAATAACTGTAAATTATGCGAATTTACCATCGATCTAGTAATGTTTTTTCGTTAGCATATCAGATTAGCAATGTATGTGCAAATTTTCAGAAAGTTGTCATTGGGTTTACTACCCTTAGTAAGCAATATTACATTTAGTGTGTTATTCAATTTACATTGAACAACTTTAATTAAATAACTGTAAATTATGCGAATTTACCATCGATCTAGTAATGTTTTTTCGTTAGCATATCAGATTAGGAATGTATGTGCAAATTTTCAGAAAGTTGTCATTGGGTTTACTACCCTTAGTAAGCAATATTACATTTAGTGTGTTATTCAATTTACATTGAACAACTTAAATTAAATAACTGTAAATTATGCAAATTTACCATCGATCTAGTAATGTTTTTTCGTTAGCATATCAGATTAGCAATGTATGTGCAAATTTTCAGAAAGTTGTCATTGGGTTTACTACCCTTAGTAAGCAATATTACATTTAGTGTGTTATTCAATTTACATTGAACAACTTTAATTAAATAACTGTAAATTATGCGAATTTACCATCGATCTAGTAATGTTTTTTCGTTAGCATATCAGATTAGCAATGTATGTGCAAATTTTCAGAAAGTTGTCATTGGGTTTACTACCCTTAGTAAGCAATATTACATTTAGTGTGCTATTCAATTTACATTGAACAACTTAAATTAAATAACTGTAAATTATGCGAATTTACCATCGATCTCGTAATATTTTTTGGTTAGCATATTAGATTAGCAATGTATGTGCAAATTTTCAGAAAGTTGTCATTGGGTTTACTACCCTTAGTAAGCAATATTACATTTAGTGTGCTATTCAATTTACATTGAAAAACTTAAATTAAATAACTGTAAATTATGCGAACTTACCATCGATTTAGTAATGTTTTTTCGTTAGCATATCAGATTAGCAATGTATGTGCAAATTTTTAGAAAGTTGTCATTGGGTTTACTACCCTTAGTAAGCAATATTACATTTAGTGTGTTATTCAATTTACATTGAACAACTTTAATTAAATAACTGTAAATTATGCGAATTTACCATCGATCTAGTAATGTTTTTTCGTTAGCATATCAGATTAGCAATGTATGTGCAAATTTTCAGAAAGTTGTCATTGGGTTTACTACCCTTAGTAAGCAATATTACATTTAGTGTGTTATTCAATTTACATTGAACAACTTAAATTAAATAACTGTAAATTATGCAAATTTACCATCGATCTAGTAATGTTTTTTCGTTAGCATATCAGATTAGCAATGTATGTGCAAATTTTCAGAAAGTTGTCATTGGGTTTACTACCCTTAGTAAGCAATATTACATTTAGTGTGTTATTCAATTTACATTGAACAACTTTAATTAAATAACTGTAAATTATGCAAATTTACCATCGATCTAGTAATGTTTTTTCGTTAGCATATCAGATTAGCAATGTATGTGCAAATTTTCAGAAAGTTGTCATTGGGTTTACTACCCTTAGTAAGCAATATTACATTTAGTGTGTTATTCAATTTACATTGAACAACTTAAATTAAATAACTGTAAATTATGCAAATTTACCATCGATCTAGTAATGTTTTTTCGTTAGCATATCAGATTAGCAATGTATGTGCAAATTTTCAGAAAGTTGTCATTGGGTTTACTACCCTTAGTAAGCAATATTACATTTAGTGTGTTATTCAATTTACATTGAACAACTTTAATTAAATAACTGTAAATTATGCGAATTTACCATCGATCTAGTAATGTTTTTTCGTTAGCATATCAGATTAGCAATGTATGTGCAAATTTTCAGAAAGTTGTCATTGGGTTTACTACCCTTAGTAAGCAATATTACATTTAGTGTGTTATTCAATTTACATTGAACAACTTTAATTAAATAACTGTAAATTATGCGAATTTACCATCGATCTAGTAATGTTTTTTCGTTAGCATATCAGATTAGCAATGTATGTGCAAATTTTCAGAAAGTTGTCATTGGGTTTACTACCCTTAGTAAGCAATATTACATTTAGTGTGTTATTCAATTTACATTGAACAACTTTAATTAAATAACTGTAAATTATGCGAATTTACCATCGATCTAGTAATGTTTTTTCGTTAGCATATCAGATTAGCAATGTATGTGCAAATTTTCAGAAAGTTGTCATTGGGTTTACTACCCTTAGTAAGCAATATTACATTTAGTGTGTTATTCAATTTACATTGAACAACTTTAATTAAATAACTGTAAATTATGCGAATTTACCATCGATCTAGTAATGTTTTTTCGTTAGCATATCAGATTAGCAAAGTATGTGCAAATTTTCAGAAAGTTGTCATTGGGTTTACTACCCTTAGTAAGCAATATTACATTTAGTGTGTTATTCAATTTACATTGAACAACTTTAATTAAATAACTGTAAATTATGCGAATTTACCATCGATCTAGTAATGTTTTTTCGTTAGCATATCAGATTAGCAATGTATGTGCAAATTTTCAGAAAGTTGTCATTGGGTTTACTACCCTTAGTAAGCAATATTACATTTAGTGTGTTATTCAATTTACATTGAACAACTTTAATTAAATAACTGTAAATTATGCGAATTTACCATCGATCTAGTAATGTTTTTTCGTTAGCATATCAGATTAGCAATGTATGTGCAAATTTTCAGAAAGTTGTCATTGGGTTTACTACCCTTAGTAAGCAATATTACATTTAGTGTGCTATTCAATTTACATTGAACAACTTAAATTAAATAACTGTAAATTATGCGAATTTACCATCGATCTCGTAATATTTTTTGGTTAGCATATTAGATTAGCAATGTATGTGCAAATTTTCAGAAAGTTGTCATTGGGTTTACTACCCTTAGTAAGCAATATTACATTTAGTGTGCTATTCAATTTACATTGAAAAACTTAAATTAAATAACTGTAAATTATGCGAACTTACCATCGATTTAGTAATGTTTTTTCGTTAGCATATCAGATTAGCAATGTATGTGCAAATTTTTAGAAAGTTGTCATTGGGTTTACTACCCTTAGTAAGCAATATTACATTTAGTGTGTTATTCAATTTACATTGAACAACTTTAATTAAATAACTGTAAATTATGCGAATTTACCATCGATCTAGTAATGTTTTTTCGTTAGCATATCAGATTAGCAATGTATGTGCAAATTTTCAGAAAGTTGTCATTGGGTTTACTACCCTTAGTAAGCAATATTACATTTAGTGTGTTATTCAATTTACATTGAACAACTTAAATTAAATAACTGTAAATTATGCAAATTTACCATCGATCTAGTAATGTTTTTTCGTTAGCATATCAGATTAGCAATGTATGTGCAAATTTTCAGAAAGTTGTCATTGGGTTTACTACCCTTAGTAAGCAATATTACATTTAGTGTGTTATTCAATTTACATTGAACAACTTTAATTAAATAACTGTAAATTATGCAAATTTACCATCGATCTAGTAATGTTTTTTCGTTAGCATATCAGATTAGCAATGTATGTGCAAATTTTCAGAAAGTTGTCATTGGGTTTACTACCCTTAGTAAGCAATATTACATTTAGTGTGTTATTCAATTTACATTGAACAACTTAAATTAAATAACTGTAAATTATGCAAATTTACCATCGATCTAGTAATGTTTTTTCGTTAGCATATCAGATTAGCAATGTATGTGCAAATTTTCAGAAAGTTGTCATTGGGTTTACTACCCTTAGTAAGCAATATTACATTTAGTGTGTTATTCAATTTACATTGAACAACTTTAATTAAATAACTGTAAATTATGCGAATTTACCATCGATCTAGTAATGTTTTTTCGTTAGCATATCAGATTAGCAATGTATGTGCAAATTTTCAGAAAGTTGTCATTGGGTTTACTACCCTTAGTAAGCAATATTACATTTAGTGTGTTATTCAATTTACATTGAACAACTTTAATTAAATAACTGTAAATTATGCGAATTTACCATCGATCTAGTAATGTTTTTTCGTTAGCATATCAGATTAGCAATGTATGTGCAAATTTTCAGAAAGTTGTCATTGGGTTTACTACCCTTAGTAAGCAATATTACATTTAGTGTGTTATTCAATTTACATTGAACAACTTTAATTAAATAACTGTAAATTATGCGAATTTACCATCGATCTAGTAATGTTTTTTCGTTAGCATATCAGATTAGCAATGTATGTGCAAATTTTCAGAAAGTTGTCATTGGGTTTACTACCCTTAGTAAGCAATATTACATTTAGTGTGTTATTCAATTTACATTGAACAACTTTAATTAAATAACTGTAAATTATGCGAATTTACCATCGATCTAGTAATGTTTTTTCGTTAGCATATCAGATTAGCAAAGTATGTGCAAATTTTCAGAAAGTTGTCATTGGGTTTACTACCCTTAGTAAGCAATATTACATTTAGTGTGTTATTCAATTTACATTGAACAACTTTAATTAAATAACTGTAAATTATGCGAATTTACCATCGATCTAGTAATGTTTTTTCGTTAGCATATCAGATTAGCAATGTATGTGCAAATTTTCAGAAAGTTGTCATTGGGTTTACTACCCTTAGTAAGCAATATTACATTTAGTGTGTTATTCAATTTACATTGAACAACTTAAATTAAATAACTGTAAATTATGCAAATTTACCATCGATCTAGTAATGTTTTTTCGTTAGCATATCAGATTAGCAATGTATGTGCAAATTTTCAGAAAGTTGTCATTGGGTTTACTACCCTTAGTAAGCAATATTACATTTAGTGTGTTATTCAATTTACATTGAACAACTTTAATTAAATAACTGTAAATTATGCGAATTTACCATCGATCTAGTAATGTTTTTTCGTTAGCATATCAGATTAGCAATGTATGTGCAAATTTTCAGAAAGTTGTCATTGGGTTTACTACCCTTAGTAAGCAATATTACATTTAGTGTGTTATTCAATTTACATTGAACAACTTTAATTAAATAACTGTAAATTATGCGAATTTACCATCGATCTAGTAATGTTTTTTCGTTAGCATATCAGATTAGCAATGTATGTGCAAATTTTCAGAAAGTTGTCATTGGGTTTACTACCCTTAGTAAGCAATATTACATTTAGTGTGTTATTCAATTTACATTGAACAACTTTAATTAAATAACTGTAAATTATGCGAATTTACCATCGATCTAGTAATGTTTTTTCGTTAGCATATCAGATTAGCAATGTATGTGCAAATTTTCAGAAAGTTGTCATTGGGTTTACTACCCTTAGTAAGCAATATTACATTTAGTGTGTTATTCAATTTACATTGAACAACTTAAATTAAATAACTGTAAATTATGCAAATTTACCATCGATCTAGTAATGTTTTTTCGTTAGCATATCAGATTAGCAATGTATGTGCAAATTTTCAGAAAGTTGTCATTGGGTTTACTACCCTTAGTAAGCAATATTACATTTAGTGTGTTATTCAATTTACATTGAACAACTTTAATTAAATAACTGTAAATTATGCGAATTTACCATCGATCTAGTAATGTTTTTTCGTTAGCATATCAGATTAGCAATGTATGTGCAAATTTTCAGAAAGTTGTCATTGGGTTTACTACCCTTAGTAAGCAATATTACATTTAGTGTGTTATTCAATTTACATTGAACAACTTTAATTAAATAACTGTAAATTATGCGAATTTACCATCGATCTAGTAATGTTTTTTCGTTAGCATATCAGATTAGCAATGTATGTGCAAATTTTCAGAAAGTTGTCATTGGGTTTACTACCCTTAGTAAGCAATATTACATTTAGTGTGTTATTCAATTTACATTGAACAACTTTAATTAAATAACTGTAAATTATGCGAATTTACCATCGATCTAGTAATGTTTTTTCGTTAGCATATCAGATTAGCAATGTATGTGCAAATTTTCAGAAAGTTGTCATTGGGTTTACTACCCTTAGTAAGCAATATTACATTTAGTGTGTTATTCAATTTACATTGAACAACTTTAATTAAATAACTGTAAATTATGCGAATTTACCATCGATCTAGTAATGTTTTTTCGTTAGCATATCAGATTAGCAATGTATGTGCAAATTTTCAGAAAGTTGTCATTGGGTTTACTACCCTTAGTAAGCAATATTACATTTAGTGTGTTATTCAATTTACATTGAACAACTTTAATTAAATAACTGTAAATTATGCGAATTTACCATCGATCTAGTAATGTTTTTTCGTTAGCATATCAGATTAGCAATGTATGTGCAAATTTTCAGAAAGTTGTCATTGGGTTTACTACCCTTAGTAAGCAATATTACATTTAGTGTGTTATTCAATTTACATTGAACAACTTTAATTAAATAACTGTAAATTATGCGAATTTACCATCGATCTAGTAATGTTTTTTCGTTAGCATATCAGATTAGCAATGTATGTGCAAATTTTCAGAAAGTTGTCATTGGGTTTACTACCCTTAGTAAGCAATATTACATTTAGTGTGCTATTCAATTTACATTGAACAACTTAAATTAAATAACTGTAAATTATGCGAATTTACCATCGATCTCGTAATATTTTTTGGTTAGCATATTAGATTAGCAATGTATGTGCAAATTTTCAGAAAGTTGTCATTGGGTTTACTACCCTTAGTAAGCAATATTACATTTAGTGTGCTATTCAATTTACATTGAAAAACTTAAATTAAATAACTGTAAATTATGCGAACTTACCATCGATTTAGTAATGTTTTTTCGTTAGCATATCAGATTAGCAATGTATGTGCAAATTTTTAGAAAGTTGTCATTGGGTTTACTACCCTTAGTAAGCAATATTACATTTAGTGTGTTATTCAATTTACATTGAACAACTTTAATTAAATAACTGTAAATTATGCGAATTTACCATCGATCTAGTAATGTTTTTTCGTTAGCATATCAGATTAGCAATGTATGTGCAAATTTTCAGAAAGTTGTCATTGGGTTTACTACCCTTAGTAAGCAATATTACATTTAGTGTGTTATTCAATTTACATTGAACAACTTTAATTAAATAACTGTAAATTATGCGAATTTACCATCGATCTAGTAATGTTTTTTCGTTAGCATATCAGATTAGCAATGTATGTGCAAATTTTCAGAAAGTTGTCATTGGGTTTACTACCCTTAGTAAGCAATATTACATTTAGTGTGTTATTCAATTTACATTGAACAACTTTAATTAAATAACTGTAAATTATGCAAATTTACCATCGATCTAGTAATGTTTTTTCGTTAGCATATCAGATTAGGAATGTATGTGCAAATTTTCAGAAAGTTGTCATTGGGTTTACTACCCTTAGTAAGCAATATTACATTTAGTGTGTTATTCAATTTACATTGAACAACTTTAATTAAATAACTGTAAATTATGCAAATTTACCATCGATCTAGTAATGTTTTTTCGTTAGCATATCAGATTAGCAATGTATGTGCAAATTTTCAGAAAGTTGTCATTGGGTTTACTACCCTTAGTAAGCAATATTACATTTAGTGTGTTATTCAATTTACATTGAACAACTTTAATTAAATAACTGTAAATTATGCGAATTTACCATCGATCTAGTAATGTTTTTTCGTTAGCATATCAGATTAGCAATGTATGTGCAAATTTTCAGAAAGTTGTCATTGGGTTTACTACCCTTAGTAAGCAATATTACATTTAGTGTGTTATTCAATTTACATTGAACAACTTAAATTAAATAACTGTAAATTATGCGAACTTACCATCGATCTAGTAATGTTTTTTCGTTAGCATATCAGATTAGCAATGTATGTGCAAATTTTCAGAAAGTTGTCATTGGGTTTACTACCCTTAGTAAGCAATATTACATTTAGTGTGTTATTCAATTTACATTGAACAACTTTAATTAAATAACTGTAAATTATGCGAATTTACCATCGATCTAGTAATGTTTTTTCGTTAGCATATCAGATTAGGAATGTATGTGCAAATTTTCAGAAAGTTGTCATTGGGTTTACTACCCTTAGTAAGCAATATTACATTTAGTGTGTTATTCAATTTACATTGAACAACTTTAATTAAATAACTGTAAATTATGCGAATTTACCATCGATCTAGTAATGTTTTTTCGTTAGCATATCAGATTAGGAATGTATGTGCAAATTTTCAGAAAGTTGTCATTGGGTTTACTACCCTTAGTAAGCAATATTACATTTAGTGTGTTATTCAATTTACATTGAACAACTTAAATTAAATAACTGTAAATTATGCAAATTTACCATCGATCTAGTAATGTTTTTTCGTTAGCATATCAGATTAGCAATGTATGTGCAAATTTTCAGAAAGTTGTCATTGGGTTTACTACCCTTAGTAAGCAATATTACATTTAGTGTGTTATTCAATTTACATTGAACAACTTTAATTAAATAACTGTAAATTATGCGAATTTACCATCGATCTAGTAATGTTTTTTCGTTAGCATATCAGATTAGCAATGTATGTGCAAATTTTCAGAAAGTTGTCATTGGGTTTACTACCCTTAGTAAGCAATATTACATTTAGTGTGTTATTCAATTTACATTGAACAACTTTAATTAAATAACTGTAAATTATGCGAATTTACCATCGATCTAGTAATGTTTTTTCGTTAGCATATCAGATTAGCAATGTATGTGCAAATTTTCAGAAAGTTGTCATTGGGTTTACTACCCTTAGTAAGCAATATTACATTTAGTGTGTTATTCAATTTACATTGAACAACTTTAATTAAATAACTGTAAATTATGCGAATTTACCATCGATCTAGTAATGTTTTTTCGTTAGCATATCAGATTAGCAATGTATGTGCAAATTTTCAGAAAGTTGTCATTGGGTTTACTACCCTTAGTAAGCAATATTACATTTAGTGTGTTATTCAATTTACATTGAACAACTTTAATTAAATAACTGTAAATTATGCAAATTTACCATCGATCTAGTAATGTTTTTTCGTTAGCATATCAGATTAGCAATGTATGTGCAAATTTTCAGAAAGTTGTCATTGGGTTTACTACCCTTAGTAAGCAATATTACATTTAGTGTGTTATTCAATTTACATTGAACAACTTAAATTAAATAACTGTAAATTATGCGAATTTACCATCGATCTAGTAATGTTTTTTCGTTAGCATATCAGATTAGCAATGTATGTGCAAATTTTCAGAAAGTTGTCATTGGGTTTACTACCCTTAGTAAGCAATATTACATTTAGTGTGTTATTCAATTTACATTGAACAACTTTAATTAAATAACTGTAAATTATGCAAATTTACCATCGATCTAGTAATGTTTTTTCGTTAGCATATCAGATTAGCAATGTATGTGCAAATTTTCAGAAAGTTGTCATTGGGTTTACTACCCTTAGTAAGCAATATTACATTTAGTGTGTTATTCAATTTACATTGAACAACTTAAATTAAATAACTGTAAATTATGCGAATTTACCATCGATCTAGTAATGTTTTTTCGTTAGCATATCAGATTAGCAATGTATGTGCAAATTTTCAGAAAGTTGTCATTGGGTTTACTACCCTTAGTAAGCAATATTACATTTAGTGTGTTATTCAATTTACATTGAACAACTTTAATTAAATAACTGTAAATTATGCAAATTTACCATCGATCTAGTAATGTTTTTTCGTTAGCATATCAGATTAGCAATGTATGTGCAAATTTTCAAAGAGTTGTGATGGGGTTTACTACCCTTATGCTAACACGATATGCTAACGAAAAAACATTACGAGATCGATGATAAATTCGCATAATTTACAGTTATTTAATTTAAGTTGTTCAATGTAAATTGAATAACACACTAAATGTAAAATTGCTTACTAAGGGTAGTAAACTCCATGAGAACTTTTTGAAAATTTGTACATACATTGCTAATCCGATATGCTAACGAAAATACATTACGAGATCGATGGTAAATTTGCATAGTTTATAGTTATTTGATCTAAGATGTTCAGTGGAAATTGAATAACTCACTACATTTAGCGTTGCATTTCATTATTTATCGAGATGTTATCATCCTAAAACAATAACATTATATTTTCCGAATTAATCAGAACTTTTATATGATATTAACTACACTATGACTAACTACGCATTCTACATACGATTATTTTAAGTAAGCAAGTAATACAAAAACAAAAAATTTGCCGAGAGTATAAAAGGAAAAAAAAAATCTGTTTCGTTTTAATACATTTTCAGACCTTGAGCTGTTCATTTCGTATTATTTTTTGAGTATTCGTATTGTGTTGTAATAGTGTTTTTTATAAAAAGTTTTTTTTAAAACTACAGACCCGGCTTTCTTTTGGACATTCTTTTATTCTTGATTCTACATTTATTGATTGGTTTTTTTTTATATTGCGGTTAACTTAGGCTAATTCTAGCTAGTTTACTGATTGGTACGTTAGCAGAATTATCAACCACAATTTTGTGGATTGTTTATTTTGTCCTTGTTTATTGAATACGGACCAGATTAACTTTTAGCTATATCCTTTTGAATTGAGGATTTTTTTATAATGGGCAACCTAAAACGAAAAAAAAATCGTAATTTAACCAACGTAGAAGGGCGATTTCCTGTGAATTTTAAACAGAAGCTGAATAGGATCAAATTAAATAGCAAGACTCTGCGAACCACACTTTTAAATTTGTTTGGTCAACAAAATATTAAATTTGGTAGAAGTAATTCTCCATTTATGAAAATAATTTGTCGCTCTTTGAAGGTCAAGAATTCATCGAAAAATCGCATGAAAATTTATAATCTTTATAGAAAAAGGAATCGAAAATATGGAGAGGTACCTGACAATTCGAATTCAAATAACGACATTTTGTTACCTGAACTTGTTCCACATGTTTTGAGTTCTTCTGAGTTCTCTTATAAGAGTAAAGAAAGCGACAATAGTTTTTTTAATAATTCTCATAATTTTGAACTAATGTCCGTTGGAAATATTCAAATACCTAATGATAATATTGATGTTTCAGAACCAATGTTTATTGTTACATCCAATACAAACTTACCTGATGTAATTGATGAAAATGAATGTAATCCAATGTTACTTCAAAAGGATAGTATGGCAGATATTGTTGATGTCGACTTATATAACAACCTACCGATTGTTATAATAAGTCCAACAATTAATGAATGGTATTCCCGTGGAACAATGAAAATAGAGGTTAATATTTGTGAAAGCTGGACCAAAGAGGCATTACGCACTGCAATTAGATGTGCTCTTACACGAATAAAAAATAATTGTGTGTTATCATTTGGTACAATGAACTTTAAAAAACATCTCTTGCAATTAGTTCAATATGCAAACTGCAAATATTCAATTCATAAACAGAAATATAAATTTCTTATTAGAGGAGACTTAATGGAAGTGTGGACTAAAGGAAAGGATGTTGAGTCACATGGTCTAATAAAAGAATTCGTTCAATTGAGAGGTCAAGAGAGATTACATATGCAATCAAAAATGGAGAATAAACTTCCATACGTTGCATATTTAGAAAATAATAAGGAAGTTGATTTCAATCTTCTTCGTGTTGGAAATACGCAGCACATTAAGCAACCAAATATATTTCGAAAAGCCCGATCTGAAAGATTGTTGTTGCAAGATTTAGTTAAAGGTTGCGATTTGATGGATGTAATTTATCGCGTAAACCGAAAAGACGATTCTCATAATTATGTTTATTTTGCTGGTAATCCTTTGTTTATTATTTTAATGCGTCAACCAAATTTACGGGTTTTAAACAGAGCAGGTGGTATTCCAGTATATATTGATGCTACCGGAGGGCTAGTTCGTAAAATGAAATGTTGTGACCAACATAGCTACCCTAGAATTTACTACTATGTTTGTGTGGTTAACATTAATAACATAATTTTCCCAATTAGTGAATTAATTAGTGCCGAACATGACACTTCAACGATTATTTCTTTTTTATCTAAATACAAAAGGGAAATTGATAGGGCTAACCCCAAAATCCACCTACCTAAATATTTTGTTTCCGATTGGTCCTGGGTGTTTATAAATAGTACAATCCTTGTTATGAATTCCATGTCTTTGACCATTTATTTAAAAACGACTTACTCGATTTTAGTTCATAAAAGTAATATTAAAAATTTAATAGGTATTTTTATATGTTGCTCTCACTTTTCAGCAATTATAATACGGCAGATTAATTCAAAAATCCCACATTGCTCGAAAATTCTAAGGGAATTTATAATGATAATGTTTTTTTTAATTATAGACTGTAAAAGTTTTACAGAAATTGAGAAGCTTTTTGAAATTTTTTGCAATATGTGTTGCTCAAACCATAAAAATAAATTATTTATTGAGGCTTACGAAGAGTTTTTAAAGTATGTGGAATACCAAATTTCGGAACCAGTTTTAGAAAGGATTAATATTAATATGGAGCAACAAAATTTGAAAGGTGATAATGAAGAGGAAAATGAAGGTAATGAACAGAACTCTCCTTACTACAATATATTTTTTAACTTGTATTTAAAAATCACAGATAAAATTAAAAATTTAGAAAAAAATGCGAAAGATTTGGAACAAAATCCTTACTTTTGCAATGATTTTGTTTTATTTTGTATAAGGAGGTATTTTACATATTTACCTCTATGGGCAACAATTTTTTTTAAATATTTTGGGGAACAAAATAGACCTTCAAATGCGTCAGTTGAAAATTGGTTTAACCTTATTAAAAACAATTTAATAAAAAAAACAAATTTAAAACTTGGTCGATTTGTAGAAGAACTGAACAAAACTAATGAGTTAGTTCGAAATAATATCCAACTTTCAGATCATATGGTAGCGCGAAGAAGACCATCAGAAAAAAGACGTAACAATATATTTAGAACTCCAGAATCTACACCTAAACGGCACATGGCCGACGAAGAAAGCCCAAGTAACTTGGACGCAGAGGAACGGTGGGGAAGGAAAAACATCAGAAATAAATCTAAATATTCCGGAAGAAGAGTTCTAAATAAGCTAATTATTCGTAAAAAATTAGAATTTTTTGACATGACCCGTATGGAGTATTTTAATAAAATGACGGAGAAAGGTGATTGCTTTGAAATATTAAAATTTAAATTGGACGATCATAGAGTAGCAGCACTAACAAATAATTGTTACTGTTCGTTAAATGGAAGAAACTATTTAACTGCAAACGCGTTATTTGTTGCCTGCAGTGTGTTATTATTAGATACAAATGATATTTTTCTTGATATGTACCAACAACGTTCAATTTTTAATACGGACTCTCGAACTGCTTTAAAAGATAATTTAGTCTTTGAAATTTGCAAAGGAAAAGACAAAATTTACATTCCTTATTTGATAAATGGGAACCATTGGATAATAATAATTATCGATATCCTTAAACACTCGGTTGCCTCGTATGACCCTATCAATCCAGGCGTTCTTAATCATCAACTATGCAAGAAAGCTACACATTTTTATAATGAAATGGAAGAATTTTGGGGAGAAGCAAAGTCAACATTTCAGTTTCGCGCAAATTATAGCTTACCAATACAACAAGATTCTTTCAATTGTGGACCTTTAGTATGCTACGCAGTAGATAATTTATCCAATAATACTATTATTAATGATGTACATTCGAACAAAATAGAGGAATATAATAAAGCTATGTCTGCATACCGCATAAATCTGAAAAAAACTATTTTGGAGAGATCTGTTAATGAACCCTTCAATTGTATTATATGTTTTACACCAGTTGATGTAGCAGAGGAACACAATTCGTGCAAAATATGTAAAAGAAATACCCATATTAGTTGTTGTAACATCAGGCCAGATATTATTAAAGATAATAAGTGTAAATATTGTTGAATATTTGTCTCATTTAAAATTTATAATAAACACCACTAAGAATCACATTACTAATCGGCTAAATTTTATTTTATGATTATATTACAGAACTCAATTATAAAAAGTTCCATCATTTTAGCCGCGACTGTAAAAATTACTTTGAGTGTATTCATCTTATTAAATTCAATTGTCTATATTTACCGATTCTGTCGAAAATACCTTTGAATTTATTCATCTTAGTCGATCGGAAAACTACCTACAAATGAATTGTCGATACAACAAATTAACCACCACCACCAGTCGAAATCTCTTGAATTTATTCGTATTTTTTTTTTTTTAAATGCAGCCAATAGCTTTATTCTTGAATCTTTCTAAAAAATAAATTAACAAAAAATATTCAAATCTTAAGCTAAAATTATTAAATATTTAGGTATAACCCAATGTTAATACTTATGTATTATTAGTGTTCCCAATTTAATTTATTTAGATTATTACTTTCTTTTACGTTAGTAAAATAAAGTATAGTAATCATGAAAATTTTCGACCTTTCGATTTTTGGAAATTTATCTGTTTTGAAGTACCTTGAGTCCGAAAAAGTGGGTTTCGAAGTGGTGTCTGTCTGTGTTCTCTCTACAGCCCAGATGATGGTTTAACCAATCGAACTGAAACTTCATATTTAAGCTTTTTTTCATAAATTGGGAGGTCTCAATAAGTTTTAGTCCAAATCGGCTTAACGAAAGTGGCCACTCTCCTGAGCCAGAACATTTATTTTGCCAATATCTCAAAAAGTATGAGATTTACAGAAAACTATTATCACAGATAAGAATATCAGATGTTTCAAGCTGAACAAATTTTTGGCAATTCATTCTGGAACCTAAAACTTGGAACTCACCCAAATTAAATTATTATTACTAAGGTTCCGTCTAACATTTAACAAAAGAAAGACAGTTATTAGAGACAAGGTTTAATAAGCTCAACATTTTTTAGGTGATTTAGCCTATTTTTGTTGTAAAAAATTACAATTAGAATTTTTGCTTTATTAATTTAACTTTAAAATATAATATAACAACTAAAAATAAAGATAGGAACAGGATAACTAGGATCCATTACAAATAGGATAGATGGTGTTACTTGAATCATTTTTAGCCCAAAATAAAATATTACAGACATATTTTATATTGGGTTCCATTTCAAAAAACCGCTAAATCATTCGGACTTGCTTCAATTGATATTCTTATCTGTACTATTATGAAATTATGAAAAATTAGAAGAAAAAAAAATAACAAAAAAATACAAAAAAATAAATTTTGCAGAATTTTGCATAACAAGTTTCTCAAAATGCTCTGTTCGTAAAAGAAAGCCCTGTGTTGGCCACACCTCCATTTTACTGAAATGTATTATCTAAACATTTAATAAATGTATACAGACCGGAAGTTCTCTGTTTGACGTTAGGGCGTGGGTACTCACTGTTACTATTACCGGTGAGTGATCGGAAGATAGATCGTAGCAATCGGCTGCCGTCACATACATACATATGTGGAATGCCTTTAGTTACAGAGAAGTCAATTAAATCAGCAACTTGCTTTTGGTCCGTGGCCAGTAAGTTGAGTGACCAACAGATCAATAATCCAGAGGCTGCTCCTTTAAAGCTTCGTAAAGTTATTTGCCTTTTGGTGTCGACAATCTTGACCCCCATTGTTATGTTTAGCGTTGTATTCGCTACCCGCAAGGAATTTTGTTGCTCACCTGGTTGCATGTTTTGGGGGGCAGTAAACGAGAGATATTATACATTTTTCAAACCATTCTTCTAGACAAATATTAGTTGCTTGGATGTGCTCTTTTTCATACTTGCTTGGTTGCCTAATGTTTCATTGTTTTTTTGATCAAGACGGCAGTCCCACCGTGTGCTTTTCCATCCGAGTGTTAGGTATCGTTTACTGAATATCCGTTAATTTAAAAAAAAATTTTGTTCGTGAATCGTTTTTCTGATATTAGCATGATTTCTATATTGTGCTCGATGAGAAGAAAGGCTTGCAACTCAGCTTTGTACTGTGAAAGACTAGTCGCATTCCAAATAGCCATTTTTAGCATAGTCAGTTTTGGTTTTTGACGATAATTTGCATTAGTGTGTTCATATTTTGCATCATCATGCTCATTTGTTTATCAATCATGAAACTTTGAATCGTTTCGGTTAGTTTGTTTACCGTTGCATAAATTGATACTTCTTTTTCAAGCAAATTAACTTTAGCTTTCGCAGCGGCACCATTCAGAATGTTTGCTTAGGTGCGATCCGCCTGAAATTTCGGTTTGTTGAACAATTGAAGTACTTGGCGTCAAAGTTCTTTGATTGTAATTTGTATTGAGCTCTATTTGCTCATATCGCAATTTTGGATTACTTTTAAGATTCAAATCCAAATAAACTGGGCAACCTCTATAATTTGCGGTATGATTTTCGCCAGCGTTACTATCGTTTTACCGTAGGACAGTTTTCTACCTTGTTGCACTGCTTCGAATCGTGAAGTTTACCATATTATACAAACTTCGTGCAAGGTGCAGTAAGCTTTGCTGTGGCCGTATTCTTAGCACTTGACGGATTGAACGAGGTTAATTGGTCTGGTCCTACTCTTGGGTTCCTCGACCGTGATTTTGCGATAGAGTTAATATTCCAGGTTGTATATACCGCATACCCTTTCTCTTTTGCCGCAACTCTAGTTCTAGGCGAAACATAGGTTGAGGTTTCTTTTCGCGGTTTATGATACTCGTTCAATAAGCAATTTTTTCTTTGCGGTTTTGTGTTGCATTAGACGACGGTATAGTTAAGTTTGTCATTCGTGTATATTCCTTGTACATTATTGTTTGTTTCTTTGGGATGTGTTGCGCTTTGTCCATTTTAGTTTCACTGTTTACCCATAAGTTCTCTATTTAGTCCCATCTAATATAGTTCGCGATCATTGTTGCGGTTCGGGCCGTACACTGCACTTTTTTATTATATTAATTTGAATTAATTATGCGGACATCGATTTTACGTCTATTCTTCACGAAGGTGAAATCGATACTGATCTATCTATTCGTTAAAATAAATTCAATTGTATAGATACAACATAAGTCAGTCATCAGTCTGTCACCAGTCGAAATCTCTTGAATTTATTCGTTTTTGTAAGTTCAATTGTACATAGATAGTTTACCGATCGACGCAAATTTCTTTGAATTTATTCGTCTTATCAAATTCAATTGTAGATGGTTTACCGTTGAACCAACAGAACCTGTCCCATGTTGCCGCTGACGTACCATATTTGAATAGCGCTGTGAACTCACAGTTAAGTAAACTTACATTGATTTGAAATTTAAGTACATGTTAACGTCTAAAAGTATAAATAAACGACACATAAAAGTTCTTTATTATTGCCCTTTAAATATTCACAGTAAAAATTTAGTTGAAGTGGTCGTATGTTATGTTCGACTCTTTAATTTTTGGTACTTTTGTCCTATGCGATAGGACTGCTCAACGATTATCCTTTCTTTAAAATGTTCCCTGTTAGTAAGATAACTAGATCATTAATTAAACGATATTAAGTGAGGATATTTGGTAATAATGTTATTCACCTTAATAGAAATATGAAACTAAATAAAATAACACATTACCCCTAAATGTCATTAATTGAGTAGCAAAGCTTGATTGTTTAGTATGTTTTAGTAAAATTTTCATTGATCTATATACTCCAATGAAGAATTTACTAAAATAGAACTAAAAGCAATTTAGTAAAATATAGTAAGAACTTCATTACCATGACAACTCTTAGTTTTTGCATCACTATAATGCACCGTCTGTATGTGACTATTTGGCAAAAAATTCGACCCATATATTTTCGCAACCGCCATTCGCCTCATTTAGCTCCGCCTGAATTCTGGCTATTCCCGAAACTCTAAAAAGCGCTCCGGGGGCTTTGTTCTGACATTGGACTTTCGGACTACTTTTTGATCACAGTGTTAAATACAGATCAAGTAGCTGTCCTCTCCAACATTTTATTAGTGTTCTTTGGTACAAATTGGAATCAAAATTTTGAATAAAAAGTGTGTTACGTATTTTACCCGTGTTACCGGTAATATTGCCGTCAACAATACCATATTTAAAAATATCGGGAAGTTTACAACACTATGAATCACTGATGAATTACTGATTTATGATCAACAAAAGAAAATGAACGTTTACTCTCTCGAACAGAAATGACCTTGAATATCGAATGAAGTCAAAATAAAGTCATTTGGAAACATCCGTTGTATCTTTGAGTGATCGATAGAAAATGCCGTGAATCTGATATTTCGCCACGTAGCAACGAATGCAATGGCTCGCGGAGGCAATAATGGCCATTTCAATGCACCGCAATGGTCGCATACAACCTTCATTGGGCCAGTTAGAACGAAAGGATGCTAGCTGTAGGGAATTGTGCAATCGTATTGAAACGCTACTCGATTCAAATCAACATTTCGCATTATAAGCTTGACGATTTATCATTGCGAACTGAGCCGTTTGACGTACTGCCTCTATTTGTTCTTGTGTTTATAAAGCAAGAAGTCAGACTATAGTAAGGCGGCGCTCTTCTCGTGGGATTTCTTGTTCATCTGCAGTCGATTGATTCGCAATATTCCGAAGTCTAATTTCATTATGGCTTCTTTCATAAAAATAACACTGGAAAATTAATCATACAATACAAAATTACATAATGAAGCAATTATAGATGCACATCACAAATGTGATAACCTCACAATGTGAACATTTTCGAAAGCAACTTACCGTTTGAAAATCACGATCGAAAATAGAATTCCACAAAATTACGAACGAATCGGATTACAGATATGAATATTTTGATTGATGACGTGTTAAGTTATATTTTAGCAAATTGTCTCTAGTATAATAGCACCACCAACAAACCAATTCCGATGTGCTTCAAATGATGTGCTTTCAATAAAACCGCCTATTTGATGGCTACCCAAATTATGATTATAAATCGCAAATAAACTTCCGAAAATTTGCTGAGAGATTTTTGAAAAATTATCATAAAGTTTGATACCACATTTTTCAAATATAAGAAGGTCTTCCAATAAAGGCTCTAAAATTTTACTAAATACATTTTTAATAAGTGTTTCCTTCCACAGTAGTATTAGATGAATATTATGAACATGAAATCGATACTTTGTAAAAGGATTACAATTTTCAAACGCATCTTGTATAGTCCATATAAATGCATCGGTATAGTCCATACAACTATTTGGTTTTGTTTGCTTCTTTTCACGAAATAAACTGAAAAATACAGAGTTCGACATTAATGAGGTAATTGTTTCTAATATAGGCACCTCACGTTTATATGAAGAAGACAAAATTCCAATATTTTGTAAATTTTATTGTATTAACTCATTATTTAAATATTGCTTGTCAAGTTCTTCATATATAAACTGTATAGCAGTATCTGACGCCTTAAACCTAAATTTAACTTTTGTAAACAAATTTTCAAATATATTTTATTAAGGGTACAGATATGGTATGACTTGATTTAGTTTTTTCAGCGGATCCGCTCAAAACGCGATATTTCAGAACGTGATACTTCGAAACGCGATATGACAAAACGAAATAAAGTAGAAAACGTCATATTTCAAAATGCAATATGGTACAAAACGACATATTTCAAAATGCGATATAGTACAAAACGCGATATGGTACAAAACGCGATATATCGCGTTTAGTACTGTTCAATTACTATCTAAAATAAAATAAAATTAGTTTCTATATTTCTTCCAGCCAGTAAGAAATAAATTATTATTGTAACCTGAATTAATTATCCTTACGAATCATGACATTATTTGTTATGATGAAAACGTCACATAATGTTAGGATGGGTAACCAAATTAAATTGTATAGTAGGTTACCAGATGTAACATTTACAATTTGACAAGATTCTAATTGAAAACCGACATGAATTTGGTTTCCAATTGGAAGTCTGTAATGGGTAAAAATAGGGGAAACCAGTTTCCACTTTTGTTTGCTGCATTGGATAAAAAAAAGAGATTTTGATGACAAGATCAGGGCTTGTGAAATTATTTTTTATTATTCTTATTTGGGCTTTTGTGAAATATTATTAAAAAAAAAAGATAATAAATTTATATTTGAATTTAAAAAGCTAAAAATTAATCAAAGAGCTAATACAAGTGAAGAAGTAGTGCTGTGAAGAGTAGCAAATGCAAAGGAACTACAAGTGAAGCGGCTAAATCATAACTTGCTAGTAATCCAACGCCGCTAATAATGGATTTATAAGATACCAGCGTAAACCATTACGCTTTTGACCTTTTCAGAATTTGGTGCAATTTTAATGAAAACTAATTTTGTAATCTAACAGCTTTTTCCAAGTATCGTATCGCGTTTTGAACTATCACGTTGTGTGCCATATCGCGTTTTGTACCGTATCGCGTTTTGAAATATTGCGTTTTTCAGCTCGCGTTTCAAATCCCTTTTCGATCCTTTTTTCATATATACAATAGAACAATTGTTACTATTTAAAACCATAACGAAACCATTATGATTTAGATTAGCGCGTTTTGAGATCGAAAAGATCTTACTATGTAAAACTACATCTGGATTTCCCTGTAATCTACGAATGTGTTTTCGGTGCATATGCGATTTTAATGAACATATATTTAAAAATAATTTGAAACAAGGTACTATTTGACATGTCCGGTTAATATTTGATTTTGTGTTCAGAATATTTTTTTTAGTGGAACTTTTTGGATGGCAGAACAATTTTAGATTAACAATTTTTTTTTTATCCTTTAATTTCATTTCCTTGTAGGGTTTATGAATACATTTCATTTTTGAGTTCTTAATCACTAGTGAGATCCAATCATAAAAGTTAGATTTCTTCTAGAATTTCTAAGCAATGTTGAGTATTCATTGTATGACCAAACTATTTGGATTTTAGATGGTTTTCAATAACAGCATGCATTGAATCAACAGGCATATACGTATGCCTGGTAATCAGAAATGTTAACATTATTTCCTTAACGTGTTTAGCCATTGATATAAAGTGTTTTATCATTTCGATGGTGAAGCGATTTTTATTTTGGCTTGCACAACAATCACAATATAGCGATATTTTAATAATTATTTGACGATTATCAATTAAATTTAAAAATTTAACGAGGTGGCTAGATATTCCGTTTGCTCCGCATTTCCCTTGATTTTCATTCCATAACTAGCAGTGACCATTTCTTGTGGCTGATTCGTATACCACTAAGTTATACTGCAAACTTTGTATAGTCTCCTACAAGCATACTGTTTCCTTTAGGCACATTAAGTACCTTTTGTAAATCAAAGGAACAGACTAAAAGCTCATTTAAGAATTCTTGCTTTATCTCGTCCTTGAATTTAATGTGGGCAACGTATTTATTATATAATTCGGCTGTTTTATGGAGTGAAGCTTCGCAATTTTCGTACTTGTCCTTTTTCGGTTTGTGCCACACATCGCATCCTATAAAGCCCCATCTTTATGCTTATATATCTATGTAAGTTGGCTAACGTGCCAATTTCCGCAGGTAAATACTTCTTCGTCGACGAAGATCAACAGTAGTGTGAAGAAACAGCAGACAAGCTTGAAATAAACTGATCCAAATGGAGTTGTTCAGATTGTAAAATACTGCGATAACTCCTAACACTTTTAGGGGTTTTTAAGATAACATCAACACTTTGAACTTGTTTGCAACATTTCGCACTCTGGCAGCGGTTATATCAAGAGTACTCATCAAAAATTGTTTGCAAACAGATTTTTTTTTTATATTTCCAATTGGACATGTTACGCTATAAATCTGAGTACATTTACGTACTGTTGAATCTTTTGATCGTTTATTTCAAATTTGTCTTTTCCCGCTTGTGTTGTAATGTTTCAGATCTCATTGAACAACCGTTGCCTAATTCCGCTTGAGAGGCTTGTAAACAAGGATGTGCTCTAAATGGAGTAATTTAAATTGTAATGGATTTTCAACGTATACCAGAGATGTATAAGATGGAAATTACTTAAGCTACTTCTAAAAGGTCAAAGATGAAAAATGTTGAATGCGATTTTAATTACTGTTCAACACCTCGCAGTTGCCAATAATATATAATTAATTGGAAGTCTGTGATTTGGTGGCTTAGTGGTAGAAAATTTATATTGCCATGACTAGGCTTAAGCTTTTTAGGTTTTACTTTATTAATTTTTTGTTGAATGTCAATTAATTCATGTAATTTCCAATATGCTACCGGTGATTAGACGATTTTAATTGTGTTTCGATTAACACGAGAAGTATATTAGTATTTACGAACAGTAATTCAACGAAACCGACTAATAGACAGAATTCTATTTATTTAATTACATGATTTTGTTGAATTACTGTTCGTAAATACTAATATACTTCTCGTGTTAATCGAAACACAATTAAAATGGTCTAATCACTGGTAGCATATTAGATATTACATGAACTAATTGACATTCACCAAAAAATTAATAAAGTAAAATTAGCGTACACTGAAATAGAGCTGTGTGAATGTCGTGAAGAAGAAAAAATTGTAAGAGAATTTATCTGTATTAATATGATTCGCTAGTACTTAACGCACAGCACATTCTGTATATATATAGAATGTAAATTGTGGTATAATCAGTCCAGTCGCCGCGGCCTGATGAGAAGATTGATTTTTTCATAATCATAAGCTCATCAGTTCGAAACTGGATTGAATTCTCTTACAATCTTCAGAACATATTAAAATCGTTTTTAGGTTTTCATTTTTTCTGTTATCTAAGACATTTCTCTCGAGTTAAATACTGTTAAAGTTAGGCGAAAGTGAAAAGTTGATAATGCAGATTGTGTTAGTGAACCAGAAATTAAAAAATGGCAATGCAGATTGTGTAATCCCACCCGAAAGTAAAAAGTCGATAAGGCAGATTATGTTATTAGCATTCCAGCCAAAAATAAAAAATGTTGTAGTTATCAGCCGAAAGTAAATAGGATACATGGATTTAAATAAACATTTTTGTAAATAGTCCTACGTGCAAAACTAAGGAAAGGTTTAACCTAGCCGTGAAAAATATCGGAAAATCAGAAGAATCCACAAAATTGGAATAAAATCAGCCGCTAGAATGCATATCTGAAGTTAAATCGTTTTTATATGATTTTTCAATAGCTATCGCAGGAAAAAATTCAGTTCAAGTTTGCCGTGGGAAATCCCGGAAAATTCGATTTTCCAAAAATCATTTTAAAATTTGGATAAAATCAGCCTCTATAGTGTTATTTCTGGAGATGGATTGCATTGTTGGGATTTGTCAATAGCTATCGCAGGAAAAAAAATTAATTTCAAGTTTCCCGTAGGAAATCTCGGAAAATTTAAAAAAGTTTCCAGCTGAAAGTATTGAATGGATGTATAAAATCAGCCTGACTAGCAACTTGATTTTTTTCCCACGGGAAACTTGAACTGAATTTTTTCCTGCAATAGCTATTGACAAATCACATAAAAACGATTCAACTTCAAATGTAGAGGCTGATTTTATTCCAATTTTGTGAATCCTTCTGATTTTCCAATATTTTCCACGACTAGGTTAAACAAAGTTTTTCACGAAAGACTATTTACAAAAGATTTTATTGCAATCCATGTTTCCTATTTACTTTTGGCTGTTAAACCACCAAATTTTTTATTTTCGGTTGGAAACTTTCGGCTAACGTTAACAGTATCTTAGTTAAGACCCATTTCGAATTTATAAGAACATGACGAATTTGCTTCTGGATCTCAAAACACTCGCAACTCTTTCGCAGTTTACTTTGACCGTCCTACTTTACGCACTAGTAGCCAAATCGAGGACGTATTGCCATAGTACCCGTTTTGTATAAACCACCTACACATTACATTGCTTCAAGCCAACCTATAGTGCTAACATGAAAGGTGGGTCAGACCATGGATTCTGCACTCTCAACAGGGGATCATAGTTGTGTTCATCGTCATCACCAATCGTAATCCGATGATAAAAAATCAAAACTCAAAATGTTTTGTTTTTCAAAAGTCACTTGCACAATGTTTCATAACTGCGCAGTTTGCCCCCCCCCCCCTCGGTAAAGTAGACTTGCAACGATTGACTTATGCAGTTAAATTTGCGCAATTAAACGTCACGTCTAGGTCTGTCCTTAGAACAGTTTTTATAATTTTTTGAATTTGATCCTTGTCAGAAAATTTGAGGAAAATGAGAAAAATTAAATTTGACAGCTCTCAACCTTTCAAGGTGTTTAGTACATAATTTTAAGGGATCCAAGTCGATCTATCAGGCCAGCCCCTTTAATTTTTTTATGTTTCAATAGCATTGGAAATATACGGTAAAAATCACAGGCGGTATAAAACATTTTAAGTGTAACACTTAATAATAAATGCAACTTTTCATACGCCTTACGACAGGTCACATTGAGCCCAATCACCTGTAAATTTATTTTATCGCTTAAACAGGTCTAAAATAATTGTTATAAAAAATACAAGCGATAGACTTCCCTTTGAACGGTGGATACTATAATGGCACTTTGAACAATTCTGGGGCGGCTCAGACCTGGAGTTCCGCAAGGACGTTCGGTTTGTTCCCAAAAAGACCAAAATATTGAGCTCCTGTCAAAAATAACCAAACATTTGATGGATCCAAAACCAATTTTCTCAACGAGGGGTCTGGATGTCTGGATCTCTGTACCCATGGTATCTCGAAAACGGCTTGTCGGATTTAAAAAAAATGTTCGCTAATCTGTTTCTATGGTCAAGGCAGAAATTTAAAAAGCTTTTGGAACCTGTACGTTAAGAGTCCGGTACCTGCCATACGAATTGAACCAAAGCACCTGGTTATAGAAATATTTACCAATTTTTTGTATATGCTTGTTTAAATATTGACTTGGGTATTGAGTTTGGGGTTGGGGTTAAGGTTAAGTTAGGGGTCAATTTGCAGGTTGAGTTGAAGTTACTCAACGGGGGTTGAATTTATATACAATTTATAGTGAGCATTTGGCCAGTGTTTTATATTTGCTGGTTTGAGGATTACATTGAGAGAGAGTTTGCGTTTGGGTTGAGGGTTGAATTGGGGGCCATTGGCGGGTTGAGTTGGTTGAGCAATCTATATAAGTGAGTGTTTGTATGTACATAAGTACAGCATATGTAAATCATATTTAAACAAATTCACACGCCTTGACCGATTTGAAGCAAACTGTACAAAAATTGTTTAAGACTTAAAAAAGGTCAATGTAAATATCTCAAACCGCAAATTGCACCTTTTATATTTCAAACCGAACCTCTAGCAACTTATATGAATGGCCAATTAGGATGGAACTTATCTATTTCTTAACGGATTTGGAAATGAGATTCTAAACTGATTTTTAGATGAAGTTCTGGAATATGGCCAAGTATGTTGGAATTTACCTATTTCTCAACCAATTATGATGAAATCTGACATTTGCGTTGGTAATGGGATTCTAAAATAATTTTTAAATCAAGTTCCTGAATATGGCCAAGTATGACAGAACTTGGCTGTTTCTCAACCGATTATGATGAAGTTCGATAGGTTTTGAGAATCTAAAATTATTTTTAGATGAAATTCTGGAATATTGTCAGTTACGATAAAACTTGTCAATTTTTTAACGGATTTTAATAAAATTTTACATGTGCAATGGTAATGGAATCTCGATCGTTTAGCAATTGAAATAATAAGTTTAGGCTGTCTTAAAGAAATCTCAACAGCTGCATGATTCACAGAAACCTAAACAGATAACATTATAGAAGCCATAATGAGATATTTCTCACAACACCGTTTATAAAAATTTTTTCGGTCACATTTCCTTCTATTCGTTGGAAACGTCAAAATTCATTATAATCGGTTAAGGAAGAGGCAAACACCGTTCTATTTGGCCATTCATATAATTTGTTAAGGGTTCAACTTGAGATATAAAAGGTTCAATTTGAAATGTAAAAAGTTCAGTTGGAAGTGAAAACGGATCAATTTGAAGTGTAAAACATGTAAGATTGTATTATGGTATGATTCTATGTTTGTATGTTGGTATGATGTTATGATCGTACTGTGGTAAGATGGTATGATGGTATAATGGTGTAATTTTATGACGTTATGACGGTACGATGGCATGATGGCATATATAATAATATGATTGTGTGATGTTATGCTGATATAGTGGTATGATGGATTGATATTATTGTATGATGGTAAGATTGTATATATGATACAACGTACGATGGTACGACGGTTTTTATTTTAGAATGATGGTGTGATGGTATGAGGGTACGATGGTAGGACGGTATAATGACATGAGTGTTAGATGCGGTATGACAATAACATGGCCTGACGGTATGATGGTATGATTATATGATGGTACGATGGTATGATAGTACGATTATAGGGTATGTTGGAGGGAGGACGGTGGTAGGGGGGGGGGGGGGTATGTGTTGAGGGTATGTTGGTATGATTATATGATTGTATGATGGTACGATGGTGTATTGTATTGATGGTAAGATAAACCTATGATTGTAAGATGGTTTAGTGGTATACAGTTATGATGGTATGATGGTGTAATGAAATAATGGATTGATGGAATGATTGTTTAAGGTTATGATGGTATGACGGTACGTATGCCGGTATGGTGGTGAGTAGGGTTTATGTTGGATTTGAAAGTGAAGTTCGGGTAGGGGGAGATTTAGAGGGAGATTAGATTGAGTTGAGTTCATACACGAATGTAGCTTTCCAATCGACTTAATTTTGGGATTGGGTTGGAAAATAAGTGGTGAGTTGAGCAGAGGGTTGAGAATTGAGTCGAGCTAAGTTGTGTTGCCGTAGAATTAGGATTCAGTTAGCTTGCATTGTGGTGTAGGTTGTTCGGTTGGGGAATTACTTAAGGGTTAATTTGGAATTAGGTTAAGGGTTGATTTGAAAATTGATTAAGGGTTGATTTGGTGATATAATTTATGTCTGGGTTGGCCGTTAATTTGGTTATAGCGTTTAGGATTGTGTTGCGATTGAGATAGAAGTTGAGTTGTAAATTGAGTTGGAGGTTAAGCTGAAGAGGTTCGTTTCGGAATTGATTTGGGAGATGAATTAATCAAGACCGAAGTTCTGATCACCTTATGAGGTTTCAGTACTTTATATTTTTTATCATTCAAACTTACGTAGTTTTTTCAAAAGTAAAACTTTTCAGCTTTTAAAAAACATTTGTCTTAAAGGTCTTTGCTTTATCAAATTTTAAGCTAATTCAGTCGAATTATGGATTTCTCGAAGAAAAATTAAAAATATTTGGAAAAACTCATAAAATATGTACTAAACATAAAATAAGTTGAAATATGTAAAATTTGTGATTATTCGAAAATATGTAAGTATACATATGTGGTAACATATAGGGATTTTTCGCATTTTTTTTTGTTCTTAATCTTATAAATATCCAAAAAATTGTTGGTTTGGAATCCCCATAAAGAATATTTTTTATCTAAGAATCCTAAGCCTAGACATGACCAATTGCGATATTGGAGAACGGCTGTCCAAATCTACGAATCTCGTGATATTATTTATTGACTATTTCTGCTCAAAGTAATGAAAAATGTAAAAGTCGCTATTTGACAACGTTTTGTGGGAAAGGTATCGCTCACGAAGTCGGATAGACCTAATTTTTTTGCTTAACTAATGCGGAGTAATAATTAATTTCAACCTAATGAATCAATTATTCAATAAATACCAAAATTATCTTGAAGTAACAATGTAACGGTCTTTGACTGGGATTGGCGTAAGGCATTATTAGCGGAACTAAAATCGTTCACACATAAAATGGATGATGAGTTTTAACTGCATATCGGTCTCTAATAATGTTTCACTAACCAAAATATATTTAGTCTGTATTCATCATAACAGCAAGTGGCACTTAGGTTAGGTTAGGTTAGGTTGGAGTGGCTGCTTACGCACACTTAGACCGGTGACGGTCCATTGTGATACCACAGGATGTATCCCCTTTTACCCCTATTGGAACCATTTCGAGCTACTTATGTAGCTTAAGACGTCCCGCACTTTAATGTTTTCGAGATCCGAGAGGCAGTCCATCCTGAACTTACCCAAGTGTGTGTGCCTTCTGGGTGCCAATGCTGGACACGAGCAAAAAAAGTGGACCAACGTCTCTTGCTCCTCTTCGTCCAAGCAGCTTCTGCAGAAGTCATTTGCCTCCAGACCCAGCCTTCTTGCATGTTCTCCAAAAATTCAGTGTCCCATGAGAATTCCTACGACCGTTCTTAATTCACGTCTTCGTAAGGATATTAATGCCCTAGTGCGCCCCAAGTCCAGCTTTGGCCAAACTTGTCTTGCAACTCTACAGGTGAGGGTGTTAGACCACCTTTCCCCCGCTGAGGATAGCGCCTGCTTCCCAAGTGCTTGTCTCAGCGCTGTTACAGGCCTCCCCAGACTTGCCCCAGTCGTATCATGCCTAGCAAGTTCATCTGCCCTGCAGTTTCCCATGACGCCCGAGTGACCTGGGACCCAGACTACCTGGATGTTGAAATGTTCACCCATCTCATTTAGAGATGAGTGACAACTCAACGCCACCCGTGACGCCAAAGACACCGATTCTAACGACCGGATCGCCGCTTGACTGTCCACATAGATTGTGATATCGTCTGACGATAACACATTATGCTTCAACCACGTCATGACCTCCTCAATCGCTACGACTTCAGCTTGGTACACGCTGCAGTAATCAGGGAGACGAATAGAAATATTTACATTTAATTTGTCACAGAATACTCCAGCTCCTACTTTGCCGTCTAGCTTGGAGCCAGCCGTCAAGAATTGCAATGCTTCGGTTTCCGATAACGGTGTATCCCTCCAGGATTCCCTTGAAGGGATAGAGGTCCGAAATCGCTTCTCGAAGCGTAGAGAAGGTTAAATGTAGTCAAGATTCGCCAGCTCATCCTTCAACGATCTAACAATAGTAGAGTGTCCTATACTAAGACACATCCACTGAGAGACGGCTGCAAGTCGTACAGCCGTATTTGCCGCCATCTGTTTGCCAAAAATGTCGACAGGAAGAAGGTGCAACATAACCTCTAAGGTACTTGTCGGTGTCGACCTCAATGCCCCACTAACAAGCATGCATGCCGTTCTTTGCACTCTATCAATCTGACTTTTATAAGTTACCTTGTCCAGAGCTGGCCACCAAACACCCACTCCGTACATGAGTACAGGTCTCACTACAGCGGTGTAGAGCCAGTGTACCAGCTCCGGCTGCAGACCACATCTATGACCAATGGCGTTCCTACAGGAGTACAAAGCAATAGTAACTTTGTTTATTCTCTCCAACATGAGCTTACTGTCCAAGATAATGCCCAGATATCTAGCTCTATCAGTAAAAGCAAGTCTCGTGCCATTTAAGGTAGGAGGGACAACTACCGGGATTTTGTATTTCTTAGTAAAGAGTACCAGCTCTGTCTTAGACGGGTTAATACCAAGTCCACATTTGCCAACCCATTTCGTAACGATGGTAAGCGAATTCTGCATTACGTCTACAATCGTGCCCAGGAATTTCCTGGTAACAGCTAAAGCAACGTCATCTGCGTTTGGCACCTACATCCTTTAACATTTTAGTTTATATTTAAATTTACCCTTAATTTCTTTTTTACTTCTTGTATTAAAAGGCAGGCAGATAGTCAGTCTGCACATTGCCCAACTCTATGAATTCCTCACTCCAATAGGGGTTTGTCCATCGCTATAGATGAACCATTCCTCTTGAAAATGTGCATCCTGCAGTAACTTCTGTTGTACCAAAAAACCCATTTAATTAATAATGCAAAAATTACCTGCGGCCTATTTATAATTATTTTTTAAATAATGAGCTACATAGTGAAATGCAAATAAAGTTTTTTATTTTATTTTATAAAATATGTTCACAAGCAGTTTCATATGAACTCGTACGTACTCGTAAAATAAACAAAATTCAACCATTACAAATGTGCGGTTTTCTAATTAAAACTACATTCAAAGACATGGTAAATTTCTTTCACCAATATACCTCCAGCTTGGTTATACATAATGTATGTATATTTAGTTCTACAATTAATATGGTTGATTCATTTACATGCATATAAATAAAATTTTTGTAGATTTCGAGTACATCGTATCGTATGCAAGATGAAATTTAATTAATTCAACTACTCATGATATATTAAAGAGGTTTATCGTGTATATAGTTTGTATCAAGTCTAACTGAATTATAGATATGTGTTCTGTGCGTACATATATGTATACAAATTTTCACCACACAAAACTATAAAACACAAAGAAAAGAAAATTTGAAAATTTCATCTTAAAACAAATTTTATTTTATCTAAATATCTTTAAAACTTTTGATACAAACTAAACTGTATAACTATGTTTGTATATTTGTACAGAGTACACACCATATAAGAGAATGTTACACATAAGGATACACATATCCATTTTTTATTGACTTGGTAACCACAAAAATACAAAAATAAAAAAATTTATTTGGAAAATGCCTTTTCCAAAAATAAATTTTATATATTTTAGGTATTCCAGTGATTTCGTAAAATACATAAAAACCGATTTTTTTTCCTTTTTTTTGTACATAATATAATTTATTTCATTTAGAATTTTGATTTGTGCTCCTTAAATATGTATAGCTATACACTATGTAGCTATGTAGAGTACAAAATGAGCAAATGTTACATTATTACATGGCAAAAACTGCATTGCTGATATTTTCCTTTTCGGATTTTTGATTTTCTTTTAATTTTTCATTTTGTTAACATTTTAAAAATGTAATTAAATTGTTTAATTTTCATTTATTTTTTTATTTTTATTTTTATTTAGTTTTAAAATTTAAGTTTCAATTAAAAGGAAACATATGGTGGTTACCTTTTACATATATGTTTTGTATGACTTTTATGTACCGTGTTGCTAAGAGGAGGGTGGTATAGGTTATTTATGAGGTGACAGACGATATAGAATGAAATTTTTTTGTGCTATTCGAAAATGCACCTGGACCAGAAAACTACTAAATTTTAGTTACTATTAATTAAGGGGTGGTTGTAAGCTTTGGAATTTTGTTGTATTTTGTATAGGGCGTTTCTTTTAAAATAATACATTTTACGGGGACTACTTCCACAAAAGTTATGCTACTCAATTTTATTTTACCATTCTGTTTACTTTATAACGAACGAGCGACAAAAATTTAAATCGCGATGAATGTGTAACATAGAGAGCTATAATCACAATGACGTATTTTTTAGAAGCTTTTTTAGTGGTATAACTTTTCACTAATTTCCATAGGAATCCATAGTAAAAATGGTGTTTTTAGCTTCAAGTTTTTCAATGATTTTTTTTTTTATTTTTTTTTTAAATGTTGCCAATGGCTTTATTCTTGAATCTTTCTACATTAGAAACTCACAAGAAGTAATCAAATCTTAAGCTAAAAATTATTACATATTTTAAGTCTTAACCAATGTTAATAATTGTTAGTGCTCACAATTTAATTAATTTAGACTATACTTATATGTATATATCGAATTAAATTTAGAGGTTCACAGGTTCATCAGTTCGAGTGGATCTGTTCTTCTCAGGCGTCTAAATCGCGGCTGTTTTATTATCTCCCTGGCCAATTCGTTGGTTCTAGTTTTGAATAATATTTCGAACTGAATTCTTGAATAGTTTGTTTAACGGTTTTGATCCCAAGGTCGTCATGTATATTACTATTTCGAATGTACCAAGGAGCATTGTTAATACTGGGAAGTATTTTCGCTTGGGTTCGTTGCAGGAGTTCTCTGTTTGAAGCGCTGGTGGATCCCCATAACTGAATACCATATGTCCATATGGGTTTCATTATCGCTTTGTAAAGTAAAACTTTATTGCCTAATGACAACTGAGATTTTCTTCCCATCAGCCAATACATTATGGAAAATATAATTTTTATTTGGTTGCGCTTTGTTTCAATATGATTTTTCCACGTTAACCTTCTATCCAGATGCAAACCTAAGTATTTTACCTTCGTTTGTTGAGGAATATTTTAATCGTTTAATTTCACCGGTGGGCAGGTGCGTTTGTTTAGCGTGAATGTGACGTGAGTTGATTTGTTTTCGTTCACTTTTATTCGCCATGCCTTCAGCCAATCCGCGACTTTGTTTAAATAATAAAAGATTTTTAATGATAAAAGCTAAAATATTATTAAATGTTTATATAAAAGTTTTCTACATATCTTTAACAAAAATATACAAGAAGGCTATATTGAAATTCAGTAAATATTAATTGCAGAAATATTAAAATTGAATTATTCCTAAAATATTTTTATCGAACCTTAATTTTGAAAAATACATCAAAGTTGGCTCTGCCGAATTAAAATAATACTTGCTAAATTTATTTTTAGTTTCACTAGTGTACGTAAGATGTCTAAAATGTTTACAGAAAAATAATCACAAAATTGTCACACGTTCTTAATATTTTGTGAATTTGTTTTGTTTTCCTCCAATTATTTTTACTTGTTCTTCGGGTGATAATTTTTGGTATGATTTTATCAAATTTTTACGGCGTAGTGATGCTGCCATCTATGTAATGTATATTGACTTAATGAATAAACGAATTGTAGTAAGCTTTTATTTTAATTTGACCAGAATGCTGTTGTTATAAATTTTTTTTTATATTTTGGTTTAAATAAATCAATTATTACAAGAAAATGAAAACGATTTACTTAAATGACATTGATATATGTTGAAATTCAAATTATTATGAAAGTATTTCAGAAATCTTTATTAAAAATTTGTAACGTTTTCATTTAAAATTGTATCTTAGGAATAAATGTGATTTCCCATATATTTTGTGTGTTTTACTATGAACAGTTAGGTTTTTCCCCGTTTCCAATTCCCTTATAAAAGCTTCCTTTTTAAGACTATGGCTTTGTATAATCAGAACCATCTTGATGTAAATAGAGCCGGTATGTAAAAAATGAACTTAAAATAAGGGATACAGAAACACTAAAAATTCATTTATTTTCATAGAGTTTGTATGGAAAAACGCGATTTCGATTGACGAAAAAACATGAATTAAAAGTTTAACCCAGATAAATAATTTTTTCTAACATCGCTATAAAACAACTCAATATGTCTTACTCATTTAAAACACAGGTCCTCAAATTTCCTGATTTTCCAGCAATAATCAACAGAAAGTAAGGGAATTTAAATTAAAAGACATTTTACAATAATAACAATATGTATTTAAAAAAAAACAAAGGGCCAGTTCACGCTCAACTCGCAAAAGTATTATGTGAAAACCTATACATTGAATCATTTCAAGCCTATTGCGTTGCATTTTTGGTTTATAAAGTTAGTTATAAAGTTATTCCAATTGGGTTTGGAGGACGAACCTTACCAACATTAATTGTTTAATTAAAAATTGAAATTTATAATTTATTTGTTGATAAAGTAAAATACAAACGGCTAAATTTTAGTATAGCCAAGTCTCGGTGAGCTTACTCAAAGTATAGTTGTGTTAAATTAATAACGCTTTAAAATCATAACAGCTGGAAAGACGGTAGCATGTCTTCCTGCGGCTTCTTCCTTGAGTGCATCTTTGCGAATATCATTCGAATCTGGTATGCGTGTAATTCTGTTTGCTTCTAATGTATTTCCATTTCACTTTTATTAATTACTTACACCAAACATGCATAACTTTTGTGGCTTTCCAATTTAATCCGACGGAAATTGTAATTTGAATTATATAGTGTGCAAATTCGGCGCATTTTGTGTTCGTTTTTCTCGTATGTATATAATTTGCAATTTCGTTCGTACCGGATTTTCGACCTAAAAAAGTTTATAACCATGAAAACTCCGACTTTAAGCAAAAATAAGCCTTTACACACCCGTCTTTCTTTTTATTAGGTGAAGGCGACACTTCACTTATTTCCATGCATTAATCGAATACTTTACTTGTGCATGAAGAAGCAGTTCTGTTGTCTACTTGAAGAACCTCAAACTGCATCTGCTATTTCCGTAAATATACTTTATTATTATATTATTTGATGCCCGGCAACAAAATTTCAAATAATCCGTCTCCGTTATTAGTTAAAAAACACCTACAAGAATTCGCAAATTTTTGCAAAATGTAAGATGTAACAGCACAACTACGGATGGCTGTTCCACTAAGATAATAAAAAGATTAAATAAATATGATGAATGATGATTGTTAACCTCACATTTTGATGCTCATTTAAATAATAAATAATTTAAACAATATTGTTACCAATTAAATTCTTTCCAAGCACAACGAACAGATTTAAATCACTATAGATGAGGAAATTGAAGTACCTAACTGCCTATCATCACCGAATCAAAATCGGACCACGCTAACACTTCAGAATCAGAAAATTAATGTAAAGAAAATCTGAATTTGACATTCAACACGAAGTAACCCACTTCAGAAACACTAAAATATGAACACCCAAGAAACAAACCAAATGAAAGAAATTCAGCTAATCAGCTCCCAGAAAATGAAATTCAGCGCAGTATTAAACTAAGCCACTGAATAAAGTTTCTTTTAATAAAGCATGGTTTCAACGATGGCGAGGCGAAAAAATTAGTCAAATTAAAAAGAGGAAGGAATAAAAAAAAATAACATAAGAGTGAATGAAACTGCAACAAGTCGTTACTCCGAATTTTTATTTATTTAGTTTTGACGTTTCAATTATTAAAATTAAATTTTGTTAAAAATGGATACTATTGAGTAACTAATGGCAATATATGCCGTTATGTTTTCAAGTAGCACTGAGAGTGATTCTGGCGATGAAAAATGTGTTCCCCAAATCAAAAAAAAAAAAAATATATATCTTTAATAATAAAATAAATATACATTTTTCTTTAAATTGACAATAAGAATTCCGAAAATCAGCGGCTAATCCGAAAAAAGATGATGCGTCTAATCTTTTTTTCGGATTAGACGTCCTATTTCGGAGTGCTGAATTAAAATTTTTAAAATTGGACGTCCCAATTTTTCTGTCAAAATGGTATTTTCTCTCTATCGTACTATTGGTGAATTTTTGCTTTCTCTTTTTAGTTTGACTAATTTTTTCGCCTCGCCATCGTGGAAACCATGCTTAAGTTGTTGGCAATTTGGCATTAATATTATTAAGTGCCTTAAATAATTTTCTTTCCGTGCCTTTGAGTGAAAAGTGCCCCACTTCCTTTAAAACTGTCCGAAAGGCACTATAGTGCCCCTTTTTGCAGCGCTTAACACAAAACAAAATAAACAAAATTTAATTTAATAATCAGTCTCGTCTCGATCTTTAAAGCAATAATACGTCGCTCATGGTGTTGGTTGCCAACCACCTTTGTGTTACCAAAATGGTGGTTATATACATATGTATATGATTTAGTTTTGTAAAAATGTATAAAATAAATTCTGTTTAATTATAAATTATTAATAAATAAAGTGTATGTGTAAATTTATTTACTAACAAACTTTATGCCTTACACCTTGTCGAATATGGTGATAAGCGAGCCACATTTTGATCAAAAGGTACGTTATAGTCAAAGTCCCAGCAAGTTTTTTTCAAAAGGAATATCAAAAACTTTTTTTTTTTGTATGCTTTCAATTCGTTTGATGTGTACATCATAATAAGGATTCCAGGCGATTACAACATATTTCACTTGAGATCTTATATAAGCGAAATATAGTGTATTAATAAAGTTTGTGTATCTCTGAATTCCCCAATGGATGTGCTCCTCAGTGCACCACTGATCTACAGGGAGATTGTTCTTTAAACGTTTGTCAACAGCTTTTGATTGACAGTTTTGCCCAGAGCAGGCCACCATACTATTACCCCATACAAGAGTACGGGTCTGACTACTGCGGTATAACGGACCTATACGATGCGGGGCTCCAGCCCCGTCCTTTCCCAATGGCATTTTTGCCAGAGCATAGCCGGAGGGGAATGCTTAGCGGCTTTGAGGAGTTTCTAGTTTTACCAAGGTAAGCAATGGATTAAAATAACCTTTGAAAAATTTGTTATGTCTAAAAAACCGGATTTTTTGGGATTTTTTTTTTGTTTTTTTGAAATATCGAGTGTAATCCTTTTAGATTTTTGAGAGTTTTCGTGAATTCTAAAAGTTTTCGAATCCTGAGATTATTCGAGTTGATTTGAAGTTTTGTTCAAAAGTTTTTCTAATTCTCTTGATTTTTGTGAGGTTGATTATTTTGTAGATATTTATGTAGGATTTTTAGTTAAAGCTGACAATTCCAAATAAAATTAATCCAAAGTCGTTCCAATCGTTTAATTTCAAATAGTGTTGCTCGACGAAAATCTCAATAATCCGATTTTTAACAAAAAAAAAAAGTTACGAATGATTACTGGTTGTACAATTAATACATACATAAAACATAAATAACTTTAAATGCTTCATTCAATGCATCGGCTATTGTTATATGGTTGTTCTCGCTTTACGCCAAACAACAATTCGAATGGTGCTCTTTTCGTACTCCTTTGCCAATGTGAGTTGATATACATCTGAATTTTGTTAATGTACTTGTACAAACTCTCTGAATGTTCAATAGAGGGCCTTTGTAAAGGCGGGGAGTATCACTCGGTTAATTCTCTCCACCTTCCCATTTCCCCGTGGTACTCCAGTAATAATAATTTTCAATCAGACACATGTCTGATATTGTTTCCTTCACAATATCCCTTGAACTATGTTGAGGTGAAGGCAGTACCCCTCTCTGTAATTACATGTTGCGAATTACCAAAAATAACCTACATGGCTTCTAACTTCTTCAGCACCTCGG
Organism: Tipula vernalis; assembly: GCA_958295665.1. NCBI lineage: Eukaryota > Metazoa > Arthropoda > Insecta > Diptera > Tipulidae > Tipula > Tipula vernalis. The sequence continues at coordinate 371,150,878 of OY282559.1, forward strand.
ATATCGGCGTGATTTTTGTTGGATATAACCACACATACTTCGAAAATCCATCTATCTATAGAATATATTTGTATTGTTTGGATGTGCTTACCATAGGGCCAAATATAATACCTGTTGGTAACGGATGAACGAATCCTTCTTGTTTGCCTTCTTTCCTTTCCGCTAAAATACAGTGAATACAGTTGCGCTTACAACTTTCGCAGAGTTCTTTAAGCTTTGGGATATAATATCCGTTTGAAATAATTTGCATCACTTTCTGGGGTCCAAAATGTCCATCTTCGTGTATCTTCATAGTCTTCGTAGTCCCCAAGTTTCAGAAGTTTGGAAATTAATGATAATCTCTCGTCTTTCATTTGGCTTGACTTATCCTGTCAATGAATTCGAGAACAAGATTTCTGCTTAGTGCATCGGCGTGTTTCACTCTATTCCCCGGTTGTTGTTCTATTGTATACGTAAACTCCTCCAGAGCTATCGCCAATCCTGCAACACGCGATGATATGTCTTTCTTTGCCATTGTCGATCGAAAGGCTAGACAGTCGGTAACTATTTTGAAGTGTATCCCATATAGGTACACTTTGAATTTTGATACTGCCTTGACTGCTGCTTGGACTTCTAAATCAAAACTGTGATAATTCTCCTGTGCTCCATTACTTTTCCGGTTATACTAGAAAATAGGATGGAATGTTTTTGCTTCAAATCCCATCTTCGAAACATCCGTGTGTAGCTCCGTCTCGGCGTCTGGATTGTATATTCCCAACACTGGTCTTTCATACAGGATTGATTTAAGTTTTTGATATGATCCTCGTGGGCTAGCTCCGAACTGAAAACAAACATTGTTCTTTAAAAGATCTGATAATGGTTTGGCGAGTATCGACTAATTTTTGACGAATTTTTTAAAATATCCTGTAAGACCCCGGAAACTTTGGAATTTTTTTAATTGTGTTGAGTTCTGGAAATCTTTGAACTGCTTCGGTCTTTAGAGACGATGGTTTAATTACGATTGTTTGCCCACTTAAATTTTAGACCATATTGACGCCCTACTATATATCCGGTACCTGATCGATTTTTTCAATATTTTCTGATTCTGCCATTGTTGGGATTATAATATCGTCCATATACACAATTTGTTCATCTTTTCGAATCACATCCTTGAAAACCATATTCACGAATCTTTGAAACACCGACCATTGCATGATGGAATATATTCACCTAGTTCTCTATTAAAGGTAAAGGATACCTTATCTATTACTATAACCTTATTAATCCGTCGATAATCGACGCAAAGTCGCATGATTGTGTCTGTTTTATTGGCGAGGACTTCAGGACTAGCAAACTCTGTGTGACTTGGCCTTACTATACGCTTCTCTAACCACTCAATCTGATGATATACGATTTCATTTTCAGCTGGCGGGAGACGTCGCAGAGTCTGATAGATCGCGGTTTCGTCTTTTAAAATTGTTTGCATCGTTATAGGTGATCTTTTCACTGATTTTGGTTCATATTGAGAAATTAAATTGTTTATAATGGGAACGAAGTACTTATTTCCAACGATTGGATTCGAATCGACTTCTGACGACATACACGAGAATGGAAATATTCACCTGATTCTAATTTCGTCCTTCCTTAACAAAATGTCTGTCCCATCAAGAACATCATTGCCTATGATCAGCTTATTGTTTATTAAGTGCTTTGAGACTACGTGAATTTTGGCTGTGAAACATTTATCATCAATTAGAATGGTTGAATTAAATTATCCTATTGTGTTTATTCGGTTTTCAGCTATTCCCGAAACTTCTATCGGAGCTTCTATAGATTTTGGTGATCCTAATGTCGGCGCCTGTGTCGATAAGTGATTCTACATCATACCCAGGGGTTTTTACGACTTTATGATTAACTTCTTGAAAAGAAAGAATTAGATTTATTTTCTAATCCCGAACTATTTGAACTGCTAGGGCACCTTAACTTAAATGTAGTATTTAATTCTAACTTGGCTTTAAATTATTTGAAATTACTTGCCCCATAGAGTAATATTTTATTACTATCGATATCGTTTATACCGTCGATAGTGTATTGAATCACCGCAGCTTCCTCGATTTTACCTAATAAACCTAACTCTTTCATCGCCAGAAAGTAGCCGTTAAGAGATGCATCCTTCTTCTTTTTTCGTAACCTTAGTTGAAGAATTTGGAATTCATCTAACCAAAAATTCTTTTAATATTTCCTAAATATCAAGATCTTTAATAGTTCGGAGTGCTAGCCTAGCAGATCCGGTAATCAGGCGTTTAGCATATATCAGGGTAGCAAAGGCCGACCAATTTAACAAACTTGAAACATTTGAGCTTTCAATATCTTTAAACGAAAATGAGGGAACTTCACTGCCTTTCGGCTGGCTATTTTTAAATTCCATAATTTCAGAGAGGATGAACTCTCGCGATGGTTTCAAGCAACAAACCAACAAGCCTCACAGCAGACACAACACACCTGTGAAACCTTTCTAACTGATCAAAGGCCACTATCAAATTGCGCATTATGTACCGGTCAGCAGCACCGTCTTTGCGATTGTCCTAATTTTTTACAAATGAGCTTAGATCAACGTATGCACTACGTGAATAAAAGTTCCAGATGTTACAACAACTTGGGTGAAGGGCATAGCGTATACGACTACAAATCAAAGGTTCGATGTCATCAGTAAAGAAGAAGACACCATTCACTAGTCCACATTGAGCAAAACACCAATACTGTATCGCCCAAATCTGTGCCATCTACCAGCACAATTGGAAGTACCGCATTTGCATTGTCCGTGGATTCAAAGTTCATCAATTCGAATGGCGTTACCAATTTGCATTCATTACATACCAGATAGGGTGCTGATGCATTGTTACTGACTGCACTGGTTGAAGTTTGTGACAAATTTGGGATATGGCAAACCTGTCGAGCTCTGTTGGACGACGCCTCAACAAGGTCATCAGGTTCCATCACCGAAAATTGCGCCAACCGGCTTAGTCTTTCAAGATCCAATCCAAAGTTTCAAATTCTAAACGGTGGAAATTCCGGTAGAGTAAGAGGTGTATGTTCACCTGTAATGTGATCAAGAACCCACACCTAATTTACTATCGACCTCAACGCGTATATAATATCGAAAATTACATCAAACCTGCCTTCGCAAACTATCGACCGCGAAAAATTGACATATCTGAACCAACTGTCGTTAGCCGACCCTGATTTTCATATACCCGGCGCTATAGATCTTTTGATTGGATGTGATAGATTTTTAATACTCATATGAAGTTTGGGTGGATTGTCCGAGGAGTAAACCAAATATATGATCAACCCAACCAAATCATAACATGCCTTTATGTCGACCATGAAATTAGTATTGATAGGTCACTTAGAATATTGTGGGAAACGAAGGAAATACCAGCTGTTGCACAATTGAACGACGAGGAGAAACTTTGTATGGAATTCTTCGATAAACATTTAAAACAAGGTGAGTCGGGTAAATTTATCGTCTAATTACCATTGAAACCAAACAGACCCATGTTAGGTGATTCACTTAACCAAGCACTTAGAAGGTTCAGCTCACTCAGCAGGAACAGCAGGTCAAATCGACCTACCAAATGATAAAAAATAGTATCTACCACACCACCCGGTGTTTGCGCGTTGTGTTTGACGCTTCAGCGAGATCAACATCGGGCGTATCTCTTAATGAAACATTGATGGTCGGGCCGACTGTACAACAGTCACTCTCATAGATACGAATTAGATTCCGCAAACACCGTTATATGTTCACGGCGGACATTGAGAAAATGTTCCGTCAAGTCTGGATCGAGAAAAAAGACACCGAATTCCTACGTATCTTTTGGCGAAACTATCCGACATCACCAATAAAAATTATCGTCTTCTTACCAATACATAAGGCATAGCTTCAGCGTCATTCATAGCAACACAAGCGCTTACTAAATTAGCCCACCTCCATCTTGAGAGCCATCCGCACGCAGCAAGGGTGTTAATGAAGGACTTTTACATAGACGATCTAATGTCCGGAGCGAGTACCATCGAAGATGCTATATCATTACAAGCCGAGCTGAATTCTTTTTTGAGAATGGGTGAATACCATCTACGTAAATGGGCCAGCAACGATATAAAGCTACTGGAAAACATACCCGAAGATGACAGAGAAATTTCTATCCGTGAAATAAGCGAAGGGAATAAATAGATTTCGATACTAGGGATTAAATCGACCCACATGCTGATAGTTTTCTTTTAATGTTTCGCTACCAGTATCAACTAAATTAACCAAAAGAAGCATGTTATTCGAGGCCTCACGCGTTTTCGACCCAATGAGATGGGTGTCCCCAGTGACGGCTTGGATAAAGATACTATTTCAACGCCTTTGGTTATTAAAACTCGATTGGGACGACCAAGAAGAAAAGGAAAGAAGACAATGGATAGATATACGGGGCAGATTAAATTTAATTGAAAGGGTCAAAATACCAAGACCACAACACTGCATCTGTGTGGGTTCGCCGACGCACAAACGCTAAGTTCGGATGGAAAAGTACTGACTAACCTAATTACTGCAACCACCAAAGTCGCATAGATAAAGTTCACCACAACAGCAAGATTGAAATTATGTGTGGTGCTGTTACTTGTTCGATTAGTAATGTTGGTCATAATGTCCTTGGAGTTCACTATTTCCCCAAAAATATCTTTATGGTCTGACTCAACTACGGTATTAACTTGGCTGGTAAATCCTCCGAGAAAGGGAAATATATTCGTACTCAACCGGGTTACTGAAATACTAGAGTCTACGAATGTCCAGCAATGGTTCTACGTTCCATCAAAGTAAAATCCGGCAGACATCGCTTCTCGTGGTGTTACTCCTGACGAACTACTAAACGACGCTATGTGGTAGAATGGGCCAGCCTAGCTGCGTTATGAACCTATACAAGCTACAGAGCAACCAAGAAAACCAGCCAGTACAAGGACAGCATCATCCAGTTTCCTTCTCAAGGAAGAACCAGAAAATCCAGACAATGAAAATTTAATATTCGACGAAATAATTGAGAGGTTTTCAAGTGTTAAAAAAGCAACTCGGGTCCCTGCTTGGGTCCTATGGTATAAGCAGAATTTGCGGAATACCAAAACCAAGGTTTTCGGCCCGCTTGCCGGAGCAGATTTGTATGAAGCATACAAGATATTAGTGAAAGAGGCTCAACTTACAAATTTTTTCTGCGGAAATTAAGTGTTTAATTGGTAAACTATATTTGAAGAAATCTGATATTTCCTCTCTTAATCCTTTCTTAGAGGACGCGGATATTTTGCGAGTAGGTGGACGCCTGGAACACACAAGAAGCCAATACGACCTGAAACAACCGGTAATCCTATCAGGCTGTCACCCTCTGGCACTTAAATTAGTACAATAGGCACGCGAAGAGCATCTACATGTGGGACCCACCTTATTGATGTCAATAATAAAGCAACAATACACGATATTAAGATGTAAGGACTTGATTCGACGCATCTTACATAATTGTATCAAAAATTTCCGGCAAAAGAAAATTACGCAGCAACAATTAATGGGTCAATTACCACCACCACGGGCTAACCTGATAAAACCATTTCTACAGACCAACGTAGATTATGCCGATCCGTTTAACCTCAAAACCAACAAAGCTCGAAAAGCTACCATCTACAACAGATACTTGGTCGTATTTACATGTAAGGAAACCAACGCCGTACACCTTGAGTTAGCCTCCGATTTGACTTCGGATAATTCATCGCAGCGTTTAGACGATTCAGATATCTACAACGACAACGATACAAATTTCGTAGGAGCCACAAAAGATTTAGAATATTTCCAACAACTACTATCAAAAGAAATTAAACAAATCGTCAATCAACAAAACACAACCAGCAACACCTCATTTTAATGGGCTTTGTGAAGCAGCAGTTAAGTCAACAAAGTACCATTTGCGACGCGTACTTAACGCGACTTGAAGCCTTACTTAACTCCCGACCCTTATGCGAATCACTTAAAGAGCACATCACAGCACTAACTCCAGCGCATTTTATCATCGGGGAGCCAATGACTATGATTCCTCAGCCACATCTTACAAATCTGAAAGTCAACCGACTATCACGATGGCAAATGACACAGCTGATGTTCCAACACTTTGCCAAAAGATGGCAAACAGAATACCTAACCACCTTGAATAGTCTGTCAAAGCGGCGATATAAAACCAATAACATCAAAGGAGGCGACTTAGTCATATTTAAGGTTGACAATATACCACCTATAGGGCAATGGGCATTAGGACGCGTCACTGATGTACATTCTGGCCGTGATCAAATCGGTCGCGTAGTCACAACCAAAACGAATAAAGAGCTCTTCAAACGGCCCGTCACAAAAATTTGTCGACTTCCATCTCTTGACTCATGTAACTCGTCAACGGAGGCGACATGTCGGGAAAACTAATCACTACTCATCTTGCCGTTCAGCAAAATCACGATAATTACTGCCGATGTCGTGACATAATCCAACAAAATTTTTGACAATCAATAATTGTTGATCAACTAAGTTGTATTTGATGACATCTGAAGTTGAACTCTATAACTAAAACTGTTATAATTTATATGTACTAAAAATTTATATGAACTAGTAATTCTAGATTTTTGAGACTTTTCAGGAATTTTGACAGTAAAAATTTCGGAAAATTTTTAATAATCTCGGTTATTTTCGAGATTACGATATTACCCTACAGTAGATCTAGACAACTTGAGATTTTGAAATGGGCGTAGTAGTAAAACCTATGTGATATTAGTTACTGCAATTTTACAAATTAAGAAAAACTAAGCCTAAGATTTTTGAGATTGTAAACAACTTTTAGTAGGCCTTGGGTTCATTCGGCCTATTTAGAATTTCAACGAATTTTGGAGATTATTCTAATTTTTCAACAAGGAAATTATTTTGCTCGAGATTTTGATTGACCGGGATTTTCGAAACTGGTTGTCGTCAACCGTCAACTGTTTAGTCGCCATTATTTATGGATAAAGTATTACAAATTCATATATATTGTTATGGTAAAAAAACGTTGGATATAATCACAATCCATTTAATCGTTTGACATACGATCAAATATCCAAACCAAGTGATAATTCTTAATAATATCACAGAATATATATAAACAGAACAATATCTTCTATTGCGCTTTAATCCTAAGTTTGTGAACAAATATTTAAAATATGATTTAGAAGAGATAGAAAAACAATTTTGTATGGAATCAATGAAACAAAACTAAAATACAAAAATTTTTGTACCCACCCCTTTGTTTTGATCAATTAAAATCAGTACAACTTTAAAAGGAAAGGGAAATCTTTACACTTTGTAATGTGTTTAAAAAAAATAGACAAGCAGGAGGTCCTTTGTTTATTTTTTGATTTCATTTTAAAGTTTCGCAAAGCTAACTAGACCAAAATCAAAAATTATTTGTGAACGTCTATCTCTTTTAAACACATTACAAAGTGTAAAGATTTCCCTTTCCTTTTAAAATTGTACTGATTTTAATTGATCAAAACAAAGGGGTGGGTACAAAAATTTTTGTATTTTTGTTTTGTTTCATTGATTCCATACAAAATTGTTTTTCTATCTCTTCTAAATCATATTTTAAATATTTGTTCACAAACTTAGGATTAAAGCGCAATAGAAGATATTGTTCTGTTTATATATATTCTGTGATAATATGATGAAGAGAGTTGAATGGTATTATAAAGGTTTGGAATAGACGAAGATTCACTCTGATATTGTATGTTATTATAATAGTATAATAACATACGTTTTATTAATACTCAAATTTATTATTTAATATACGTTATAATTATTTCTTATATCAGACATATATCAGTTTTTAATGTTACACACTCAAAAAAAATATTTTAACAACTCTACACATTGTTACGAATTACCCGACAGGCCACACATTCGTGTGACCTTTGTGAAGTTGGCCCAAAATTCTATCCCAAAAAATTTAAATTTTAAGCACTGGCAATACCATTATACATGTTATGATATAAGGAAAGCTATCACGATAGGAAAAATAAAATGTATGGATAATACAATAAATTTGTTTTTGCAGCTACAATGTCCAGTACTACATAATATAACATTAAAAAAATATGAAATCAATTACAAACATATAATACGAAAACAGAAAATCAGAAAAATATTAATTTGTATTCGAAATATCTTAACTGAACTATAATGTAAAATAAATATTTTTTATTTATTTCTGTTTAATTTCCAAAGAGAATTATTTTAAAATTTGTAAAGTTAGGTTTGCGTCTCATTATGATCTCATAGCCAGAATGACCTATATACGAGTACATAGTCCCATCAAGAATTGTCACTTCTTCGTCATATATCTCAGAAGTAAGGTGTTAAACATCAATCAGATTATGATTTTCTAATAGATCTGACCTTTACCTTCATGGTTCCAACGAATCAGACCAATGTCATTGGGATTTCATAGCCAGAATGGCTAATATACATAGTCCCGACAAGAAATCTCAATTCATCGTAATTTATCTCGAAAGTTAGGGTATTGAATATCGATCAGACTAAGATTTTCTAATAGATCTGATCTTAATTGTCATGGCTCCAACGAATCAGACCAATGTCATTGGGATTTCATAGCCAGAATGGCCCATATACATAGTCCCGTCAAAAAATGTCAATTCTTCGTCATATATCTCGAAAGTTAGGGTGTTGAACATCGATCAGACTATGATTTTCTAATAGATCTGATCTTTACCTTTATGGTTCCAACAAATCAGACCAATGTCATTGGGATCTCATAACCAGAATGGCCCATAAACATAGTCCCATCAAAAAATGTCACTTCATCGTCTTATATCTCAGAAGTAAGGGTGTTGAACATCAGTCTAGCTATGATTTTCTAATACATCTGATCTTTACCTTCATAGTTCCAACGAATCAAACCAATGTCATTGGGATCTCATAGCCAGAATGGCCCATATATTTAGTCCCATCAAGAAATGTCACTTCATCGTCATATGTCTCGAAAGTTAGGGTGTTGAACATCAATCAGACTATGATTTCCTAATAAATCAAAACTTTATCTTTATGGTTCCAACGAATCAAACCAATGTCATAGGGATTTCATAGCCAGAATGGCCCATATACATAGTCCCGTTAAGAAATGTCATTTCTTCGTAATATATTTCGAAAGTTAGGGTGTTGAACATGGATCAGACTATGATTTTCTAATAGATCTGATCTTTACCTTTATGGTTCCAACGAATCAGACCAATGTCATTGGGATGTCATAGCCAGAATGGCCCATATACATAGTCCTATCAAGAAATCCTAATTCATCTTCATATATCTCTGAAGTAAGGATGTTAAACATCAGTCTAGCTATAATTTTCTAATAGACCTGATCTTTACCTTCATGGTTCCAACGAATCAGACCAATGTCATTGAAATTTCATAGCCAGAATAGCCCATATACATAGTCCCGTTAAGAAATGTCACTTCTTCGTAATATATATCAAAAGCAAGGGTGTTGAACATCGATCAGACTATGATTTTATAATATATCTGGTATTTACCTTCATGGTTCCAACGAACCAGACCAATGTCATTGGGATTTCATAGCCAGAATGGCCCATATACATAGTCCCGTCAAGAAATGTCACTTCATCGTAATATATGTCAGAAGTAAGGGTTTAAACATCAGTCTAGCTATGATTTTCTAATAGACCTGATCTTTACCTTCATAGTTCCAACGAATCAGACCAATGTCATTGGGATCTCATAGCCAGAATGGCCCATATACATAGTCCCGTCAAGAAATGTCACTTCTTCGTCATATATCTCGAAAGTTATAGTGTTGAACATCGATCAGACTATGATTTTCTAATAGATCTGAACTTTACCTTTATGGTTCCAATGAATCAGACCAATGTCATTGGGGTCTCATAACCAGAATGGCCCATATACATAGTCCCATCAAGAAATGTCACTTCATCGTCATATATCTCAGAAGTAAGGGTGTTGAACATCAGTCTAGCTATGATTTTCTAATAGACCTAATCTTTACCTTCATAGTTCCAATGAATCAAACCAATGTCATTGGGATTTCATAACCAGAATGGCCCATATACATAGTCCCGTCAAGAAAAGTCACTTCTTCGTCATATATCTCGAAAGTTAGGGTGTTGAACATCGATCAGACTATGATTTTATAATATACCTGATCTTTATTTTCATGGTTTCAACGAATCAGACCAATGTCATTGGGATCTCATAACCAGAATGGCCCATATACATAGTCCCGTCAAGAAATGTCATTTCTTCGTCATATATCTCGAAAGTTAGGGTGTTGAACATCGATCAGACTATGATTTTCTAATAGACCTGATCTTTTGCTTTATGGTTCCAACGAATCAGACCAATGTCATTGGGATCTCATAGCCAGAATGGCCCATATAGATAGTCCCGTCAAAAAATGTCACTTCTTTGTCATATATCTTGAAAGTAAGGGTGTTGAACATCAGTCTAGCTATGATTTTCTAATAGACCTGATCTTAACCTTTATGGTTCCAACGAATCAGACCAATGCCATTGGGATCTCATAACCAGAATGGCCCATATACATAGTCCCATCAAGAAATGTCACTTCATCGTCATATATCTCAGAAGTAAGGGTGTTGAACATCAGTCTAGCTATGATTTTCTAATAGATCTGATCTTTACCTTCATAGTTTTAATGAATCAAACCAATGTCATTGGGATTTCATAGCCAGAATGGCCCATATACATAGTCCAGTCAAGAAAATAAAATAAATTAAATTTTATTTTAGTTTAATTATCAAGCTTAGTGCTGTAAATTTATTAAATAATAATTCATATAATATGAATTAAATTTTGAAATTTTTATATAATATCCTAATCATTTTATTTTATATTTACCGCATATTAAAATCTTTAGTCTCGCGATAGTTTTATTTTTGGGCTGAGAGTTACTGTAGTGAAAGTTTTACCCATCATGAAAGAATTTTTTTTGGGCTATTGTTTCGTAAATATTGGTAGTTATAGAAGTTTTTTGGGCTGACACTATAAATTGCAATTTTAGTGTTACCATATCATTTCTTTGGGATATAATTTTGGGCCAACTTCACATACATATTCGTGTGTTCGTTGGGTGTTTTGGCATTACGCCATGTCAGTTGTCGACATCGCCTACTAATGTCAAATTCTTTCGGGTTACTCGAAATAAAGTAACTTTTTTATCTCCTAAAGAATATGAAAATATTTTTGTAGTTGTCTTGGTGTAAAAAGAGCAAAATAAAGTGAGGTTATGTTTTTCTGTCAGTCAGATCAGTAAAACTTTTTTTATTTTGATAACAAAAAGATGGAACCAATTAATTTTAGCACATTAATATTCAATAAACAACAAATGAAATATCAAAATGGAGTTTTATTTTTGTTTCCAATTCACTTTGACATTTCAGATATCTATGTATTTGTAAAGAGTAAAGCAGATCTATGAAAAAATCTAGAGTAAAGCAAAATGCTCTCGAGCAAAAAGTTAAGTGCTTTATTTTCCCAGAAAGAATTTGTAATGTCAAATTGTTACCCTTCGAGTAAAATTTTTTACCCTCAGGGTGTTTTTTTTCCCGAAAGAATTTAACATAACAATAATAAATTCTTTACAGTTTTGAGGTCCCCTGAATCCGAAAAAGTGGGTTTCGAAATGGTGTCTGTCTGTCTGTCAGTCTGTCAGTCTGTCAGTCTGTCAGTCTGTCAGTCTGTCAGTCTGTCAGTCTGTCAGTCTGTCAGTCTGTCAGTCTGTCAGTCTGTCAGTCTGTCAGTCTGTCAGTCTGTCAGTCTGTCAGTCTGTCAGTCTGTCAGTCTGTCAGTCTGTCAGTCTGTCAGTCTGTCAGTCTGTCAGTCTGTCAGTCTGTCAGTCTGTCAGTCTGTCAGTCTGTCAGTCTGTCAGTCTGTCAGTCTGTCAGTCTGTCAGTCTGTCAGTCTGTCAGTCTGTCAGTCTGTCATCTGTCAGTCTGTCAGTCTGTCAGTCTGTCAGTCTGTCAGTCTGTCAGTCTGTCAGTCTGTCGGTCTGTCAGTCTGTCAGTCTGTCAGTCTGTCAGTCTGTCAGTCTGTCAGTCTGTCAGTCTGTCAGTCTGTCAGTCTGTCAGTCTGTCAGTCTGTCAGTCTGTCAGTCTGTCAGTCTGTCAGTCTGTCAGTCTGTCAGTCTGTCAGTCTGTCCGTCTGTCAATCTGTCAGTCTGTCAGTCTGTCAGTCTGTCTGTGTCCTCTCTACAGCCCAGATGGTTTAATCAATCGAACTGAAACTTCAGATTTAAGCTTTTTTGATAAATTGGGAGGTCCCAGTGTTTTTTACTCCAAACCGGCTAACCGGAAGTGGCCACTCCCTTGGTCCATAAAATTTATTTTGCAAATATCATAAAAAGTATAAGGTTTACAAAAACCTACTTAATACAAAATGTTTCCAAAAATTAAAAACAAATTAAAAAAAAAATTAAGAAAAAATAAAATTTCTCAAAATTCTCTGTTCGTAAAAGAAAGTCGTGTGTTGGCCGAACCTCAATTTTTTTTTTTTTTTAAATTACTGACCCGACAAAGCGAAGAATATTCAAGAGTCAATTATGCATATATTAATTTCTAATTTTCTCTCTATTTCCAGGAATCAAGTGCAGCTCAAAAAACGAACTCGCCGACTCGCTCAGCAGTAACATGAGTAACATGGAAAGCTTACTACCACTCCTACTCATCGTAACATGCTCCCTTATTGGATTTTCTGCCCTAATCTTTGGCGTATTCTGCTATCGGCGCGAATTAAAATTCTGGATGTACTCCAACATGTGCTACCGGTCGAACGACATGCTGAATGACAAAATGCATGATGCCTACATAATCCATAGTCTACAGGATGATCATTTTATTAGCCAAATACTTGGCCTCGTCCTCGAAAATGACATTGGCCTAAATTTATGCCTACACTATCGTGATTTAAATTTAAATGCATACATCACCGATTCAATATTGGATGCGGTCGACAATTCAAAGCGAATCATAATTGTATTGTCGAAAAATTTTCTGTACAACGAATGGTCACGTTTTGAGTATAAAAGTGCAATTTATGATATTCTCAAAAAACAAAAGAAAATCATTTTTATCCTGTACGGTGATTTACCGCAAAAGGATATCGATCACAATATGAAGGAATATTTAAAAATTAATACGTGCATCGAATGGGATGATACAAAATTTTGGAAAAAATTACGTATCACATTGCCAAAAAGTAAATCATCGTCAACGGTGGTGGGAGCGGCGGCACATCAAGCCGCCGCCGTCCATAAAATGGGAAAAAATAAAAATTTTAAAAATCAAACTCAATTCATTAACAGTGCCGGTGGCAACATAATTATTACGAAAAATAATAATATTTCGATATCGATCTCATCGACGCCATCGGTGTCATCGTCAGCGCTGGGTTGTGACCTAAATGATATAAATAATTGTGGTGGTGGCGGCGGCGGCGGTGGCACTATGATTGTTGACACACATAATAATATTGTTTTAGGTGGTGGTGGTAATGAACATAGCGGTCATTGTCCATACAGTGATTATAATAATTATTCAACAATTAATTGTAATAATAGTAGTATTATTAATAATAATAATAATAGTAATAACAAAAGTATTTTTAAAATAAACTGTGATATAAAAAATAATACAATTAGTAATTCAACAACGAAATTAGATAAAATTTATAATATAAATAATAATATTAATAATAATAATAGTAATAATCTAATTAATAGTAACAATTGTATATTAAGTAATGAGTATGCATCAATACCGCCACGTTCATGCATATATGTTAATAACAATAGTTGTAGTACGCTGGATAAAAAACGAAATAGTGGTAGTGGTGGTGGTGGTGGTGGAGGTATTTGTGGTGGTGCTGGCATAACCGGAGATTATAATAATAGCATTGATAGTGTTGATATTAATATTGTAAATAATAAGGAACGTGATAGATATTTTAATTTTAATTGTAAACATTTTAATTATAATTTAAATTCATCGCCATGTAATAATCAATACAAAAACGATTTATGTAATATGAAACAAATATGTAATGAGACAATGAAACAATGTAATAATGATACCGCTTAACATTGGATGATTAGTTGGTAAGTTGAAATTGTTTTGTTTTTATTTACCATATATTAAATAACTAATATAAGTTTTTATGAGTATGTTGCCTTTCGAAACCCTCAAACTGTATTTAGAAATTTGTAACATCTACGCCGTCCCAATTTTGTTATTATCTGCAATTTGCATAATTTTTATATATCGCCTAAATGCTTTATCGGTAAGCAGTTGTATTTCAAAAAAAAAAAATATTGAATTATTTTAGTCGATAAGTAGATACATACCGATGGTCACAAATAAATGTTTTGTTGATATATGCCGCGGTTGCTTTAGTTGGTGTTGTGCGACGGTAACAAGTTTTGCGCGCGAAAAGAAAAAAAAAAACTTTGTTTTGGTGGAGGGTTTGGATATAAAATGGGCGTTTGAAGATTTCGCGAGTGAGTCTGAGTTAAATTGTTAAATAGTTTCATTCATAATTATAATAATATCAATAATAAAAATTTAGTTATTGTGAAGCTTTGACTAGAAGAATAAACTGTAAAAAAAAAATAAAAAAATAATAGAATAATAGAGCTCCAATGACAGTTTCCTTTCGATGTTTCATCGATTTTACCAAAGTTTTCACCAAATCTTGAGGCATCGCCTCCCATTCCTCTGCGACCGCTTTCTTATGGATGTGTTTACATGGCAACGATGGGCGAGGAAGAGTTTATGGAAGACCAGGAAACCGATTTGAACGAGTCTCATATGGCGGTGGATCATGCATGTTCTGGGGAGGCATGCCATTGGAGGCGAAGACAGATATTGTGTTCATCTCCGGAGCGAATACTGGCCGTCGATCAAGAGGATTTACTTCTCAACGGTACATTGAGGAAGTACTCGAGGACTACGTCGTACCTTTTGCCGGTTTTATTGGTGGAAACTTCGTGTTAATGCAGGATAATTCGAGACAACATACGGCTGGTATAGTTTATCAGTACCCTCAAGAGGTGGATGTGCCTGTTACGGAGTGGCAAGCTCGAAGCCCGGACCCCAATCCCATCGAACATTTATGGGACGGGCTGAAAAAAGGTTTCGAACCAGAGATGATGTTTCAACGACTCTCCAGGAGCTGCAACAGGCGATCGCAGAGGAATGGGAGGCGATACTTCAAAATTTGGTGAAAACTTTGGTAAAATCAATGAAACATCGAATGAAAGCTGTTATTCGGGCTAGGGGAGAGAATACTTCTTATTAATAAAAATGTTTTTTTGCTGATTTTCATGTTTCAATTCGATTTTTACCACTAATTATTATGCTGATAAATTCACAAAAAACGTGTACTTCAGATGTTGACTTCAAAAATCATTTTGTTGACACGGTATAAGTACAAAAATGGTATCACTGGATAGGTGTTGAAATAGACTTTGAATCTGCTTTCAAGAAAATTAAACAAACATTGGATTTTTTGATATTTTTGAAATGTTGGTGAAAATTTTTACAATGTGCGAACTTTTTGCACCCAAGTGTATGTACTTATTTCTTAACTAAGATTCTTAACCTAGGTTTTATCATCTATTAGTCTGTGCTATTGGTATTCATTTTCTTTAGTCTTAACCTACGATTTTTATTTATTTTATTTTTCCCTTAGATTAATTATACTACATATGTACAAGCATAAAATTACCAAGGTGTCAGGTGAGATTAGATCCCCGCGAGTTCCAGGTCCCATGGATGAAGGATTTTGCGGAGGAATTCTACCTCAGAGTGCTTTGTCCTCTCCACGAACTTTGCCTGGTGGCGCCGGCCAAAGTTGTGGGGAGTTTCGAGGTTTGCGCGCTCCTCAAGTTCGGATAAAGGGGTACATTTAAAGAAAGGAGGTTTCGACCAATCGTCGAAAGCGAAGCGAAGGGAGTTTGCCTGTACTGATGTAGGCTTTATAGAGTCTCAACTTGTTTTTAGGGGAGAGGCCACTATTTCGGTTGAGAAATCGATAGTGATTTTGGCGGGCAGTAAACGCTTTTTTCTTTATGTATTTAATTTGAGGCAGCGGTAATAGCTTCGGATCGAGAATGACTCCCAGATATTTGACTTGAGGTTTGAATTCAAGGACGTTACTCTCGAATGAAATGGGATTGGTTTGTACATTTTGGAGTAATTGTTGTGATGGAAGTGGATGATTTCGGTTTTACAGGAATTGATTTTAATCTTCCACTTCCTCGCATACTCCGAATACTCTTCAAGGTATTGAAAGCAGCAACTGATTTGATACTGGAACTGTGGTTGTTCAGTGGGACATAGCATTTCCGGTTTCTAAGGTAGGAATAGGTTAGTTTGATTAGAAGGCTTTTTCTATGTCAATAAAGGTGGTGAAGGTCGATCGGCCGAACCGTTTAGAGTTTTTGATGAAATTGTTGAGCCTTAGTAGCTTGCGTTGGGGAGTGTCCAGCACGGAATCCGAATTGTTCATCAGGAGTGTAGGGTTGGAGCAGTGGAAGCCATCTATTGAGAATGACTATTTCTGTTATTTTCCTTAATCCGTTTCGGAGTCAGTGTTTTCCATTCTGTTGCATGGCTTTCCTGGTTAAGGAATAGGTATGACTTTGCCGATCTTCCAGCAGTCTGGAAAGTAACCAGTGATTATTATTCCGTTTAGGATATCGGTGAAGTAAATGACTGCTTTTTCTGGGAGGTTTTTTAGGGCTGTATTAGAAATATTGTCATCGCCAGGAGCTTTTCTCTTGTTGAGGTGACGAATAATGTTGAAAATTTCGTCTTTATCGACCGTCGTAATGATTGAATCATGCGGTTGGGAATTAAGAAAATTAGCAATGTTATTATTAAACAAGTCGAATGGGAGGTCCTTGAATGCCTCGTTCCGAGTATGCACTTTTTCGTAGTGGGCTGCGATTTGTTCAGAAATTGGTTTAGGATCTATGATAGGATGGGGATCTTGCAGAATATGGGTGATTGAATTGAATTTCTTGCCACTGAGCTTCCGAATTTCGTTAAAAATTTCGGGGGAATTATCGGGCAATTCTTTCAATCTTCTTTTGAAGCTTGCATTTTTCAGTTCACTGAACCAACAGGAAATCAGGTTCGAAAGGAGATTGATTTCAGTTTTTGAGACGGAACCTGGATATTTATAATGGAGACAGTTCATGCGGTTTCGTTGCTTAGTTAGGGATTGGAGCTGTTTTGGTAGTTTTGCGTTATCCTTACTTTGGTTAAGTGGAATAGTCTTCTTTGTTTTGGTAAGAGTGGAAGCCCTTCCGTCAATTTCAGCGATGATGACAGGGACCGGGTGCTCATCTGGGAGGTTTCGATGAATATGGACTTGGAATTTGGCCCAATCGGCTTGGGCGAAATTCCGGTAGCTCTTTCTTGATTGGAATTGAGTTGTGAACGGGACTGTAAAAAACACCGGAAAGTGGTCGGAACAAAACTCATGCAAAGTTTGGCGATTGTTTGGCAAAGTGATGTTCTTGGATAATATCAAGTCGAATTTCCCCTATCAAAGGTGGGGTCGCTCGGGGCGTTTAATTGCAGATTAAAATTTAAGCATAGCTTAAAGAGTGCTAGACAATTCTGGTTGCTGTTTGGGCAGTTCCAGGCTTCGTGTCGGGAATTTAAATCTCCAGCCAGTATGGTTTGGTTGCCAGTGCTTAAAAGATGTACTATATTCGGTATATTGATCTTCCTAACGTAGGTCGAACAAAACGTAATACATCGATTTGGGGTCCCTACGTTCAGTAAAGTTGTCTCAGTGTCATTTGTGATGAATGTTTGGGCTAGAAAATGAGAGATACCATTCTATATCAGAATGGCAGTACTTTCGGTATTATTTTTCCTCCTGTCACACCTAAAGATGGTGTACCCCGGGACAAAGAATCTGTGTCGCTGGTTTAGGTGGGTTTCGAACAGAAGGACTAGATTGGGTTTGTGACAAGAAAACATTTTCTCCAGCTCTTTACGTCGGTCTAGTGTGACTTGACTGTTAGCGTTCAAAGTAATGCAGGTCAGTTGTTCAATCATGGGTGGTTGGCTAGGGCGGCTACGAATTACTGCTAGTTACACTGGCATATGAGATATCTTCTCTCCGCAACCCGAGTCCTAAGAGGATTCGGGCCGGACCTGGTTTACGCGGATTAATTTTGGAAATAAATCTTTGTCTCACCTGACATTTGTTGTAGTTGGCAGGATGATGCTCTCTACGGTTAACACATTCGGCGGTTTTTTTATTTCCACGGAGTTTTCGCATTTACCAGGCTCGTGGCTCTCTGAACACTTGACCCATCTGTAGCAGAAACCACAGTTGGTTGTTGTGTGTCCGAATCTCTGGCAGTTGCGACACTGTATCACTTGGACTCGGCCCCTTTTCTTCTCCCACGTGACTCGGTAATTGCTCATTTCTCTTATTGATATTAGTTTTTCAATTGGGGTTTTCTTGTCGATGATGACTGGAAACAACGGCATTGGTACATTTACTGATGTGCTTTCCGATGTTTTCCTTCGGAAAGTCATCACTGGAACTTTGGCTACGATCCCATGTTTATCATTTAGGGTAAGCTCGACCTCCTCCGGGTTGAGAGATGAGTGGGCTCCGCGCATGACGTATGCGAGTCGTTTTTTGTCAGGATGCGTGTATATGTGGTACCATAAGTTGTTGTCTTTCTCTAATTCTTCTTTCAAATTCGTCCAGTCTTCCTTGTTTGTGGTGATGACAGTGATGGATTTACTACCACATCTGAAGGACGCTCGACCTGCGGCTGTGGATATAATTTGCCGTGTTGTATCATCGTTTTTTTCCGCTGCCACGTTGTGAAGCACGATCTCAGTGTTGCTTTCTGAATTTCGTTCTTGGTACATTTCGATACGACACTTGTGAACGATTCGTCCATTGATGTAAGCAATTCTGGTGACACTTGTTTTGTTTTGTTTTCTCTGGATGTATTCGGTATCAGGACAACTTAAATCGTTGTTCTCTGACTCCGCTGGTTCTTCTTTGCCAGATTCGTGTCCGAGTTGGTTCAACGAGATTGACGCTGAATCTGCAAAAGAAAATGTTTGATTGGATCGGAGCTCCCTAGATGGTGTGGGTTAACTTTTCGATTTGTTCGAATAGTTTGTCCATCCGACTTTCCATTACCTTCATTCTGGAGCTTGTAGCTTTTTTTTCCCAACAAAATGAAAAAAAACAAATATTACTTTAACTTGTTTTGAAAAAAACAGATTGGTTTTGTACACTTTTTAAAATTTGCACTTTAAAAAATTTTACTTTAAACACTTACGTGAAGAATCTCTGATCGCTCTGATATTTTGCGAATTTTAAACAAATCCAACCCATTTAAAATTTTTATAATTTTAATATTTTCGTTATCTTTTCGCTCGTCTACATTGTACAATAATTCTTTCTTTATACCGCAAAAGGGGTAGCAAAAGGGCAGCAAAAGTGTAAGTTTGAATTCAAATGTCTCGAGCCTCGACCAGGTAACAATTTTAGTGGAGAAATTACTTCCGTTTTTCATTAAAGAAAATGCATAATTTTATTCATTTCATGATGAGCAACCTGTGTGACATGTATGTTCAAAAAGCTCACTCGCACCTGCTACTGTAACATATTTATTTTCAAGCGACAGTGATACAAAAACTATTTTGGTTTAAAATTGCACTGAATTCTGCCGTGAAGAAATTGCTCACGGCTTAATTTTTTTCTTTTTAGTATTCGGTGAAAACCTTTAAATTGAAATTGAATAGATCGAGTATATTTGGGGAACCTAACATAATAACACCCAACCAAGTATGATAAAGACCCCAGGAGCAGCCGTATGCTGTACATTTTAAATCGGATAGCGTGCAGGGGTTCCTTTTAAATTCATTAGTGTTTGTCTCCTAAGAACTTTGTGTGCCGGAAATAATTCATTATGTTTTGTTTTACCAATAGCAACCAACTCTGATAATGAGCACATTACCAGCGGTATGTTGTAATTTGTACAAACTGCCAGCTTCCAAACAGTACCATATAAAACTAACCACTTTTGTGGACCGTTAAGTTTATAGAAGATAGACAGTAAAGGAAGCTCCGTTTGGAAGCAGGCCAATTGTACAAACTACAACATGTGGTTGTTCCTTGGTCCTGCCAACTCAAAACATAAGGAATTTTTTCCGGCCCACAAAGTTCTTAGGATATATACATAATAGGGAATAATAATGTAAGATTTTACAAAATTTAATTTCTTATTCCATTTTACTTTAATTTTGCATCCGAAAAAACATCTGGGATGTTGTGGGATGGTGTTTCCTCGTGTAAATTTTTATTTTTTTGATGGAAAGCTGTGATAACTTCACATACTTCAACCGTGCGCCAGCTATAACCAAAAATGTCCATGGCTGAACACCGGCAGTAAAGACAAATATTGAAGGAAGCGAGCCGGCTGACCCATATTTAAAAAAATTCTATTAAATAATACAAAACAAAACCAAAACTCAAAATATTTGTCATGGTTAAATGAAGTTTATCAAAAACGCGGCCCGGACTCGGAAATTATTTTTAGCAATAACTCCGCCCGAAATTAGTTATACGAGCTGTGTTGTTTTGCGAAATATATCCTTCGTTTTAAAATTTGGTTAAAAACAATTTGCTATAATTCGCCATAGTTGTTTGGCAATTATCGACAATGCAACCAATCAAGTTTTAATAATTCTCGTTAAACACAGAATTGTAAAACAACTTCTCCGAGCTAACAAAAAGCCTATAAATTGGCTATAAATGGCACTGGTACGACTCACTATAACGTCAAATTAAATATAGACTTTCGAGCTTAGAAGCGTATAAACTTAGTCACTTAATAAATATTTTTACATGCAGGAAGAGAATATTTTAATACAAATTTTGATTGAGAATGTATCTCAGACCCGTTAAATAGTGGAAAATGTAACTGTTGCCTATACATGACACTGGTATGACTCACGATACAGATAAATTCAAAAATATAGTGAGGAGATATTTTACATGCAGGAAGAGAATATTTTAATACAACTTTAGTACCTTAGACCCGTTAAATGGTGGAAAATCTAACTACCGCTTATAAATGGCATTGGTTCGACTCACGATAATAAAAAATAAAAAATATAGAGACCTATTAGAACGGAACGGATACGTTCTGTTTGAACCTTTATGTCTTTAAGTGGATTAAAATGCTTGTAATATCCCTAATTTTTCAGTTACAGGTTTCTAACTCGTCGATAACCAAAAAATTACTTTTCCTGGTTTGCGAATGGTTCCTATCGCGGATCTCTTCGGATGATGGCAATTAGAAGCGGTTTGTTAAAAACCCATTCAATTGAGAGTATAAGTTAAAATATCTACATATACATATGTACGGACTGATGTTGAAATATTTATTCGTGTTAAATCTATTTGTAATGCCAAGTTCAAACATACGCAACATTAATAACGTTAAAGGGAAGTAAGGGAGTCTAGTTCCTCTTTTTGTTATAAAATGGCAAAGCAACAAGAAAAATAAAGGAGACATAAACCATAGTATAAATGCATATAGTAGTACCATCATACGAAAAAAATATTTAATCGGTGAAGTTCCAGATGTCTCATCAATCGCATTTAAATATATAGTACAACACCCAGTCACCTTCCGCATATTTCTGGGAGCATTATGTCATCCCTGGATGAAAGGTTTTCGATTCGGCGAAACTCGTCCAAAAAGAGAAATACTCGCAAAATATTTGTACTGCATTATCAAAGAAATAATGACAACACTAAAATAATGATAAGACGGTAAAATAAGGGTTTTTTAGTTCAGTCTTCAGGAATTATATTTTTGATATTCAGTTTTTACTTCTTTAGACAGATTAGTACAAATTCGGTTGTGTGCAGCTACATGGGTCTTTAGTGGGCCAGTTCACAAATGATTCATAAATTTGTAAAAGTTTTGAACAATGAAAATAACAAATAGTGTAGCATAAGATTGATCTCTGAGGAACATTAACATTTAATGTATGAGGAACAAAAGTCGCGCCATCCACCATTACTTCACGGTCTTCTCGTGGAAGAATAACATAATCTAACGCAATAAAAATATGAAGTATGTATGGCTACCCGAGCAGTTGGTTATAGAGCGACGAAGATTTTTATTTCTGCGATATAAATACGTTACTGTTATTTGTATTCAGCCGAAAAACACATGCAACTACGATTTTCCGTCGTTCATCAACTAAGTTAAGCTCAACTTAGTGAGCAGAACAATTTCCGCTATATTGGGTGCGGAAATCTGTTGCGCCGGTTAAAGGTGGTGAGTTGATGTAGTAGTTCACATCAATAACCGCATTAGACCTGTTCAATCATGAACAGGGTCTTTCCCACCAAAGCAAACATTTGTAGAGCGTGTGACCGGATGATATTTGATGTGCATAGACAATGCAAAACGTCTATGTAAATATGATACAGTCGCTTCATTTTTTATATGCTCTTGCTTTGGTGGGAAAAATATTTACGCCGACGCAACAATATTTTATTACATTTTCTTTTGTTAATTGTGTGTATAAAAACCGCAAGAAAAATAAAATTATGGTCAGTCAGTTCACTTAATTATTACCGAGTGTTTCATTGTTCAAATAAAGAAAAATTCAAGACAGTTGGATTAGAATTTACATGGTCCTTCGAGCCGAACAACAACAATAAACCGGCAAATAAATAAAATATTCTACACTATCAATCTCAACTCAAGACACAGTAAATCATCGACGCAAGGGTTTTGCGCCAAACACCAACGAACGGTAGCAGCTCATCACATATAGCCAATCTACAACAGGCCATTCGAGATTTACGTTAAAACATGGAACAATTACTGCTCGCACAACATGAGATTACCAACAACATAAGTCAACTGCTCACCAATTACAAAAAGGACGGTAATTCGCGAAAAACCAAAAGCTATTTGGAGAAGAAAATAGCATACGTGAAGGCTGCACATCAGGATTTCATTACAAATGATGAGAAGATTCTGGCGATATCACCGCCAATAGAGAACTCGCACCCTTACCGTTCTACGAGACAACAAACACAGGATAAATGCACGTGGCTTTTAACAGACATGCGCCAGTGATTGAACGTAGGACTTCCGAGCACCCCAACGGATACATCGGTCGAAAACATAGCCTGGGCAACAGTTTCTCAGCCTGATTCCAACGATAATGCCCTTCTTTCGGATAGCCATCAACGAAATCCGGGGCCAAGCTCAGACACGGGCAATCAACCATCAAACAATCCTCCACCTCATAAGAAACTTGATTCGTCATCACATTCTAGTAAAAATCCAGTGTTCAAGCGACAGGATTTCTACATGCGTCAACTGCATCAAGAAATATACGCAATCACAGGCAGATTGGATCAAGGAAATTATTCGAAAGAATACCTTCAGCTGAAAGTCAATCAACTGCAAACACAAATGAATGATGTCTATCAACTGCACGCAACAATAATGGTAGAAACGGATGACGAAGACAAAACAACAAATTATTTCGTCGAAGATTACTATGGCACAATAAAAAATAAAGTCGAAAACACAATAATACGATTACAACAGTGCCAGGAGCTGGTAGAACGTTTCACCAGTAAAACTCCCGTAGAACATAAAGTCAAGTTGCCACAAGTTGAAATTCCATCTTTCCATGGCGACTACGAGAATTGGACCTCGTTCAAGGAGCTGTTCATTGAGCTAGTGCATAACAACGACGCATTGTCCAACACAGTGAAAATGACCTACTTAAAATCTAAAGTACAAAAGGATGCAGCTCAACTCATCGCTCATCTGGCCGCAACAGGGGAAAATTATGATATGGCGTGGGAAGTAATAAAGGCCAGATACGACAACAAGAGGTTGCTGTCCAGCAATTACTTCAGTTCATTGCTGTCGATGACTACGCTGCAACAAGCAACGGCCCCAGCTATTAGCTCGATGCATGACACGCTAAAGGAAGAGTTGCATAATATTCAGCAACTCGAACTGGAGTCAGCATTTGAAGCATGGGTGGTATTTGTAATCACCAAAAGGCTTGATCCAGAGTCAATAAGGCTATTTGAGACAAATCTGCAACAGCCCAAGGAAATCTTAACATTGAGCATGCTGTTTGACTTTTTAGAACGGCGATTCCAGTCTTTAGAAGCTATGGGTAAAAACAAGCCTGTAACAATACCACATCAACCCGTCGCACAACCACTTAAACGTGTAAATATCGCAACAACTTCAGCACGCTGTGTGGTACCCAATTGTAACGGAAATCACAAACTAGAGTTTTGCCCACGCTTCAAGAACATGCCGACGTTGGAGAGGGCTAAATTGGTCAATCATCTAGAACTCTGCGTGCGATGTCTGGAAGGTCATGATAAGTTCAAATGTTCCGTTATCGAATTCTGCGTAGTATGCAATGGTAAACTCAACACTCTCCTGCATTGCAACAACTCTGCATCGAAAACCGAGCAGGTTTCGAAAACTTTCGTGGTGCAGCAAACACTCGCAGTGTTATTACCAACTGCCGTAGTCCAGGCATCAACCGCCAATGGTCAGCTCGTAACATTGCGAGCCCTGATAGATCCTGGATCTCAGGCTACGCTAATATCATCCAGAGCTGCAAATCATTTCAATTTCAAAAAGAAGAAAATTAATATAAAAATTTCCGGTATTGGTGGCCAAGCCGCTGGAGTATGCAGGCATGTTGTCAACACTACGCTACTACCCAACTTCCCTGGCAGTTTCAGCTTAACCATCGAGGCACTAGTATTCGACAATCTAGATCATCAACTTCCTCAAGACAAGGTTGACAACAGCAAATGGACTCACCTGGATAGACTAAGATTGGCCGATCCGCTGTTCAATCATCCACAACCTATCGACCTAATAATTGGCGCCGACAACTATACGTCTATAGCTATCGACAACATAATTAAATCGGGCCCCAATGATCCGATGGCCCAAGAAACTGAGTTCGGCTGGATTTTGATGGGTAACATGGGTCAACGGTCTGGAGAAAACCTCACCATGGTGACTACTAAAGCCATCGAGAACCAACTAAAACTCTTAGTGGAAAATGACAATATTCCAGTTGAAAGGGTCTATACCGAAGAAGAACAGAGAGCGGAGGAATACTTTTCGTCAACATTACAACGAAACGGTGACGGCAGGTACACGGTGAGAATTCCGTTCAGGGAGGATCCCCCACAGCTAGGAGAATCTAAGAAAACGGCTACCGCTCGTTTATTACAACTAGAGAGAAGGTTTAAAAAAGACGTCCCGTTTAAACAATTGTATCAAAACTTCATGCGAGAATATTTGGACTTAGGTCATATGGAGTTGCTGCCGAAGGTAGAAGAGCACGTCAACCATAATATCTACTACATCCCACACCATGGCGTAACGAAGCAGGATAGCATTTCGACCAAACTGCGGGTAGTGTTCGATGCATCATCCAAAACAACCAATGGATCATCCCTTAATGAGAAAATGATTATCGGCCCGAAGCTACAGCAAGATTTGGCGGACATTATCCTTCGTTGGTGTAAACATCAGCATGTACTGACGGCCGATATAGAGAAAATGTATCGGCAGGTGTGGATTGCCGAGCAAGACAGGAATTATCATCTCATTCTATGGAGAACGGAACCAACAAACCGCATAGACACTTATAGATTAAAAACGGTCACTTATGGCACGAGAGCCGCCAGCTTTCTGGCCGTGCGCGCATTAAGGCAATTAGCTCAAGAAGACGAACGGCGATCATTTCCTATCGCGTCCGAAACTATATTATCTGATTTCTACGTAAATGATTTGCTGACAGGAAGCGACAGCATAGATCATGGCTCGGCTATGATTCAAGAGCTAATGGGGATCTCCGAGAAAGGTGGACTTAAACTAAGGAAGTGGTCCTCCAATAGTAAGGAGTTATTAATGCAAATACCAACAGATTTGCAAGCCACCGGAAACGTGCTGTTAAAACTAAGCGATTGCATCAAAACCTTGGAAATTCATTATAATCCTAAGAAGGACACCTTTGAGTTCCACGCAGACAATTTGGATATGTCTGAGAGCACGGCCACTAAACGATCGATCTTGGCCGACTCATCAAAATTGTTTGACCCGGTCGGTTGGTTAGCGCCCATCACCATTGCTGCCAAGATTTTGATCCAGGAAACGTGGATCTCCGGGATTGAATGGGACGAACAACTACCAGAAGAAATAGGCAAAAAATGGTTTATCTACAAGAACGAATTGCCCGCTGTAAAGGACATAAAAATATCTAGATGGGTCAACACAACAAGGAACTACATGGCTTTGCCGACGCATCCGAACTAGCATATGCCGCTGTAGTATATTGCAGGACTACCAACGAGGCAGGACAAGTAACCACTAATCTTGTTATGGCAAAAACGCGGGTGGCCCCCATCAAAACGAAGCTGTCAATTCCTCGATTGGGGTTAAACGCAGCTAGACTATTAGCAAAACTATTAACGCATGTCCAACTAGCAATGCAATTAAGTGAATGTGAAATGCACGCTTGGACCGATTCGACCATCACATTAAGCTGGGTTAAGGGAGAACCAAGGCGCTTTAAAACATTTGTAGCGAACTGCATTTCCTATATGAGGCAATATTTACCAACAGCCACTTGGCATCACGTACGATCATGCGAGAATCCCGCTGACCTCGCTTCTCGAGGAGCATCTTAAAGAAAATTAATCCATTGCAAGTTATGGTGGCACGGACCAGCGTTTCTGCAATAGGATTCAACCCACTGGCAACTCTCTAGAACCGTCAAGCAAAACAATGAGGTGGACCCACAAGTCTATCTCCCTGAGGATTACGAGGACAAGGTAACAGTAACCACTGTAACGAACTTAACCAACGGCTGGTTGGAATTATTTCAAAGAATTTCCAGTTATGATAAATTAAAACGAGTGGTGGCAAATTGTGCAACGTTCATCAATCGGGTTGCACGGAAAATTCCGTCATTCAAGTCAAATTCCGCACGAGTCAAGAGGAAGACTTCTACCAGGAACTCAAATGTCTGAGAAATGCAAAACGACTGCCGATCAACAGCAAGCTTTTATCTTTGAATCCATTTCTAGACGACAATGGCGTATTGCGAATGCGACGGCGCCTGCAAAACGCAAACATTCCAACAGCCACCAAAGATCCCATTATGTTGGGCAAAAACAATCCAATCACGCGGAAACTCATCGAAAGGGCACACAAGTTAATGTTGCATGCTTCCGTCACCAACAACACAACGCGAGGCAACTTATGGGTGATCTTCCAGGCTTCAGAGTGTGGCCAGGCAGACCATTCGCTAAAACCGGGATAGATTATGCAGGACCTATTCAGCTGAGAACAACAAAAGGCAGAGGTCATAAATCTTACAAAGGATACATAGCCCTATTTGTTTGCATGGTAACCAAGGCCGTGCATATAGAAATAGTTAGCAGCTTAACAACAGAGGCTTATGCACGGATCTGTACTCGGATAATGGCACCTATTTTGTTGGAGCCGATACCCAAATGAGGAAGAATCTCCGCGTCGCCCGACCACATTGCCAACTGAGATAGCAAATGCAATATCCATCGGCGAGACAACTTGGCATTTCATACCACCATTCGCTCCTCATTTTGGGGGCATTTGGGAAGCCGGAATTAAATCAGTAAAGGGTCACTTAAAAAGAGTCATAGGAGCCACTACTCTTACGTTTGAAGAGTTAACTACCGTAACCGCTCAAATAGAGGCCTGCCTAAATTCACGGCCATTGACGTCGCTGACCAATGATCCATCTGATCTTAAAGCATTAACCCCTGGCCATTTTAAATATGCCTCTAACCACAAGATGGCATCTAGTACAACAGATGATACAAGACTTTTGGAAAAGATGGTCAGCTGAATATTTGCACCAACTGCAACAAAGAAGCAAATAGAAAACACCGCAAACAAATCTATTGATAAACGATTTAGTCCTCTTAAAAGACGACCAACTCCCGGCAACATATTGGAAATTGGGTTGAATTATCGAGACTCAAGCTGGCGCTGATGGTCTAGTTCGCGTAGCTACTGTTAAATGTAAGGACAATGTGTACAAACGACCAATCACCAAACTGTGCAAGCTTCCCATAGAATCGGAGAAGTCAGACATCCCAGAAGTTGAAGATGCCAACAACGAGCCTCCACCTATCAAGAAACAACCGCCTAAACGTGGAATTAAAGCCACCAATTTAGCCTTAGCGTTATTATCAGTTTGTACCATACTAGGTTTGACGCATGGTACCATTAACGTACACCCATTAGGCATACATTTTGAGGAAATGGGAACTTTAGAAGCCGTCGCCATGAAATGGAAACTTGCAATATTTTACAACTTGACCGACTATTGGACAGAAGTAGAAAACTGCAAGCAAGCCGTGGTCCACCTACAAGGAGCTTGTGGAGATCTGCAAGGATTCAACTGCAACACTACCCTACAACATTTGCCATGGCGACTAAACAACCTCATAACAAAAAACAAGCTATTAGAAGATAGCAATAAGGAGCGCAAGCGATCCAAGCGAGGACTAGGAGATACGCTGGGGATTGCGTTGGGCGATATATTTGGAATCT
Organism: Tipula vernalis; assembly: GCA_958295665.1. NCBI lineage: Eukaryota > Metazoa > Arthropoda > Insecta > Diptera > Tipulidae > Tipula > Tipula vernalis. The sequence continues at coordinate 371,179,716 of OY282559.1, forward strand.
TGTCGCAACGTGATGCTGCTCAATACAAATCCCAGTTTGAGATGATCAACAACAACGAAAATGATGTCACCGCGTGTCACCGATGTGTCACCGCGATGTCCATAAACAACCTATTACAAGAGCAGAGGCGATTAAGGCAAGAAATAATAGTGGTACAAGAGTACCGAACTTATGAGGACAGGGTTCGCTCTGTGTTGATGAATGTAATCGAGTTAGCCTTGATCCTACAGAACTTGAAAGACACCCAACACAGTCTACTTGATATAGTGTACTCAGTGCATCATGAGATTTTGCATCCCGCCATTCTCACACCCGACCAATTAGAAGAACAACTTTCGCTGATTCGGCAACATGTACCAACAGCAATCAACGTCCCTGGTCACCAATTGTCTGATTTAATACACGTATATCAGAGTCTAACAGTCAGAAGCAGAATTACCATGCAGAACGTGATCATCGAAATCATCATCCATGCCAGACATTCTGCATGACAACACACAGTCAAGCATAGTAACTTCAACTGAATATCTGGCCATGGACAGCCATCGCGAACATTTTGCATTTTTCTCTACGGAACAACTATCTCGTTGCCAGAGTATCTCCTCATCTCATTTCTTATGCGAGACATCACCAGTTTTCAACGCATTCACTAACAACGCTAGGTGCGAGATAGCCATCCTGCAGCGGAAATCCACGCTTGAACAATACTGCAGCTTTCAAACTAGCAATTCAACGTACAGATAGATTCCCCTGAAGGCACCAAATCAATGAATTTATGCAATTCCCACCGAAACCACGGTTGATGCATTATGTGGATCCCAATCTAGTCCACACTCTTTTCAAGGATCGGGAATAATTAGTGACAGGGTACGTGATGACGCCGAATTTGATCTCGTCTCCGTGTTGGATACCAAAAAATTGGAAGATGAGATAGCAGCTGTTCGGAAAAATGAGCAACTGATTCATAGGAACGAGTTCGTAACCAACCGAAATCAACATCATGTTCATCACTACACCATGATTCATAATATTCTGTTCTGGAGCGCTTGCATCGTCGAAACAATCTGGATCATAGCTTACATCCGACGCCGGCGCCCATTAGCTCCACTGCAACCTCAATCGGTGGACGCTACAGCGTAATAAAATCTTCCAAGCCGCCCGGGAGTATGTTCAATCATGAACAGGGTCTTTTCCACCAAAGCAAACATTTGTAGAGCGTGTGACCGGATGATATTTGATGTGCATAGACAATGCAAAATGTCTATGTAAATATGATACAGTCGCTTCATTTTTTATATGCTCTTGCTTTGGTGGGAAAAATATTTATGCCGACGCAACAATATTTTATTACATTTACTTTTGTTAATTGTGTGTATAAAAACCGCAAGAAAAATAAAATGATGGTCAGTCAGTTCACTTAATTATTAACGAGTGTTTCATTGTTCAAATAAAGAAAAATTCTAGACAGTTGGATTAGAATTTACAAGACCTATGTGTACTACAGGAACTGTTTTTTTTTTTTTTTTTTTGCTGGGGAAGGTGGGAATGCTCTTTACGCACAGTGTGTCGGACTCGCATTACTGCCCTACCGACTAAAACCACCTACCCCTCCTCCTGGCCTAGCCTGGAATTGTTTTGCACATTACTTCGGGCTAGGCCTCGCACTGCTCCCTCCGAGCCTCCTCTTACATTATGGGAATCTGTCTAGATCCCCTTTCTTCGCTTTCAGGATCTCCTCCACAAAGTGGGCTACTAGGTTCCACTCCTTCTCTCCTCGGAGCATGATTTTCACCGCCGTTTCTGGGGACCATATATCCACTTCTGCTTCCAGCGTTTCTCTCTGCTCCTCCCATTCGTCACACGAGAAGAAAGTGTGCTCCGCGTGATCGGTACTCCCTGGGCAGTATAGGTATTCTGCCGACGTTACCTTCCTCATCCTCCACAGGTATGCTCTGAAGTACCCGTGGCCGCTCAAGAACTGGGTCAGGTAATAACCGACCTCTCCGTGACTCCTTTCGGTCCAGGGGCCCACCAGAGCGATAACTCTGGCTGTCCATCTCCCTTTTGTCTCATTTTCCCATGCCCTCTGCCAGGTTTGCATGGTTTGGGACCTTTCCTCCATACTCGCTACTTTCCGGCCGACTTCCAGTTTCCTGTGGTATATAGCTTTCCGCTCCCGCGCTACAAGATGTATGGGGATACATCCCGTTATAACCAAGATGGCGGCCTCCGACACCGTCCGACATCCCGACACCACACGCAGCGCGCTTCGCCTCTGTACCTGTAGAAGCCGCTTCCAATACATTTGTTTGTGCATGGAGTCTGCCCAAACATCTGCCCCATATAGCAGAACCGATTGAACCGCTGCCATAAGTAGTCGCCTCTTACTAGCCCTTGGGCCGCTGGTGTTGGCCATGAGCCTACTTAGAGCAGTCACTCCCTTAGCCGCCTTATCTGCCGTTTGCCGGATCTGCTCGAACAAGCTCAGTTTCGAGTCTATAAAGATTCCTAAATATTTTAAATGCGGCTTTGTTTCGATCACCTCATTGCCAACCCACATCGGGAGAGATGGTTGGATTCTCTTTTTCGTTAGTACCGTAATCTCAGTTTTGCTGAGAGCTAAGGCCAGTCCGTGTTCCTCCATCCAGCCATTTATGGCCCGCATAGCCTGGTTTAACTTCAGCTGGGCCTGTTTGGTGTCCCGCGCAGCAACGAGTACTGCAACGTCATCCGCATAGCCCACGAGATGGGTTTCATCGGGCATCTCCTCTCGAAGTAGCTCGTCATAAAAGGCATTCCAGAGATCGGGTCCTAGGATCGACCCCTGAACTGCTCCAGCTGTGACCTGCATTTCTCGCTGTCCCTCCTCCGTTTCGTATGTGAGGGTGCGATTCCAGAAGTAATCTTCCTTTGGAGGTATCGTGGTATGCGGAATTGGTGCTCCAATGCGTCAGGCATATCACACCATCTTGCGGTGTTGAACGCATTTCTCACGTCCTGCGTTACTAGGAGGACAATGCGACGCGAGAAGTGGTTATAGTTCTCCGGTCTCCTTACGGCTTCCGTGATCTCTTGGACTGCGTCTATCTTAGATAGGCCCCGCCTGAATCCGTACTACCTAGGTGAAAGGTCTCCCGGAGATCTAATCGCGGCCGTGAGCCTCTCCCTAATTAATTTCTCAAATAGTTTACCTGCCGTGTCGAGCATACACAGCGGCCGGTAGGATGAGGGCAGCTCGGGGTCTCCTTTACCCTTCTTGACCAATACCAGCCGCGTGTTCTTCCATCTGGTACTAAACACTCCCTCCGTCAAACAAGCATTGAATATTGTTAGCATGAGTTCGGGATCCTGCTGGAAGACGATTTTCAATACCTCATTGGGTATTCCGTCCGGGCCCGGCGTTTTTTTGTTTTTTAGCAAGAGTATCGCTTTCTCGACTTCTGCCTCTGAAAATGACGGGACCTCCATCTTTTGCCGTTCGGTGGCTCTTTCCCTCAGCGAGTGACTGGGGAAAAGGGTTTTCACAATATACTCTGCGGTTCCGGCATCCATCACGCGTGTTGGTTTCTGGCCTCCTAGCTTCTGGGTCACTAACTGGTAACCCCGCCCCCATGGGTTTTCGTCGATGTCCTCTATTAGTTGTTTCCAACATCGGGCTTTGCTGTTCTTTATCATCCAGCGTAGTAGCTTTTTGGCGGATTTATGTTCAGCGGATAGCCGGTTAACTTCGGTACGGTCTGTTGCTCGCTGAGCTTTCCGCCGGCTTGCTAAACATGTCTTACGTGCTGCCACGATTTCTGCTGTCCACCAATATGTAGAAGGCTTCCCGTAGCCAGGAGCCAATGAGACCCATAGTAGAAGCTACCACCGCCTCGGCCGCAGCTCTTCCGTTCATACCTGAGCTACTTTCTGCTATCTGCCGCCTACCTTTCGTCAGTTCCTGTATGAACCGCTCCACATCCAGCCTTTGCAGGTTCCACCTGTGAGGTTTAACCGGCGTGTCAATCCGCTGTCTTCTGCCAATCTCAAATTGGATGTATTGGTGGTCACTTCCGCAATAATCCTCCATAACCATCCAGTTATGGGTGTGCGGAACTAGGGCCTCCGGTGCGAGGGTGATATCTGGTATCGTCTCTGTATACCCTGGTCGGCAAAAGGTTGTCACAGAGCCGCTATTCAGCACCAAGAGTCCTGCTCTGGCGGCCATTTCCAGAATGAGTCTACCTCTTGTGTCGGGGTTTGGCATCCCCCACTCGAGTGCTCTCGCGTTGAAATCTCCGGCCACCACCAAATGCCCAGACATTGCGGCTATCTCGTCCTCCAGAGCATCCAGCTTTGATCCAAACTCTGCGATTCTTTCGTTCGGGGTGAAGTAGCAACTTACGTAGGTTATACCTGCTGCTTTCACCCAGACGAAGCCCCTTCCTGCTCCATGATTTTCGGCGAAAACTTCACCGCTAGGTATCCATATTGCCGCTGTACCGAGCAAGTCGGCGTACCATCCTGTGGATTGCTTATCTCGGTACTGTTCGCTTAGCATAAGCAACTCGACCCTTTTTTCCACTACCAGCTGATGCAAGAGTTGGTCAGCCGTTTTGCTCCTATTCATATTCCCTTGCAGAATACGGGTCATTTTCGGCTCTTGACCGCCTGTAGTGTCTCCCGGTATACTTTGCACTTGCCGGAACCCGGGAAATGATTAAGCTGTGCCTGCTCAATTCCCCTATCATTGCACAATAAACAATTTGCCGCGGCGGTACACCCTCTTGCCTTGTGACCGACAGCGAGACATTTGTAGCACAGTTTGCTTCTATCTGGACCTGTGCAATTCTTAGCCATATGGCCATATCCCGAGCACCTGAAACATCGTGTGACAACGATCCTTTCCCGCAATCTGCAATATACCCATCTTCAACCTCCTTTCATTGAGTAGTTTGGCGGCCCACTTCTCCTCTATCTCTGTGATAGCCACTTGCTGTCCCCTAAATCCAGGGAAGAGGTTGACTTTAATCGGGCTCGCCTCTGGGATTTCCCTTTTTAAAGCCGCCACAACTTCCTGAACAGTGGTGAAGCCGTCTAGGTCGCGAATCTCCACCGACACCTTTGGCTCTAGAGTTAGGATCGTTGCCTGGTCTCCCAAGGCGTGTCTCAGCGCACCATAAAATCCCTCTTTGTTTTTGGATTTCGGTCCTAATTCCAGTAGGACGTCACCTGCTCTGGTTTGCTGGATTGTCTAAACCACCACCTCTGTTTCCTCGGGATTTACCTTGCCACGCATTTCCGCTAGCACTTGTGCGTAAGTCTTCCCTTCCGCTGGCCTTATTATAAGCTTATTATGATAATAAAATACTTATTTTAATATTTTATTATAATATAATCTTGTTATTTATTTTATTTCCCAAAACCTGGGAAACCACCACACATAACATCGTCTTATAGGCCAATTTCGCTATTGCCAGTCATGTCCAAACTCTTTGAGAAGCTTCTGGTAAAAAGATTAAATCCGATAATCGAGAGTAAAAACTTGATCCCAAATCATCAGTTCGGTTTTCGCAACCAACACTCAACAATTGATCAAGTACACAGAATAACCAGTATAATTGAGAAAGCAATAGAGGAGAAAAAAGTCTGTTCAACAGTATTTCTAGACGTTGCACAAGCGTTTGATAGAGTGTGGCATGAAGGACTTAACCACAAGTTAAGGAATCTTCTACCAATGCAATTTGCTAAGATACTAGAATCATACTTGAAAGATAGGTTCTTCAGGATTAAGTTAGATGATACATTTTCTGAATTGAAAGAAATCAATGCAGGAGTTCCACAGGGCAGTGTATTAGGGCCGGTTTTATACCTACTATACACTTATGATCTTCCTACATTAGAAAACAACACAGTGGCAACTTTTGCAGATGATACGGCGATCTTAGCTGTTGGAAAAAGCAACGAAGAATCAACACAGAAGTTACAATCAGCTGTAACTCAAATATATAAATGGACAAAAAGATGGAGAATAAAACTAAATGAAGCTAAATCAGTTCACATCAACTTTACAAACAGACGAATCGAACATATTCCGATTACCATAAATCGGGAAATAATACCGCATGCGAACACAGCTAAGTATCTCGGCATGACCCTGGATGCTAAACTACGATGGAAAGCACACGTCAAGAAGAAAAGTGAAGAATTAAGACTTAAATACAGAAAAATGTATTGGCTGATGGGAAGGAACTATTCTTTATCAACATACAACAAGCTTCTACTTTATAAGCAAATATTGAAACCGATTTGGACTTATGGTATTCAGCTTTGGGGTTGTACCAAACAGAGCAACGTAAATATCATCCAAAGATTTCAGAATATGGTATTAAGGAACATCGTTGATGCACCTTGGTATGTCAGGAACAATGACCTTCATAGGGACCTTAAAATGAACCTCATCTTAAATGAAATCCAGGAAAAAGCACGGAGACATGAAGAAAGGCTCCGCCAACATGTGAACATTGAGGCAACTCAGCTCCTAAGCATCACGCATTTAGTTCGCAGACTTAAAAGAACCAAACCTTTTGAGCTGGTGTGATTGTCAGTTTAAGCAGCATTATGCTGATCTAAAATCCACAACAAAGATGTGGTTTACTTCAATTTAACAAACACTATGGAATGCCAATGGGAAGAAGCCATAGATTAATTTAAGTTAGTAAATTAAGTCAGAAACAAATTGCTAATTAGTCCAGGAGACTAGATTGTAATTACATAAAATAAATAAATAAAATTTATTTTAAATGAAAAAAAAAAAAAAAAAAAAAAAAAATTTATTTTATTTATATAAAAATATTTTTTCCACAAAACTAACAAATAACAATTTAAAAACTTTCTTAACGTGATATTAATTTATGTTTTATTTTTTGGAAGACCGGTTTCGGATGTTCCTCCTTCGTCAGTTCCTTTAAAATTGATTCTAATTTTTTAAAAACAATTTTTATAAAATAATTTTTATAAAATTGGTTGCTACTTATTTCTTGTTTTTTGTATTATTATGTCGTAAATTTTATTTGTTTTTGTGTTGAGCTTTTCGTTGAGTATGAGTGGGTTGTTCCTGTTTTTATAAATTTCTATCTCTTCCATTCGGTCCATTTTATTGCCCTTTGGAAGTTTATATAAAATTATAAGGTTATTATCTATGGCTGTGTAATTATGTTTTTCGGTGTATAGATGTTGTGCATAGATTGATTAAAATTTTGTGTTGGTGTTTGAGTTGTTTACTTCTTGGGTATGTTCAGTGAATCTTTGGGCGAATGAACGGCTTGTCTGCCCAATATAAAATTTTGGACAGTTATTTTTATATAAATAAAATAATTAACAAGATTATATTATAATAAAATATTAAAATAAGTATTTTATTATCATAATAATATATAAGTGATATAAGCCACGGCAAATGAAAATAAAAATGGATTCATACCAATTTTATAGTTCGTTATTATAAGCGCCTCAGGTCGGAACCTACGACGCTTCCCACGCCTTTTCCTCATCCTTTTTTGTGCGACCTCGCGTTCGTCATTGGGTTTGCTATTTTCCGGCCCATTACACTCAGCTGCCTTTGCTTCCAAGTTTGACCGTCTCCTCTCCCTCCTGGACCGCGGGTTTTCCCATAAAGCTTTTCCCGCTCCTTCCGGTGTTTGGATCTCATCCCTAATCTCTTTCTCCTGTAGCTCCTTTTGTTCTGCAGGGCTCGTAGCAGGTCTTTTTTTACTACCGGCTGCCTTGGGGGTATCGGGAGCTTCCTGCAATTCTGTACCATTTGATAAATGAGCTTCCGGCCTCTTCTGAATACGGGCGACGTAAGTGATGGCGTCAAGAGCATCCTCCAGCTCCACAAGTCCTATCTTGATATCATTAGATATATTCTTTTGTCTGAGAGTGGCCCTCTTCATCTTATCGATGATGCTCTTGCACCTCTGCAGTAACGCGCCCTGGTCTAAGCTTTCCACCAGCGTATCAGTTCTCTCCGGCGGGAACTGGTGCAACAAAAAAAATGACTAACAATAAACTCATAAAACACAGAAGAACCAAAAACACCATTAAAAAGTTAATGTCTCAACACTGTAAGCAACTCGAACCAAATTGTATGCGCAACTTAACGTCATGCAAAACTTAATACTAAAATAACTGCAAATAATGTCGCGTAATCAAATAATTTGAAAACCACTAGATGGTGTGAGTTTCGGGTCCCTCGATAGAAGTAAAACTTTCAGTGGTGCGTAAGAAATTGCAAAATTAAAAATTGTTGGTCTTTATTTTTGGTTTTAACTCTTCATATTCCACAGTAAAAAACCAAAACAAATTTTAGTGTTTGTTAATATTTTGATTGAAAGCGTATGGGTACACAACCAACATTATTACCAGAAGCCACTTTGTTCCCTTAAATTGTATACAGTTTGTCTTAGAATTACAGATGTTTTTGGCTTTGTGCAATTTTCAAAGATTGCTAAACGTGTACTTTCTCTTTCTTTCAAAAGTATTTTCATTTAATATTTTTGTACCACTTTCTAGTGCAAGTAATGGGGTGGGCATAATTTCTGTTCCTTTTGCTACGAACACACAAACGAAATATGATCAACGGCCAGCGCACACATCTGGTTATATATATATTAATGTGCATAAATATGTGTGTATCTAAAATTTTGTTGTTTCTTTAGTGGCGACGGACAAATTTTCGTTACATCGATTTTACCACCCATTTTAAAACGTGAATACGCGGCTATAAAACGTTCACTTCCAAAACTCGAGCATCTATCTACTTATTTCTAGCTCCCTCTCTTCCACTCTCTCTCGCCTTCCCTATCATTTCGTTATTCGTTTTCGAAGAAGGACGTAAAACTTGAAACTCTATGAAACTTTAAATGGGTTAAAATATTAAAATCAAACGACTTTTTACTGATAAAGATAAAGTTTATATTGCAGTTCATTGGACTGCACGTTCTAAATTAATTTTATTTAAACGAAGACAAATGTCGTCATATCATATGCCATTATGTTCGCGAAAGTGTTAACATGAGGTGCCACAATGCTTTTGGTTTTTATTTGTCTAAATCTGTGCAAACAAAAGAAAACTCAAAATTCCGCACAAATTACTGTTCCTTACGTAAACAATATGTAAAATAATATTTGTTTAAAAATCATTGGCTTACATTGTGTTATCTACGTACATATACGTATTTATATATTAAAATCAATTTAGAATAAAAAATACAAAAAAAAAAGGAATTTACTCAATGTGTTTATCCGGAAATTGAAATGAATCAAGGATGGTGTATTGATAATACAGTAAACAGTAATGTTATTTTATCTTCTAAACAACTAAAACTCTCTTATTGAATAGGAATTGGATTCGGAAAAAAAAATGAAATACATATAGTTATTCAATGAATGGAGATGATATACGCTTTTCAATTTCACAATTTTCCTTCATCCCTGTTGTTTGTATTTTGTGGGGTTTGCTAAACACTAAAAAAAGTCGTTTTCTCTATAGACACAGATTGGAAATAGAAAAATAAATATTCAAACAATTACGAATTTTCATTTTTTTTTTTTTTACTGCAAAAAAAAATGAAAAAATACCCCCGATATGAACTCTGGGTAACAATGGCTTTTGAACATGATAAATGGAAATGTTTTCCAGCAAACAAGAGCACTTTCGATATAGTCTATATACAGAAGAACACAAATGAATATATTGAGTAATCGATTTGTGTGCGCGTTAGGGAGGCGAGATGAGCTGCTGTAGGTGGGTGGATGCTATATGTACGTTTCGTTGTTACAAAATCATTTGATTTTTTTTTTTTTTTTTTTTTATTATTTTCATTACATCTCAACTTTTTCCGATCAATTTTGTTGTTGAAATGCTAATGTTAAGCTTTATCATCAGTAAACAATAGATTTAACCCTTGAACGATTTTACAAATCATTTTGTGATACGGTTAATCGGTATTGAATAAACACACAAACAACACCGCACACATATGATATCTTAATCGATTCGACATATCAAGATATATTTTGTGTATAATACTCATATGTACGAATATATACACTGTGGCATGTTTGATAATCATTTCCTACATAATGATGCTATTTCATTAATAAAAACTTTGTTGTTGGCTTTGATTTTATTCTAGACTGCCGGTCGACTATTTTCGGTGAGTTCACCCTCATGATTTTGGTTTTTTATTGGTTGGATGGCAAATTTTTTTATATTTTGTGATTTTATTTTATTTTAGTTAAATTAATTGTTTCAATATTTATTTGGCTGCAAAATGGTACATGTGCTCCATTCAGTTGGAAGAAAAATTGTATTTTATGTATTTTTGGAATTAATGTAACAAAAGAGGATTTTTTTTATTCGTTTTGTGTATTTATACATGTTAACAACTGCTCAATGACACTGATAGTCCCAGATTATATGTAGTGGGCATAAATTTATATAGAGCAGTAGGAGTTCTGTATAAATGAATCATTTATATTTTAATCTCATATGTATTTTTAACCAAAAAAGAACAGTTATCAAAATATTGTATTATTTTTACCAAATTTCGACCTTGAACTTTTAAGAAACTTATGATCTTCCAAAATTAGGCATGCTTTTCGATAATGAAATTCATGTACAACTAACAGAGAAAAATTAATTAGGATCAAATCAATAATTTACCAACAAAAATAACAGAGGATGAGGACACTGCTTTTCATGACGATTTATTTAGGAGGAAATTCCTGTCTTTGAAACCTAGTATGAGTTTAGTATCTAGTCCACTTGCGGACGAGTCTAAAGAAATTGGTAAGTTAAAACTTTGTTTTGTATTGTTAAACCACCCGCGTTGACAATACGCAAGAAAGTTATTAACCTTTTTGGCATTGATGCGATATTTTTTAGCGACTTGACAACATCTTTACCATCACCGTCGATGTTAAAACTCGACCGATTGTCATCTTGCCCAAAAATATAAACCTGTCTGACGATGACAATGAAGTGATTGAGGAATCTGAAAAAATATCAGCGATACCTACAAGAATTGTGCCCATTACAGGTCACAAAAAAACTGCGAAAAAAGTGATAAGCGTTATTGAGTTTGAAGGTGTAAAACTTGATAATTTGGATAAACCAACAACGAAACAAGATCACAGCACATCAGTTAATTCATCTATAAGCGATACCAGCAGTGCTAATTCAAAATCAGTGCGAATTCGGTATATCTACGGAAACCCGAACAACCGATTAAAAGACAGTAATTCTAAAATATGACAAAAGTGATTGAAACAAAATTTGTCACTAGTCCACGAACTCCAAGCACAAGTGATTATGGCGATGTTGCAAAATGTTTTGAATATCTGCATCGTATTAAGACCAATATCCGCAAGGTACCAATCGAACGTGCAAAATTACATTTGGAACCAGCTGATATTTCAATTATTCGTGCTCTTGCTAAACCTGCTAAATCAACGAACATCATTCCGGTTTGGTCAATTAAAAGTCGAGAGAAAGATGTAAACAAGACCGCGAACGAGATATTTCATCATTCCAAACTGTACACGAAGAACGCCCACACGTGAGGATGAACGGAGACGATATGACAGTAGGCGGCGTCCACGGGAAAAAGATTCGCAAAGACAACAAATTCTTAACGGCGTTTGATAACATAGTTTTTACCTGAAAACAGTCTTACGATTTTTTTTTGTTCGATCAATCCAATTTTTCCGATTTTTTAACCAATTTTTTTATATGAAATAATCGATTCATAAAATCGGAGATCGAATTCAAAAAATCAATCAATCGCCTTGTCAACAACATGCTAGTATAGTGTTATCCATGCGCGTTATTAAATGAATTTGAGTCGAATGGTGCAGAGATCACTGTCGACGACGGTGGCTCCTCATCTTACAAAGCATAAGTGATTAAATCATAATTTAATTATTCAAAAAAAAAATTAATTTTAATTAATTTACTACTTGTTTTTCTTAATTTTTAATGTGCACAGACAATTTTGAATCAAAATTTCAATGCGTAGACAATTTTCAATAAAGTTTTATCAACTGTACGTTTTCTCAGAAAACAAATTTAACAAAAAAAAAAATATTGGATTAAAATAGAAACCTTAATAATTAATTTAATTCATTTAAAATTAAAAATTTCTAAGAAATATTATTTTGTTTAATTTTTAAAGAAATTTGTGGTACGTTGTTATGGAAATTTGCCCTTCACAAACAATTTTGCAATATTTTTGTTTTGTCTATTTATGTTGCTCACTTGTGTATTTTTGTTTTGGCTATTATTGTATAATTTATTATTAAGTAATAGGCTTTGGATTTATTTTATTTTGTATCATAGGAAACGCGAAAACAAAACAATCAGAGACGAAATTAGTCTGGTACATATTTGGATTTTTTTTTTGGTATTTTCATAACAGCCATATTTACACAAAATAGGGAGGGGCGACTTCCCATTGGAGAATGTGTTTTTCATCTTTGAACTAAAAAAGAGATCTTGGCAGTCCTGAAACGGATTCAGATTTTGTTAATTTAGTAAAATCAGAAAGTAAATTTAAGAAAATGTAACAGAAAATGATCTAGAAGTAATTAACAAAATGTTGGTAAATTTGGAAAGTGTAGTAAGTGTAAAAAACAAAAATGAAATTAAATCAAGAAACAGTTATAATATAGTATATCAAGATAACGGACCAAAGAATCACTGGGTATTCTAATTAGGGAAAACAGTTTTATTTTTATTTTAATTTTAATTTTAATTTTAATTTCAATTTCAATTTCAATTTTAATTTTAATTTTAATTTTAATTTTAATTTTAATTTTAATTTTAATTTTAATTTTAATTTTAATTTTAATTTTAATTTTAATTTTAATTTTAATTTTAATTTTAATTTTAATTTTAATTTTAATTTTAATTTTAATTTTAATTTTAATTTTAATTTTAATTTTAATTTTAATTTTAATTTTAATTTTAATTTTAATTTTAATTTTAATTTTAATTTTAATTTTAATTTTAATATTAATTATAATTTTAATTTTAATTTTAATTTTAATTTTAATTTTAATTTTAATTTTAATTTTAATTTTAATTTTAATTTTAATTTTAATTTTAATTTTAATTTTAATTTTAATTTTAATTTTAATTTTAATTTTAATTTTAATTTTAATTTTAATTTTAATTTTAATTTTAATTTTAATTTTAATTTTAATTTTAATTTTAATTTTAATTTTAATTTTAATTTTAATTTTAATTTTAATTTTAATTTTAATTTTAATTTTAATTTTAATTTTAATTTTAATTTTAATTTTAATTTTAATTTTAATTTTAATTTTAATTTTAATTTTAATTTTAATTTTAATTTTAATTTTAATTTTAATTTTAATTTTAATTTTAATTTTAATTTTAATTTTAATTTTAATTTTAATTTTAATTTTAATTTTAATTTTAATTTTAATTTTAATTTTAATTTTAATTTTAATTTTAATTTTAATTTTAATTTTAATTTTAATTTCAATTTTAATTTTAATTTTAATTTTAATTTTAATTTTAATTTTAATTTTAATTTTAATTTTAATTTTAATTTTAATTTTAATTTTAATTTTAATTTTAATTTTAATTTTAATTTTAATTTTAATTTTAATTTTAATTTTAATTTTAATTTTAATTTTAATTTTAATTTTAATTTTAATTTTAATTTTAATTTTAATTTTAATTTTAATTTTAATTTTAATTTTAATTTTAATTTTAATTTTAATTTTAATTTTAATTTTAATTTTAATTTTAATTTTAATTTTAATTTTAATTTTAATTTTAATTTCAATTTTAATTTTAATTTTAATTTTAATTTTAATTTTAATTTTAATTTTAATTTTAATTTTAATTTTAATTTTAATTTTAATTTTAATTTTAATTTTAATTTTAATTTTAATTTTAATTTTAATTTTAATTTTAATTTTAATTTTAATTTTAATTTTAATTTTAATTTTAATTTTAATTTTAATTTTAATTTTAATTTTAATTTTAATTTTAATTTTAATTTTAATTTTAATTTTAATTTTAATTTTAATTTTAATTTTAATTTTAATTTTAATTTTAATTTTAATTTTAATTTTAATTTTAATTTTAATTTTAATTTTAATTTTAATTTTAATTTTAATTTTAATTTTAATTTTAATTTTAATTTTAATTTTAATTTTAATTTTAATTTTAATTTTAATTTTAATTTTAATTTTAATTTTAATTTTAATTTTAATTTTAATTTTAATTTTAATTTTAATTTTAATTTTAATTTTAATTTTAATTTTAATTTTAATTTTAATTTTAATTTTAATTTTAATTTTAATTTTAATTTTAATTTTAATTTTAATTTTAATTTTAATTTTAATTTTAATTTTAATTTTAATTTTAATTTTAATTTTAATTTTAATTTTAATTTTAATTTTAATTTTAATTTTAATTGAAATTGAAATTGAAATTGAAATTGAAATTGAAATTGAAATTGAAATTGAAATTGAAATTGAAATTGAAATTGAAATTGAAATTGAAATTGAAATTGAAATTGAAATTGAAATTGAAATTGAAATTGAAATTGAAATTGAAATTGAAATTGAAATTGAAATTGAAATTGAAATTGAAATTGAAATTGAAATTGAAATTGAAATTGAAATTGAAATTGAAATTGAAATTGAAATTGAAATTGAAATTGAAATTGAAATTGAAATTGAAATTGAAATTGAAATTGAAATTGAAATTGAAATTGAAATTGAAATTGAAATTGAAATTGAAATTGAAATTGAAATTGAAATTGAAATTGAAATTGAAATTGAAATTGAAATTGAAATTGAAATTGAAATTGAAATTGAAATTGAAATTGAAATTGAAATTGAAATTGAAATTGAAATTGAAATTGAAATTGAAATTGAAATTGAAATTGAAATTGAAATTGAAATTGAAATTGAAATTGAAATTGAAATTGAAATTGAAATTGAAATTGAAATTTAAATTGAAATTGAAATTGAAATTGAAATTGAAATTGAAATTGAAATTGAAATTGAAATTGAAATTGAAATTGAAATTGAAATTGAAATTGAAATTGAAATTGAAATTGAAATTGAAATTGAAATTGAAATTGAAATTGAAATTGAAATTGAAATTGAAATTGAAATTGAAATTGAAATTGAAATTGAAATTGAAATTGAAATTGAAATTGAAATTGAAATTGAAATTGAAATTGAAATTGAAATTGAAATTGAAATTGAAATTGAAATTGAAATTGAAATTGAAATTGAAATTGAAATTGAAATTGAAATTGAAATTGAAATTGAAATTGAAATTGAAATTGAAATTGAAATTTGAAATTTTAATTTTAATTTTAATTTTAATTTTAATTTTAATTTTAATTATAATTATAATTATAATTATAATTATAATTATAATTTTAATTTTAATTTTAATTTTAATTTTAATTTACCCCCCTTTAATTTACCCCTGTACCCCTTTACTAACCTCATGGCTCGCGGGCCGCATATCTCAAGATGGTATAAAAATTGCTGTGAATTTCACACTCATTCCACAGTGATAAATTCTGTGACTCTGGATACATATATAATTACAGTGTTGGCGGAGTTTTATTACTCTATTTACCATCAAAATTTGTCAAAAATACTCATTTTCTTGGCCATCACTGAACTAATTATCTGAGCCGACCAAGAATTATTTTCTGACTTCAAGGGACTACATCACTGATAACCGATATCCAACAACAAACTTAAGCTTACAACAAATGCATTAAACCACCTAAGCCGGCCTAACAATATTTTTTAGCTTCAAAGGACTACATCACTGATCACAAATACCTACCACCATGATCAAAAAGTTCCCGGAATAACCACCGTGTGGCGCTCCCATCGTTCCGATTTGAGATCTGTTTTTATTTGTAAAGTTGGTACATCTGTTGTTGATATTCCCCCTAAATCTTAGCGCCATAGCTTGACATTTGCAAAAGTTACGTAATCAAGAGTACATCTATCTCTGTGTGTGTTGGCGATTATTTACAATTTTAGAAATGGATCTAAATTTGCAACAACGAACTTGTATTAAATTTTGCGTAAAAAACGGATTTAATGATGCGCGAACATTGGAAATGTTGGAAAAGTGTTTCGGCAACGATTCTCTAAAGAAAACGGTCGTTTACCAGTGACACGAGCGGTTTAAAAGTGGTTGTTGACGAGAAGGGAAACACAACACAACAATATATTGGAATTAAGACTATTTGTACGGATCTAGTAATTAAGCTAGTTTATGTTAGATGTCGCCAATCGCATTATTTTAATGATAATAGCAAGTCACCAAATTTGCCAGTAAAATAAAACAAAATAAAATATGTTTGAGGTCTAAGAGAGTTATCGAACAAAAATACGTATATAGACATTAACAAAGGGAAAAATAAAATAAATTATAACGTATTACGATAAAGAGTTTTATTTTAACCCAAAATAAAATAATAGAGGGATACAATAAGGCACTGGAAATAACATCAAGTGCCAAAATACGGGATCATCAACAAGTGTAACCACAATAGTCCACATCTATAAATTAAACGAGATACGAGATCAGAGAATCGTAGAGCTGCTGAAAATGGACAGCTTGAAAGGCAAAGATCCACTGCGAAGGGATCAATGACCAAATTACTCAAGTATGTAAGAAGCAACATGGAGAGCACTAGCTTGTATGTGATGTATGTGAAACAAGAACGAGCACAGAAGCTTTTAAGTGAATTTCAAAATATTGAAAGGGAGATGTTCGATTTAGACCACGAAAAATGAAATTGAAATGAAATTCGCAACCGCAGCATTACTACACAAAACCTGGAGAATAATAAGAATACCACGCATCAACAAAACGTTGATGTTCGTCTGCCGAAGATTACAATTCCTAGATTTAATGGCGACTATATGGAATGGCAATCATTCTTCGATATTTATAGTTCTACGATTCACGAGCGAGATAATTTGACGACTCTACAGAAGTTTCAGTACCTCAAAGGTGCATTAGGGGGAGAAGCAGCATCGCTCATTCGACATTTTTCAATCACGGATGCTAACTATAATGAAGCATTCCAAAGGTTAATACAGCGATATGGCCGAAAGCGTTACACAGTCAACGCTTTAATTAAAAACTATATGGACCAACCCAGCATAATCCAACCAAATGCCGATAACATCAGGAAATTTACTGATGCTCTAGATGAACCGATTAGAGGGCTTAAAGCGCTACGTCTAAACGCCGAAAAACGAGATCATTGGCTGATTTATATAGCTTTAAATAAATTAGACAACGAAACCAAATCTCTCTGGGCCCAGGAGACAGCGGAGAAAGACTTTTGTATAATCGAGGAATTGTTTACATTCCTGGGAAAACGCATAGACATGGTCGAGTCCATAAAGGGCTATACGAAGAAGATCACGGCGAGTCGACCAGTTGAACGAGCATATCCAGTTGAAACATCGTTGGAATACTAATGCCCAATATGTAAGAAAGATGGGCACAGAGTATACGAATGCAAGAGCTACAAGGGCATGTCACCGACTGACAAGTCAGATGCAATACGAAAAAACAGCAGGTGTTTCAATTGTCTAAATGGAGGGCATAGAGTGCAAGAGTGCAGATCCAAAGATAGATGCCGATACTGCCACAGAAGACATCATACATCATTGCATGGATCATCAGATGAATCAAGGGGTTCTAACGTTTTTGAACAAGCAAATTCAAGGGTTCATAAAGTTGATATAGCAACCAATAAGGAAGTGACAGAAAAGGGAGACACCGAAATTGAAACGTATACCGTGAGCCCAGTAACATCACAAGGAATACTTTCGACTGCATTGATCAAAATCAAAGACGGCAATGGCTGTTGGCAAACATACCGGGCACTTTTGGATTCGGCATCACAGGCATCCTTTATATCCGAGGTCTGCATGCGAGATTTAAATTTCAAACGAAAAAGTGCACGGGTTCTTATGAAGGGACTTGATGAAGCTGGCATAGGTGAAACCAGAGGGTCCGTAGAGCTGACGATTGCGTCTGTGGATCATAAACCTGCATTAAAAACACAAGCATTCATCATTCCAAAGGTTTCTTGTGTATCGAATGAATTCAATTTATCAGTAGCGGATTTTCAAATCCAGAATCATTTGCAGCTCGGTGATCCAACTTTAAACAAACGAGGCCAAATCGACATGCTTTTAGGAGTGGACATATTTTTTGAAGCATTGGAATCAGAGAGTATTAAGTTAGCAAATGGATTGACTGCGGTTCGAACAATTTTTGGATAGATAGTGGCCGGCAGAATTGCCGACAAGGAGCAAGGTACGGATGTAACTAAAAATTTCAATGTGCTTCTAGATATCGACAGATCTCTATGCAAATTCTGGGAAGTAGAAGAGCTTCCAAAACATATAAGAGAACCAGCCGAAGAACAGCAGTGCGAAGAATTATTTCGAACAACTACAAAAATCGGTAGAGATAAGAAATTTATAGTAAAGCTACCATTCACGCAATCCGGCAATGTGATCGGAACGTCATACAACGCTGCTCTAAACCGGTTAAAGTCAATGAAGAGGAGATTCGAACGTGACCAGGAGTTCGGAAAACTGTATAGAGCATTCATGGCGGAGTATGAGACGCTTGGACACATGGAACAAGTGCAAGGCCATAATAAATTATCTATATACTACTTGCCTCATCATGGAGTTTTAAAGGCCAGCCGTACGACAACAAAATTGCGAGTAGTCTTTGACGCATCCACAAAATCGTCTACAGGGCTTTCGCTAAATGATGATTTAATGTTAGGTCCCACGGTACAGCCATCGCTCCTCAATATACTGCTAAGGTTTCGACAACACGAGTTCGTCTTTTGTGGAAATATTGAAAAAATGTATAGACAGGTGTGGGTAGACAGCAATGATCGAGAATGAACCAAAATATCTTATGGCGCCCGAGTCCACATCAGCAGCCAATCACATATCAATTGAAGACGATTACGTATGGCACTGCCTCAGCAGCATTTCTAGCCGCCCGCTGTTTGGAAGATGTTGGTATCCGAGTGCAATCCCGTCAGCCAGAGGCAGCACGATCTATATTAGAGGACATGTACGTAGACGATATAATGACCGGGGCCGAGTACATACCACAGACCAGAAATTTTTTGGAGCAGGTAACACACGCACAAGGCAGTTATGGTTTTAAGCTAAGAAAATTTCTTACCAACAATCAGAAGCTGCGGTCGTTCATACAAACCACCACGGAGAGCGCTATTAAAGAAATCGGAGAGCATGCAGAAACGCCAAAGGTGCTGGGTCTTCAATGGGATCCTTATGATGACGCATTTAAATTCGCGGTCCAATTACCTGAACGATGCAAACATACCAAGCGAACACTGTTGTCGGATGCCAGCCGAACTTTCGACCCGCTTGGTTGGTTGTCTCCGATAATAATTCAAATTAAGATTTTATTCCAAAATATGTGGATGCAGAATATAAGCTGGGATGACGAGCTTCCTTCAAGCACACTGCAATCATGGTTGGAACTTAGAACTCAAATATGCGAAACAACCAGCATAAGAATTCCAAGATGGTTGCACTCCAAAAACAAAGTGAGTTTATTTGGATTTAGTGACGCAAGCGAGTAAGCGAGTGGATATAAATGAGGGTCTACAGGCCCACATAATCACCTCCGAATCCCGTGGAGCTCCAGTGAAATAATTAAGTCTGCCGAGGCTTGAATTAATGGATGCCTTGCTGTTGGCTAATGTGATGAAACTGGTAGAGGAGTCGTTAACCGTAACCATAACTAAAATCGTATTATTCACTGACTCACAAATTGTATTGGCTTGGTTGTCCGGTCATCCGCGGCGTTGGACCGCATTCGTGGCAAAAAGAGTCAGCGAGATTATTCATTTGTACAAACGAGAATACTGGTGGCATGTCGCGTCCAAGGACAATTCTGCTGACATTGCATCACGAGGCATAAGCACGTTAGATTTAGTGAACAACAAGATGTGGTGGAGTGGACCTTATTGGCTGATTGATGCGGAACAGATAAAGGCAATTCAATCAAAGAACGTGCAGTTCCAGAAGATGACAAATGAAGAATTACGACCCTCAATGACCGATACATTCGTAGTCTCGACTAACATTTTAATTCAAAATTTATTTAATAGGTACTCCAGCTTTGCAAAGATGTCGAAAGTATTAGCTCTTGTCAGGCGATTTATCAACAAGCTGAGGTACAGAGAAGAAAAAGGAGATACGCTGACTACTAGAGAAGAAATAGATGCTGCAGAAATGATCTTAATCGCAGAGATTCAGAAATCGGAGTTTTCGGCGGAAATAGGACACTGCAGAATGATCAGGCATTACCGCGAAGCAGCAAATTAATCAGCTTGAATCCCTTCATAGACGAGAGAGGCATTATTCGAGTTGGAGGTCGGATTCAAAAATCGTTTGCACCTTACAGCGTCAAACATCTGATCATACTTCCATCGAATCAGTATGCAGTTAAATGCATAGTCAGGGACGCACATACGCTATATAATCATCCGGGAGTAAGTTTACTCACTAGTATCATACGGCGAAAATTTTGGATAATTAGAGGTAAAATACTGTCTAGAGCGATTGTACACAAATGCGTTAAGTGCGTAAGAAACAATCCGAAGAAACAGTGTCAGATGATGGGGAACATCCCAGTGGAAAGGGTTCAATATGTACATCCTTTCCATCAGGTGGGTGTAGACTATTGCGGACCGTTTAAGGTACAACCAGTACGAAGAAGAGGTCAAATTCCAATGACAGCATATGTTTGCATATTTGTCTGCTTGAGCACCAAGGCGGTGCATATAGAAATAGTAGGTAGCCTCACGACAGAAAGTTTTATCGCAGCGCTTACAAGATTCATCGCAAGAAGAGGCAACTGCCATACGATATCCAGCGATAATGGCACAAATTTCGTAGGAGCAAATAATTACCTTAAACGCATCTGTTTCAGTTCCTGCAGGCCAAGGCATCTGATATATCTGCAGCGCTGTTGAGTCACAAAATAAATTGGAAGTTCATTCCACCAGGAGCACCACACATGGAAGGAATATGGGAAGCAGCTGTAAAACAAGCCAAAATACATCTGGGAAGAGTGGTTGGCGAATACATATTGGCGCTTGAAAAGTTTGGAACGTTGCTGACCAAGATAAAAGCCGTTATGAATTCAAGGCCCATAGCTGTAACACAAGCCGAGGATATTGATTGTATTACACCAGCACATTTCCTAATTGGGCGTACATTCACTGATGTAGCAGACGAAAATGTTCTAAATCAAAAAATATCGCCTATGGCTAGATGGAGACTGGTCAAATAGATGCAACAGCAGTTTTGGCACCGATGGCATCGGGATTGCCTCACAACACTACCAAAAAGATGTAAATGGACTACAGAATCCGATAATTTGACAACAGGAGATGTTGTATTGGTTGCCGAGACAGGCTTACCGTCCGCTTGCTGGGCATTATTTTAATGTCGTTGACACACACCCAGGACTTGATGGCAAAGTCCGTATCGTAGATATAAAGTTAGCCAACAACAACAAGATCATTCAACGTACAATTCATAAATTGTGCAGACTACCAGTTCAGGCAGATGAATCAACCGACTCATGGCCGACGGGATGTAATACCATCCAATAGCCACCAAATTCACCTGATTTGGCTCCCTGTGACTTCTTTCTGTTCAATCGAGTTAAAAAAACCATTACGAGGAACGCGTTTCAGCAGCCGAGAGGAAATAATGGAAAAATCGCAGGAAGCACTGATGAACATACCGAAAACCGAATATAAAAAATGTTTCAAGGATTGGATCAAGCACTGGCATAAGTATGTTGTAGTCGATGGGGATTACTTTGAAGGGGACAGTATAGATTTAGATTAATAAACTTGTATTTTTAATTTTCTGAATAAATTCCGGGAACTTTTTGATCAAGGTGGTATACAACAACTCTAAAAAGTTTACAACAAATACATTAAATCATCCTCTATATCAATGCATTCATCTGGGCCTATCAACAAACATTTCTGTTCAGCTCATCCGCGCTCATCTAATATTTACTGACTTCAAGGTACTGTATCGCAAGTCACCATCATATAGAAATTTTAAAAAGTTTTCAACAAACACATAAAACCCAATCGACACGACTCTCTGTTGCCTTTTCGTTTTTCATATTGTTAATATCAAATGAAAAAAAAAAAAACACGCTGAGTCGTATTAATCAGACTCGTCAATCATAATAGGGGTGAATATTGCCTTTATCACAAGAAATTTAAACCATAAAAAAAAATAAAAATATTGATTCTTGAAATATGGTATTTTGACTATCGCGACAATAATATTTTTCGCAATGGCTTGGTTTTTACAAAAATTTTATTTGTGACATGACATTGTTCTACCCTCTGCCATTCCTGTTCTTAATTATTTGTCGTTCTTTTACTATTTCAAGTAATTATTAAGTCACCTTTTTTATAGGTATTACCATATGCTACTTTTTAAGTTTTCGGGGATGGAATTTTGCGCTAAATTCACAAAGATTATAAAAAATGTAGACTCTTTAATCTGTGAAGTTTCCTTAATTGCAAAAAATTTAAAAATGGCAATACCATGTCCGAGAGGAGACCTACTGTAACTAATATTAATAAATTTAACAATTATCCTCGCGATTAAATCATACAATCATTTATTGCTGTAATAGTAGATAACTACGGACAAAAAAAGACTGGGTTTGTAAATGTCTCTTTGGTATCTGCCATTACCTATTGTATATTGAATGGCTTGCTCTGTATAAAGTTAAACCAAATCTATATTACCTCATTCCCGTACCACTAGACCATCCTTAATGAATCATTTTTAATTGCAATTTCATACGGCTATTAATATCTACCGAATCACCGACAAATACAACTTTTTATGGCCAACCAAACTGAAACCTACCAGCATTTTTTTATTTCCCTATATAATGGTACACCAATAAATTGGCAAACTTAACCAAAAAAAAAAAACCATCAATTAATATTTTATTTCCGAAAATCAATTAAAAATATAAAAAGAAAATAAAAGCGGAAAATTTTATACAGATACGGTTACCAACAAAAAAAAAAAAAAAAAAATCTCAAAACTAAAGTATAAATGGAAACATGTAACACAAGCACTTTTCTGTAAATATGTCATAAAAAGCTTTTTTGTTTTTTTTTTTTTTTATTTGTTTTACAAAGGAATATAAAAATGTATCCAAATAATATTAACTTACATATATAAAATTATGATGGTTATAGCACATGAAATAAATAAGAAAACACTTGAGAGACAGAAGATAACACAAGACACTAAAAACAATTTGTGAAAAACTCTTGATGAAACAATCCTTTTATTTTGTTCCCATTTACCAATCGTGAAAAAACGCAAACAAAAAGTGTTATCTTCCCATTCACAACGAGAACAAAGAGAGTAAATAGCGTAAGAAATGATTTTTTTTTTTTTTATTATTATTGTTGCTGTTGTTGTGTTCTGTGTTTCTTATGTCAACATAAGATATTACATTTCAATTATTTTCGCGATTTTAATTTCAAAGATAAACGATAACAAATTGAAATTTATTTTTAGTTTTCAGTTTTTCTATCTTGCCGCTTTTGTGGGTGTGTATATATTATATGTTTGGGTGTTTAGAAGATAATTTTATATCGGAAAAATATTTTCATTTTCAAGATTTTTAAATTAACTTTTCTTTCTAACGATTTTTTTTGTGTGGTATCCATTTTTAATTTTTTTGCGGGAGTTGTAGACATACAAACACATTTTACAAACCAAAAAAAAAACACTTGATCAAACGCTTTTTATGTAACCGAATGGAAGGCAAACAGACAGAAGCAAAAAAAAATAAGAATGTACTGTTATTGTATGTATAAGGATCCAGCAATACTTTGTTAATCCTTTTCTCTGTTTATAATTATATAATGAAAAGTACAAAATAACAGCAAATCTCAATTTTCATGGAAAATGATATAATAATAATAATAACAGCAATACCAACAACAACAACAGCATCCTACTTCTTTAAGCATAATAAAAAAGTTATACAACACAAACAAACCAGCATAAAGCTATATTTACGGGGTGGAGGGGGAAGGAAAACAGTGGCAGCATCACTAGAAGTAGCAAACGAATAAAAAGGAAATCCTTTTATGTATGATTAATTTTTAAGATGAGTACCTATTAATTTACTTTTCGTTTTATTATTTATTTATTTTTAATTTGAAGAATTTTCCGGTATGATTTCCTTCTATGTACTTAACTAATTTTAAAGAGGGAGACCTCGTACAGCGGCGTTTAAAAAAAAATCTAGTAGTTCGGTTTTTTAAAATTAAACTTCAACAAATTTAATGTCTCTTCTGAAACGTGTGGAATGTAATACTCACCATGTTTCAAAAAAGTGTAGAACATAAAATTCCAAAAAATGTATGGATACTATATTTCCTGTACTGCAAACGTTGTGCTTATTTTCAGCCACAATTAATTGTGGTAAATATGTTCCAGTATTTGAGTTTAATCGTCACTGTCGAAGATTTTTAAAATCAAATGGTTAATACGTTAAATCACCAATTCGTTATATGGGACCAAAAGTCATGTTTTAGTTTTATGATTTTTATATTTTTAATGGGTAGCATTAGTGAGAAAATGTTTTTTGTGAAACAGGATTTTTGTTGTTGTTGTTGTTGTTGTTAGATACAAAAAAAATGTTAATTTTTCGAAAAATTATAAAGTTGCACTCATTTCCACGATAGGTGAAGAGGAATTATAAAAAAAAATAAAGGGACAATAAGAGCTTCACCATGTGAATAGTGAATAAAACGTTATTGCATGGAAATGATTTTGATTTCTTTATTGAATCATGCTTATTGATCGATAGCAATTATTTGTGAAAGGTAATATTGGCTAAATAATCACTATGGCTTTGGCGGCACATACTCGTTTTGTCCAGATTTAGGATGACATCGTGGCGTAATTGCTCCTCTATTCCCAAAATATGCCTTATTCTCTCATCCTTTAGTTTTTGAATTGTTACTGGCGAACGATTTCCTTCTGGAACTTTTCATTTGGCTGTGTGGCATTTGGCAACTTCTTGTTGATTCGAACAAAGAGGGAAGTTTAATCAGCACAAAAACGTTTGTGCCCCATTAATTTTCATTGGTGTCAGAATTGGAATATGGACCAACTCCATCAAATTAAAATTCTCGCCCCCTTGCAACATCCCAGTCGTTTCGTATGTACCGCGTTGAACAGTGTTTACGTTGGCCACCCAAACTAACACATCGTTCGTCTCCATGGTAAATGTTGACTACTTAACCCAGCTTTCATGTAAAACAGGTGGCAGATTTTTATCAATTAGATTAAGCAAATCCTCTATTGCAAGGTTTCTTGGTGTTTTGGTCCATTTATGACGTTGTTAAAGGGATCGCAAAAATTGTAAACGTAAAAATTAACTAGCATTCGGATTTCAATCGGCGGTTGGTACATGTGTAAGTAGTGTACATAAAACGGTCGGGCGAAATTCACTCCCACCGTGTACAAAGTACTCCCTGCGAATTAAATGTTCGCATATATCAGTCATGCCATACAGAGGTCAATAGTATTGATGAACAGTATCCAGTAAGGCTCGTGAACCAGAAAATATATAGTAGTCAAACATGTAGGTCACAATTCATTTTAGTTTACGGATGTGGTTGTAGTATTTAATTTCAGTCAAGATGTTTCCTGTTTCATTTGATCTTAAGTTGTTACTTTGTTGCTAGTTTTCCATGACACACATAATTCTTCCGGCCCTAGAAAGACACAAGGCTTTATCAAAGGTGAAGTAATATTGTAAAATCCGGCCAATAGAATACTTTGTATGGTAATGTTGTCTTATATAGCAGTACATCTTCAGATTTTGACCATAGAAGCTTAACGGAGACATGAACATTATGATCTACACTGCGAACGCAATACAAAGTGTGCAAAACAATTCGGTTTTCAGGTAATAGGTTTTCGATTTATTAAGCTTTTTAGGATTTGCATAGCAGTATTATAATACGATCAAGACTAATTTATTTAGTGAGCTAGGTACATAATGTTCAACGAAGACGGTTTTCCAGAAATTATTTCAAATTTGTCGAGATTATTCGATATTTCTGAGATGGTCGTTAAAATTACTGAAATATCGAATGAAAATAGGTTATTTAATAGCCGAGAAATTTATTTGTCGTGAAACACTGGACATCAACGTCTCATCTTTTTTCTTTAGCAGCAAGTGATATCCGTAGCATGCCCTCCTAAATACTGAATTATCAGCTGGTGGTCTCTCACAAGCTTATCCACTGTACTGATTTAGATTAGGTTAGGTTAGGTTAAGGTAGCGGTCCGGCCTTGACACAAACTGGTCCATAGGCATACAATTTATTTTTAACTATTGAAACCATTTTGAGTGGTTGATAAAGCATGGGTACGCCTGACGTCCGACTTACGGAGGTCCAAAAAGTTATTTAAAATAGGTGCTGATACAATCTTTTGCCTATTTAGGGCCAGATGAGGACAGGTGCAAAGAAGATGGAAAACTGTCTCTTCCTTCTCTTCGACTTCACAACTGCAGCAGTAGTCATGTGAGAAGAAACCATTGCTATCCAAAGCGAGTGTTTCCTACAAGTGGGAATCAATTAAGTTTTGTGTGGGTTTACATTCAGCCCAAAACAAATGGCCCCTATCGAAAGTATGCACAGGGCGTTTGGTATGAGTTCACTTAGGATACTGGAATATTTATCACAAGAACTAATAGCAACTTCATTCGCATAGGCAACCACCTTGAAGCCACTATCCTCCAGTTTTAGCAACAGGTCATTAATGATTAAATTCCATAGTAAGGGGGGCAGTACACTACCTTGCGGTGTATCTCTATTTATAAATCTTCTAGAGGAGGGCTCCCCCAAATTGACATACAAGTATATGATCCATCACGACCTGAAGATTTATATGGCTTAAAATTATCTAGCGCCCACACAATTTTTCTTCTCCCTATTTAACCTATGAGGCTACTTGCCCTGCTACCTTCTGACATACCAGGCAGAAATTCGGAACAACCCGGAAAGTGAGCCTACAACAGATTTTCCAACGATTCCAATAGCACTGCACCATTCGGCCGTTGAAAATAACATAAAAAGGAAGGACCAATAGATATAGTACTTTCCTCCAAGTTCTTAACGCTTCTTAATTCATATTTGTATGTTTTGAGGATTTCTGAATAGGAATTCCAGTCTACAGCAGCTCGTGTTTTCCTTGCTTTTTAAAGAGCTTCTTGCATTTTTGACGGGCTTATTGAATCTCCTTGGGCCACCAGGGCGGCCGAGATTAACCTATTAAGAGGACCTAGAGGCTTCGATCTTAATCGGATCATTTTAGATTTTTGCTACCCAAAAACTTGTGGGCTATAGCACAGTTAATTTTCAATAAAATTGAATTTTCTAAGAAATGTTTAGAAATAATCGAGCAATCAAAATGAAAATTGTCACAGCAATTACAGGTCCCGAAAGCTATTGATAGAGGTATCAACCATCGTAGTCGGACCATTTTAGATTTTTGCCGCCCAAAAACTTGTGGGCTATAGCACAGTTGATTTTCAATAAAATTGAATTTTCTAAGAAATGCTTAGAAATAATCGAGCAATCTAAATGAAAATTGTAACAGCAATTACAGGTCCCGAAACCTATTGATAGAGGTATTAACCATCGTAATCGGACCATTTTAGATTTTTGCCGCCCAAAAACTTGTGGGCTATAGCACAGTTAATTTTCAATAAAATTGAATTTTCTAAGAAATGTTTAGTAATAATCGAGCAATCAAAATGAAAATTGTCACAGCAATTACAGGTCCCGAAACCTATTGATAGAGGTATCAACCATCGTAGTCGGACCATTTTAGATTTTTGCCGCCCAAAAAAATGTGGGCTATAGCACAGTTGATTTTCAATAAAATTGAATTTTCTAAGAAATGTTTAGAAATAATCGAGCAACCTAAATAAAAATTGTAACAGCAATTACAGGTCCCGAAACCTATTGATAGAGGTATCAACCATCGTAATCGGACCATTTTAGATTTTTTCCGCCCAAAAACTTGTGGGCTATAGCACAGTTAATTTTCAATAAAATTAAATTTTCTAAGAAATGTTTAGAAATAATCGAGCAATCAAAATGAAAATTGTAACAGCAACTCACATTCTTAATAATGTTTAGAAATAATCGTGCAATCAAAATGAAAATTGTCACAGCAATTACAGGTCCCGAAACCTATTGATAAAGGTATCAACCATCGTAGTCGGACCATTTTAGATTTTTGCCGCCCAAAAACTTGTGGTGTATAGCACAGTTAATTTTCAATAAAATTGAATTTTCTAAGAAATGTTTAGAAATAATCGAGCAATCAAAATTGAAATTGTCACAGCAATTACAGGTCCCGATCAGCCATCGTAATCGGACCATTTTAGATTTTTGCCGCCCAAAAACTTGTGGGCTATAACACAGTTAGTTTTCAATAAAATGGAATTGTCTAAGAAATGTTTAGAAATAATCGAGCAATCAAAATGAAAATTGTCACAGCAATTACAGGTCCCGAAACCTATTGATAGAGGTATCAACCATCGTAGTCGGACCATTTTAGATTTTTGCCGCCCAAAAACTTGTGGGCTATAGTACAGTTGATTTTCAATAAAATTGAATTTTCTAAGAAATGTTTAGAAATAATCGAGCAATCAAAATGAAAATTGTCACAGCAATTACAGGTCCCGAAAGCTATTGATAGAGGTTTCAACCATCGTAATCGGACCATTTTAGATTTTTGCAGCCCAAAAACTTGTGGGCTATAGCACAGTTAATTTTCAATAAAATTGAATTTTCTAAGAAATGTTTAGTAATAATTGAGCAATCAAAATGAAAATTGTCACAGCAATTACAGGTCCCGAAACCTATTGATAGAGGTATCAACCGCCCAAAAACTTGTGGGCTATAGCACAGTTGATTTTCAATAAAATTGAATTTTCCAAGAAATGTTTAGAAATAATCGAGCAATCAAAATGAAAATTGTCACAGCAATTACAGGTCCCGAAACCTATTGATAGAGGTATCAACCATCATAATCGGACCATTTTAGATTTTTGCCGCCCAAAAACTTGTGGGCTATAGCACAGTTGATTTTCAATAAAATTGAATTTTCTAAGAAATGTTTAGAAATAATCGAGCAATCTAAATGAAAATTGTAACAGCAATTACAGGTCTCGAAACCTATTGTAAGAGGTCTCAGCCATCGTAATCGGACCATTTTAGATTTTTGCCGCCCAAAAACATGTGGGCTATAGCACAGTTGATTTTCAATAAAATTGAATTTTCTAAGAAATGTTTAGAAATAATCGAGCAATCTAAATGAAAATTGTAACAGCAATTACAGGTCTCGAAACCTATTGTAGAGGTCTCAGCCATCGTAATCGGACCATTTTAGATTTTTGCCGCCCAAAAACATGTGGGCTATAGCACAGTTGATTTTCAATAAAATTGAATTTTCTAAGAAATGTTAAGAAATAATCGAGCAATCTAAATGAAAATTGTAACAGCAATTACAGGTCCCGAAACCTATTGTAAGAGGTCTCAGCCATCGTAATCAGAACATTTTAGATTTTTGCCGCCCAAAAACTTGTGGGCTATAGCACAGTTAGTTTTCAATAAAATGGAATTGTCTAAGAAATGTTTAGAAATAATCGAGCAATCAAAATGAAAATTGTCACAGCAATTACAGGTCCCGAAACCTATTGATAGAGGTATCAACCATCGTAGTCGGACCATTTTAGATTTTTGCCGCCCAAAAACTTGTGGGCTATAGTACAGTTAATTTTCAATAAAATTGAATTTTCTAAGAAATGTTTAGAAATAATCGAGCAATCAAAATGAAAATTGTCACAGCAATTACAGGTCCCGAAACCTATTGATAGAGGTATCAACCATCGTAGTCGAACCAGTTTAGATTTTAGATTGATTTTCAATAAAATTGAATTTTCTAAGAAATGTTAAGAAATAATCGAGCAATCTAAATGAAAATTGTAACAGCAATTAGAGGTCCCGAAACCTATTGTAAGAGGTCTCAGCCCTCGTAATCGGAACATTTTAGATTTTTGCCGCCCAAAAACTTGTGGGCTATAGCACAGTTAATTTTCAATAAAATTGAATTTTCTAAGAAATGTTTAGAAATAATCGAGCAATCAAAATGAAAATTGTCACAGCAATTACAGGTCCCGATCAGCCATCGTAATCGGACCATTTTAGATTTTTGCCGCCCAAAAAATTGTGGGCTTTAGCACAGTTGATTTTCAATAAAATTGAATTTTCTACAGGTCCCGAAACCTATTGATAGAGGTATCAACCATCGTAGTCGGACCATTTTAGATTTTTGCCGCCCAAAAACTTGTGGGCTATAGCACAGTTGATTTTCAATAAAATTGAATTTTCTAAGAAATGTTTAGAAATATTCGAGCAATCAAAATGAAAATTGTCACAGCAATTACAGGTCCCGAAACCTATTGATAGAGGTATAAACCATAGTAATCGGACCATTTTAGATTTTTGCCGCCCAAAAACTTGTGGGCTATAGCACAGTTGATTTTCAATAAAATTGAATTTGCCAAGAAATGTTTAGAAATAATCGAGCAATCAAAATTAAAATTGTCACAGCAATTACAGGTCCCGAAACCTATTGATAGAAGTATCAACCATCGTAGTCGAACCATTTTAGATTTTTGCCGCCCAAAACTTGTGGGCTATAACACAGTTGATTTTCAATAAAATTGAATTTTCTAAGAAATGTATAGAAATAATCGAGCAATCAAAATGAAAATTGTCACAGCAATTACAGGTCCCGAAAGCTATTGATAGAGGTATCAACCATCGTAATTGGACCATTTTAGATTTTTGCCGCACAGTTAATTTTCAATAAAATTGAATTTTCTAAGTAATGTTTAGAAATAATCGAGCAATCAAAATGAAAATTGTCACAGCAATTACAGGTCCCGAAACCTATTGATAGAGGTATCAACCATCGTAATCGGACCATTTTAGATTTTTGCCGCCCAAAAACTTGTGGGCTATAACACAGTTGATTTTCAATAAAATTGAATTTTCTAAGAAATGTTTAGAAATAATCGAGCAATCAAAATGAAAATTGTCACATCAATTACATATCCCTAAACCTATTGATAGAGGTATCAACCATCGTAATCGGACCATTTTAGATTTTTGCCGCCCAAAAACTTGTGGGCTATAGCACAGTTGATTTTCAATAAAATTGAATTTTCCAAGAAATGTTTAGAAATAATCGAGCAATCAAAATGAAAATTGTCACAGCAATTACAGGTCCCGAAACCTATTGATAGAGGTATCAACCATCGTAATCGGACCATTTTAGATTTTTGCCACCCAAAAACTTGTGGGCTATAGCACAGTTGATTTTCAATAAAATTGAATTTTCTAAGAAATGTTAAGAAATAATCGAGCAATCTAAATGAAAATTGTAACAGCAATTACAGGTCCCGAAACCTATTGTAAGAGGTCTCAGCCATCGTAATCGGACCATTTTAGATTTTTGCCGCCCAAAAACTTGTGGGCTATAGCACAGTTACTTTTCAATAAAATTGAATTTTCTAAGTAATGTTTAGAAATAATCGAGCAATCAAACTAAAAATTGTCACAGAAAATACAGGTCCCGAAACCTATTGATAGAGGTATCAATAATCGTAATCGGACCATTTTAGATTTTTGCCGCCCAAAAGCTTGTGTACTGTAGAACAGTTGATTTTCAATAAAATTGAATTTTCTAAGAAATGTTTAGAAATAATCGAGCAATCAAAATGAAAATTGTCACAGCAATTACAGGTCCCGAAACCTATTGATAGAGGTATCAATCATCGTAATCGGAAAATTTTAGATTTTTGCCGCCCAAAAACTTGTGGGCTATAGCACAGTTGATTTTCAATAAAATTGAATTTTCTAAGAAATGTTAAGAAATAATCGAGCAATCTAAATGAAAATTGTAACAGCAATTACAGGTCCCGAAACCTATTGTAAGAGGTCTCAGCCATCGTAATCGGACCATTTTAGATTTTTGCCGCCCAAAAACTTGTGGGCTATAGCACAGTTAATTTTCAATAAAATTGAATTTTCTAAGTAATGTTTAGAAATAATCGAGCAATCAAACTAAAAATTGTCACAGAAAATACAGGTCCCGAAACCTATTGATAGAGGTATCAATAATCGTAATCGGACCATTTTAGATTTTTGC